>CM055098.1:72175253-72356588 GCA_029204225.1 Diphasiastrum complanatum
TGCACTCTCACTTGGATCCAATTTGTAGATGCCTTCAAATCTTGATCCATATGCAAGGATCTCACCATCCTTCTTGATCACACAATTGTCAATATTGAAATTGACATCAAAGCCACTATCAAGAAGTTCACTTAAGATGTTCTTTGTAAGCTTAAAGACAAAAAGAACATTGTTGAGAAAGAGATCTTTAGAAGATGCAAGCTTCAAGGGAATAATCCCTACTCCTTCAATATTGCACTCATGCTTACTTGGAATGTATATGGTCTTCTTGACTCCATCATAAGGCATAATAGATGAAAAAAAGTGCTTGGAGCCACACATAGTGAAGATGCTCCACTATCAATACCATGAGTCATCCTTGTTGAAGGTGGAAGAGGAGAAGCTTGATGCCATAAGAGCCTTCTCTATCACTTGCAATATAGTCTTCTTTGGCTTGAATGAGTTGATTCTTCTTCTTGAAGCCATTGGTGGCATAATGGCCTTTCTTGCCACATTAAAAACACTTGATCTTCTTCTTCTTGAGATTTGAAGTAGAAGCATGAGAGGTATCCTCCTCCTCCTCCTCTCCATATTGGTCTTTAGCTTTGTCATTAGAGAAGTGATGGTGTTGCTTCTTACTCCTCTCTTTGTGCTTGGCAAATAGAACTTTGCCATCATCATGATTGAGTGATAGCTTGTCCATCCTCAAGAGTTTGTACTCTTGTCTTGATTCTTCATAAATAAGCACACTTTGAAGGGCCTCCAACTTGGTAGCTCCTCCTTAATGGCATAGGATTGGAAAGGTTGTCATATTCATCTCTCAAGCCATTGAGAATGACTTGGACTAGCTCATGTGATTTATTGAGTCACCAATACATGCAAGCTTCCCATGAATATCCAACGATATGTTTGTAGATCTGAATCATTTACTGAGATTTATTGTAAAGTTTTATGGAATCACAAATGAAAGTGTTGAGAAATCCAGTATCACCTTCACGCGAACGAGTCTGTCATTCAGCGCCATAGTAACACTCTCTCGCATGGTAGAGATATCCGGCCTCAATGGCTTGGACGAAGCAAACTACTAGGCTTACTAGCTTTGTTGAACTAGCCCGTCCACAGACTTCTAAACCTGTACGTCCACAAAGATGCAGAAGACCTCACCGTCCATGGTTGAGGGACATCAGGACATTGCAAAGGAGCACCGAACTTCTGATCCCGAAAGCAACCTTCTATCGGGCTGTGAGGGAGGTCATGCAGGATATGACTACTCATTTGCCCTATGGAGTGAGGTGGAATATCACTACATTGGAGGCACTCCATATTGCATACGAGGACTTCCAGAAAAAAAAAAGTTTGACGATTCGATCATGTGCTCGATACATGCCAAGAGGGTGACACTGATGCCCAAGGACATGCTTCTTGTCATGAGGTCTCAAAACACCTATGACAACATTTCTAAGTCTGGCTTCACACAGGAGATTTATTGAACAACCATTCATACCATAGAATTATGTCCGTATGTGCTAAATCTAAAACATGAAAATCAATCAACTCTCTGTAATCTTGAATCCAAACTAGGAGCTTTAAAACTCTGACATTCCAAGTCTCCAACTCTTCCTTGAAGCTAGATATACCTTATATCTATGATCACTGGCTTCATTTTTTAGGCCGAGTTTTTGCACAAGACAAGAGTTAATGAAATTATGAGTTAAACCATTATCCACCAATATACTAACTTCATGTCCTTTAATTGTGCCTTTCAAACGAAATAATTCATTAGGAAAGAATGAAGCAGTAATGAATGAACATTCACACTCACAACTAATTTTATTAATTTCCAATTTTAGATTATCTTTAGATGGCATCTCAATGACTTGAGCTGCAGGTTTCTTTTGCTCCATGCAAAACTTTATAACATGTCTAGGCTTATTGCAGACAAAACACACATTTGTCTTCTAGCCTCTTGTCGGCACATCTGCTTCTTTTGCTTAAATTTGATGCTATTTGATCTAGTTCATCAAAATATTTGACTTTTTTTTTTTCTATCACAAATTCAATTTTTTCCATCAAATTATAATTCATCCTAATGATATGCAAAAGACTAGTTTTCAGATGAGATTCGGTCATTATGAATTTCTTGTGCTTCCTTTGGGTTGGCGAATGCACTTACAACATTTCAATAGATGATGAATGATATATTTTCGTTCTTATTTGGGTCAATTCATAGTTTTATTTTTAGATGATATTCTCATTTACAGTAGAAATCTTAAGGAGCATTTGAATCATCTTAACATTGTCTTGAGGATTCTCAGAAGAAAAAAATTATTTGTTGAAGAATCTAAATGTGAGTTCTTTAAGCATGAGTTAGAGTACCTTGGTCATAAGATCGCCTCAGAAAAGTTGAAGATAGACGAGAGTAAAGTCAATTTAGTGTTTGAGTGGCCGATACCAAAGACGATTAGAGAAGTTAAATCTTTTTTCATTTTACTATTTTCTTTCGTAAGTCAGTTGAGGATTATGCAAAGGTCGCAATGCCTCTTAATAATCTAATTAAAGGTAGAGTTAATAAGAAAAAGAAGAGAGTCAACCTTGTGAAATTGTAAAAGTTATCTATCTTGAGGTTTGGGGGTTCTCTATCAAAACCACTCATTGTACAATTGTAAATAAGTGATTAGGCCAAATCTAGAGTTGGATTAGCTCGTGATGGTATAGGCTACTTACACTGTCTAGTGACATAGCACCTCTTGATTTCATTTGTCAATTTGGGCCAATCATCATGTAAGATGCACCAAAATGGTCCAATCATTGTAAGAGGTGGCATGTAGGTGGGTTCAATCAAAGTAAGAGATGATATTCATTCCATTCTTCATGGATTTCGAGCTACTATGTGTGAGAGTGAGATTGAGTCTACACTTAGTTTTTTGATGAGAGATTTGGAGGTTGCATGCTCCAACACTTAGATTATTTTTCACATTCTCTCTCTCTCTCTCTACCCGAGAGAAATCCAATTTTATACTTTTTTTTTTATCCAAAGTTTTCTCTCATTATGAGTGGTAAATTGGGAAGTGATAGCTGCATGTGTTGAGTGCTCTTGCCTTAGATTTTTGGAGTTAGATTGCTTGTATCTTATGCAAGATAGATGTATGTGCAATCACACACATCTTAGAAGATCATTGTTTGAGATGTCCTCACACGCGTGAAATGTACACATGGTATTAGAGCAATCTAATATTGGATTGTATCTATCGTGTGATGAGATTTTTGGCTTAAAATCTAGTTTTGGAGAGTGTAGTTGAATCTCGATAGCTATCAAAGGGTTTTCTGGATCAAAATGGATATAAACACATTGATTAGATCCATGCTAAGCATTATACAGACTATACTACTCAGACATGTGTGGGATCATCAAACTTTTTTGGTTGGTGTATCTCCAAGGTAAATCCAAATTTGGTGTATGAGCTTGATAGAAATGCTAGTGAAGTCTACTTTGTGTTGCAATTTGTTTCAATCAACTGGATGTGTCTTGTGAAAGTTATAGAAATTTGAAGTGAGGTGGATAGGGCACCCAACCTGTTGGACACATCAAGCTTGACTCATATCTAGCTTTTTGATTTAAAAAACTCATGTTTTTGGTTGCTAATCTTGTTCTAGGTGAGATCTAGGTGTGATTTGAAGCCCACAGCCACATAGTTTCATGCAAATCAATTGTATTTGAGTCTTTTGTGGTGTCTTTGTGTGGTTTACACAATGCTTGGGAAGAAGTTGACTCAAAATTTTGTTGTGCTTGATATTTGGAGAGAAGCTAGATCTAGATTGAGAGAGATTGTCATAGCTAGTGAGATTGATCTCACATATTTGTGGCAAGATCTCAATTTGGTTTTGGTTGGACACCATCATCAAAGTCTTTTTTTGAGAGAGAAACAACACTTGTACTTGTTTTTCGATCCATTACAAGCCATTTCTCAAGTGATTATGGCTTACATGGGGTGTTTTCTCTTGGAGCAAGGTGAGAGATTAAACACCTCCAACTGCTCCATTTGGAAGGTGAGGATGGATCCGATTTTGATCCTCCAAGATGTGATGGATATTGTACGTGGACAACCTAGTGCTTCAAGAAGTACAAAGGTACAAGAAAAGGGCAAGATGGCCCTTCACTATAGACACATGTCGACTTCTTACTTGACCATTGGATCGCATGTGCGTTGATCTTGATCGTTCATTTTGGAGGACAATGATTAGCAATAAATCTCAAAAGCTACCAAAAGAGTGATGAGGAGTGCCTCAAACTTTTTTATGAGAGTGAAAGCTCTTCATAGAGATCTTGCATGCAATAGGAGATCATCTAAATCAATGTGAGTTAGTCCAAGTCATCCTTAATGGATTGAAAAGATGAGTTTGGATAACATTGTACAATCCTATGCAATCAAGGAGGAGCTTCCAAGCGGATGCACTTCAAGGAGTCCTTATTCCTGAAGAATGTAGGCAAGAGAACAAGATCTTGAGGATCTACAGCTATCATTGAAGGATGGTGGAGAGGACAAAACTTTATTCACCAAGGACAAGCCAAAGGGAGGAGCAAAGGACAACAATAACATTTCAAGAAGGAAAAGACAAAGACTAAAGCCAAATATGGAGATGAAGCCGATTCATCTCAAGCTTCAAACATCTAGTGGGAAGAAGAAGGAAGATCAAGTGCTTCTTTTGTGGCAAGAAAGACCACTATGCCTCTAATTGTGACATGGATGATTCACTTATGATGTCTAGTTTTCTTCCTCTCCTTTTAAGAGTGATGAATTGCAGTGGATTGATAGTGGGGCTAGCTCCCCATATGCCTAGTTCCAAGAATTCATTGTTGGCTAAGCTTACCAAGTGGACCCCACCATGGTACAATGTACAAGTAAAGTAATAAATGCGAGGGCACTAGCTCCCTGCATGTATAAGCCCAACCCAATGAGCATGCAAATTAGTTTTGTAGAGCTTGTAGAATTAGGAATAAGGGACTAGAGGCTTAAAACTCTAAAATGACATTAGAGGCCCTAAGTTGTAAATAAAACAGCTAAAAAGGGCCCAAATTAGAACTCACATGAAACATGTGAGTAACCTTTGTGCTTTCTTAGTACCGTTAGATTTGTTTGATGTTAGTTTAAATGGCTTGGATTAGGATCCTCGCCATTGTAATTAGCCAATAGGAAAAAGGGGCAAGGGCCTTTTCCATCTACAAAAAGGCACCTCTTGTACCTTATTTTCATGTTCAATATGAGGGAGGAGATTTTGTCGAGATTTACAACGAACATCCTTGCTTCCTTCTCTCTCTCTCTCTCTCTCTCTCTCTCTCTCTCTCTCTCTCTCTCTCTCTCTCTCTCTCTCTCTCTCTCTCTCTCTCTCTCTCTCCTCTCTCTCTCTCTCTCTTCTCTCTCTCTCTCTCTCTCTCTCTCTCTCTCTCTCTCTCTCTCTCTCTCTCTCTCTCTCTCTCTCTCTCTCTCTCTCTCTCTCTCTCTCTCTCTCTCTCTCTCTCTCTCATTTTTTGTGTCTTGCTTTTGCTTTCCATTTGCTTCTTCTTTCTATTGCATGTTGTTGAAGATTTCCAAGAGATCAGAGAGTGTATGATGTAAGCACCTCCATCCTTGTATTTTATCTTACTCTTGATTGTGGTTAAAGTAGGGTGGTTACACTGGGTGTGGTTAGAGTAGGAAGGGGATAGTTTTGCAAGCTAACTTCACAAGGGAAGCACTATTCCCTTGGAATGAATTGATGCGTGACAGGTGAACTAGGCTGTGACATTCATTTACTAGTTTCAAGTCTTATGAGGGTACTAAAAAGTCTATCTATAATGCAAATGATGTTGAGTGTAGAATTGAAGGAATAGCTAATACCCATTTGGGGAATGATTTTTGGTGAGCAGGTTTCTGACAAAGGCAATAACCTGGCCGCTACCGCGTCTTGGATAAAGGTTCCCAAGGCTTGGTAGGCCGTCATGAGGTCTGTGAGAGCAGCCAGTAGCATGGCACTTGATGGGGGTGTCTGTGTTGTAGCTTGGATGGTCTGCATGCTAGTGTTGTCATCCTCAACCAGTGTTTCTGGTAGCACCATACCCTCTGGTGCAGTGGGATCAGCCCGAAGGGGTGATGATACAAATTGCTTCTGTACAAATGCGTCATCCGTTGCCACCCTCGACAGCCTTCACAGGAGATGTGGGGGGTGTGAGAGGAGTAGCAAAAGTGGAGACATGTGTAAGAATAGATTGTCCAAAATAAGGAATAGAAGAAACAAAAGGAAACTGGAGAGTGGTTTGAGAATAGATGATGATGAGGGGGGTGAGGAAACTTGGAGAGGCGACAAAAGGTTGATGAGTTGCATCCATGATAGGGTGTCAGGAGAGAGCTGAGAGTCGAGAGGGTTGATCTGAAAGAGGGGGATAAAAGCAGAAGCAGGAGGTATGGACGAAGCGATAGTGATGGAAGCAGTGGAAGATATGGGAACAGAGGTAGAGGTGTTAGGAACAGGAGAAAAAGGAACAGATGGGATAGTAGTAGTGGTGGATTGAACAGAAGAAGAAGTTGTGGCAGTAGAAGTGGTGGTGGTTAGTTGCGGAGGTGTGGTACGTCTTCTGGTGGTAGGGGGGCTGGATGAGAAAGAGGCAGTGCCACGCATGTGTTTGCTGGCCGTTGTGTCAATAACTACGGGTTGATGGGAAGTGAAAGCGTCGGAAGGTGGGTACATGCTAGTATGTGGGACAGTGGCAAACAACCCGCGAACCTTCTCCTCGAGAAGCACACAGGCAAAATTACATAGTAGTGGTCTTGCTGTGATATGGTCGAGCATGTTAGGTTTCATGGCGATGGAAAGCTAGTGGAGCAGGAAGGTATGCCAGTCATATGGCATCACCGAGGGGCTCGGAAATTCTATGAAAGATTCCATGATCTAGCTGAGCAGCTTGGACTGAATGCAGTCCTTGCGGAAAGTCAAAACAACTAGAAGGTTGTCCAACAAGTAGGCAGCTGCTTGGATTACAGGATCGTTGATAGCCTCTATCAAGTACCCGTTGTTAGTCTGGATTGGGATTTTAGGAGCAGTCTTGGTTGCGAATGGCTTGATGAGGTTTTTGGCTTGGCGATAGAAGATGGGCTAGCGATCACCGGACACTATGCCAACGGTGACCATGGAATTAGCGTTGGTTCATACCTTGTACGTAGTATCTCGGTACAAGATGTGGAAACACAACTTCGGCGCGTCCCAGGTTACGTAGGCATGGAGAGCTAGCCCCATGTTTATGTCAAAAGAGAAAAGTGGTGGAAAAAATCCCATTGCTTGAAAAAGAGGGCCAGCAGTCTGAAGCCAAGGTTAGATCAAGAAAGCAGACAACCGGGGCCAAATCAGGGTGGCAAAAGGTATCTCGCTTGGTGCCGGTTTCATCAATAGAAGATGAGGAAGTCATGTTAGCGGATGGAGGGTGTGCTATGTTAATGTAGTAAATGAAAAAATGCGAAAAGGCATGTAAAAATGGAAAAGATAGTTAAAACAGTAAAAAGGCTTAAAAACTGAAAAAAAGATTGAAATTGTGAGGACAATGGTGACAATGGTGCTACTGAGTGTGGATCTGATAGCTATGAGTGCAGAAGAAGGCTTGTTGGAAGTTTCGTCGCAATTGGATAACTTTGAAATTTGGAAGAAAATTCTGGCTGAATGAAGTGCCAAATGACTCAGATTCTGCCCATATATAGCGGAATTTAGAGTGCACATTAAGTAAAATGCACTTTCCCCAGCTCAGTTTCAACCAAAATTTTGCAGGAACCTTCACAATATTCTAAGACCTCAGAGAAGTCTACGGTTTAGAAGGTGATTTGACTGCCTTGCGAAGGTTCTGCGAGGGTTGAGACTATCTACGAGGGTTCAACTCTCGTAGAAGGTGATCTCTCACACAACTTGCTCTAGATGTTGGATTTTCAAGATCAGACCATGTAGGCAGGCTAATTTCACTACTCCAATTTCATTTTTGCCCTCTACGAAGGTTGGTTTGTTGATATTGATGCTCTGCGAAGGTTCCAAAGATTTTGCCTTCTAGAACCCTTGCAGACACTCAAATTTAATGATTTTTCCATTTGTAACTCTTGCGGAGATTTTCACGATTGCAAATGAGTTAGATCTGGTGACTGACAAAGTCTGAAGTGTTAGCTCCCAAGGAATCTCAAAAAATCATGGAAAAAGTGCTCTTTTTGAGTGTTTTTTTGACGAGATCTTGAGATTCTCTGATCCTTGACTCTTGCAGACTGGTATACCATTGCATCTAGGTCAGATATGATAATGGAAAGTTCTCTGGGACTTATGAAGGACATTTGGTAGTTGATCCATCAGCTTAATTGATTTTTGCCTTTGCTTTGCCATGTTGAATTCACACGTGTGGGACGCCCTACACATGTACTTTTGATCTCCTAAGCCCAATAATACCATAAAGATCAGACTAGCATTGGTTGACAATAGGAAAACTGACCATACAAGAAATATTATTGTGTTACAAACAAGATCTGTCAACAAAACATGAAACTAAGCATAATAAATGCCTCAACTCAGCTAGAGAGAGAAAATAGAAGTACAAACTCGAGTAGAGAGAGAGGGCACAAAGAGCTTAGTCTCCAAATTTGCATTACACACAAATTTCATCATTTTCTCAATGAGAGTACATCACATATATATAGATCCATGGACTCTCCTCCTACTTTGAGTTGAATTGGAGTTATGAATCCACCTCTCAAGCTATTTAGACTTATTCAAGCCACCTCAATATGTCTAATTGTGCCACCTAGTCTTTTCATGCATTAAATGTGGCATGCAAAGTACAAATGGCAATTTCTATGGTAGCTTGAGTTTCTACTTCTACCTACCTTGAATATTTTATTCTAAGATGGGTCTTTTCTAAGCCAAAAGAGCTCAATTCATCTTTGGCATTTTTAGGACCCCTACTTACAACATTAGATAGATTTTTCCAATATTTTGACATGCCACATTTTCTTGAGATCGATGTCTCTGATTTGCAAAAATGGAGGCTGAATGACGTAATCTGATGATTTGCTTCCCAGTTCATCCTATCTGGATCTAGATCTCACTTGGATCTTGTTGGATGCTATTGGATCTATTCAGATCTTGTTGGATCTTGATATTTTTGGCTTGATCTAATTAGAATTCTCTAGATCTGGCTGTGATGACCTTAAAGATGGACTATTAGTGACTTGTCATCACTATTCCTAATCTGTTTCACTGTGGTGGCCAATACTTGTGCAATCGGCTACCATTGATGGGTGTGTCGAATGGCGTCCCATCTAACTGTTCGAGGTCCATGGCTCCATGGCTGAGGATCTCCTTTACTCGGAACGGGCCTTCACTTGTGAACTTCAACTTTTCCTTGATCGCCTTGGTTTTGTACATGAGGACTAGATCTCCGAATCGAAGATCTTTCTTGTGCAACCAATGATCATGCCATGTTTTGCGTCATTCTTTCTCAACTGCCAATGCATGCACAACTAGTAAGCGTGTCTCACAAAGTTTATGCAGTGCTTCATGGCGTAATTGTAGAGATTTGGATTCATCAAGGCATTATGTTGTGGCAATCCTTAATGATGGTACCAAAAATTCTAGTGACATTACAGCATCCTATCATAAACCAATTGAAATGGCATTTGATCAGTGCTTCCCTTGTATGCCATTCTAAATGCCCACAGAACAACATTGTAACTTATGCTCCCAATCAGATTTGCTAGCTTCAACTGTTTTCGTGAGTACACTACACAAGATCTTATTGGATGATTCCGCCTGTCCATAACCTCGAGGATAATAAGGCGTGCTGAACCTATGGATCACAAAGAATTCTTCCAACAGGACCTTGATGGTCTCATTGACGAAATGGCTTCAATCACTGACTATCTCCACCGGACACCCTAAGCGCACAATAATATTCTCATATAGAAACTTGGCAGTTACTCGAGTGTCAGCTGTTTATACTACCTTGGCTTCGACCCACTTGGTGAGGTAATCTGTGGCCACGATAATATATCGGGATTGTGAGCTTCTTGCGGCAGGATGAATTGGACCTTGGCACACATCGCACTTCTTTAAGTATTCATCCGTATTCTTATGAATCGTTGGCCACCAACATCCTGATTGCAAGATCTTGCGAATTGTAATGTCAGATGCAAAATGACCACCACCCATAACTTCATGCAAAATTGAAATAATCTCGGTGGCCTCATGTGGAAGAATACACCTTCGAAGAATACCATCTAGTCCTCTTCGATATAACTGGTCAGCAATCAGCTGATAAGGTCTAGCTTTCAATTTAGTTTTCATTGTTCCGCCTTGGGTAAAGACTTATCCAGTTGGCCTCACATTAGATATTCAACTATATCTGTGGCCCATTCCGGTATAGTGTCAATATAAAATAAGGTGCAGTTTTCTTTCTCTTGATTGGAGACACATGATCCGCCATATAATACTGCTTTCGTTGTGAACCACTATCCGAAAATCAAACTCCAACAACAGAAGTAGCCAACGAGTGATTCTCCATGTGTTGCAAGTTTTATAAAGCAAGGGTTGATGGCCCATATAAAATGCAAAATGTGTGGCCATCAAATAATGCCGAGACTTCTTAACCGCATAAATCATGGCTTGTGTCTCTCACTCCGTTGTCAAATAATTTACCTCTGAATCACTGAGCTGATGGCTTGTAAATCAGATTGAGAAATTCTTTTTGTGTTCTCCTGGACGGGTTAAGACAAATCCCACTGCATACTTCGATGCAACCGTATGCACATGAAACTCTATGGACCAATTGGGTGGACGTAATATTGGTGCTGAGGCCAATGCATCTTTAAGCTTCTGGAAAGCCCGTAGGGCTTCCTCAGTCCAATGTGGTTCCGTTGTGAGTTTGTAGATTGATCATGCTAACTCCGTAAAATCTTAAATAAAGATCCTGTAGTAGTTAGCATGACCCATGAAAATGTAGACTCCGCGGATCGTTCTTGGTGGTGGCAGATCAACAATAATCCTTATCTTTGATAGGTCCATGGCGATCCCATGTTTGTGTACTATATGGCCAAGAATTAGGCCATGTGTCACCCAAAACTGGCACTTTTTTGGGTTTAGGGATATTTGACACTCATGACATTCTTTAGCACTTTTTCCAGATTGGATAAGTGCTCAGAGTTAGGTCCATGCACGCACAGATCATCCAAGAAAATCTCCAAATTTTTTTGCAAGTACTCTTTGAATGTCACCTGCATAACTCATTGAAAGGTACTCGGGGCATTGCAAAGTCCAAATGACATCACCTCATAGGCATAGGTTTCCCATTCCGTGGCAAAAGGTGTCTTGTGCTGATCTTGCGGTGCTATTTTCACCTCATTGTAGCCACTAAAACCGTCCAAGAAACTATAGGCTTCTGCTCCTGCTACTCTATCTAGAACACTTTTCGTAAATGGCAAGGAAAAATGATCCTTCTTGGTGACTGCATTTAACGCTTTCAAATTCACACAGATTCGCATTTTGCCATTCTTCTTGGGTACTATGACTATTGGTGACACCCATTCCGTGTGCTCAATTTCACAGATGAAATCATCATCTAGCAATTTTTGCAACTCTTGCTTGATCAGCTCTGTATAGTTCGGGTTGCAGCGATAGTAACGACTCACCTTGGGGACTACTCCATCCACCAAGGGTATGGTATGCTGGACTACGGTTGGTGGGATACCCTTCAGATCACTATAGTTCCAAGCGAAACAATACTTGTATTCCACCAACAATGAAATAGTCTTTTGAATTGAGTGGGCATTAACTACTCTCCCACATGCACGATCTTTTCTTCTTCACCTGGATCGGCTAGATTCATAGGTTGTGTTCGCGCAGGTCCTTCGAAGGCTTGTTCTGCTGGTTCCTAACTTTGATTCGACGGGTAAAAAGTATGTTGGATTTCGACGTCCGTGTCGGTCAGACCTCTGAACTCGTCGGACGTCAGACGTCAAATACCTTGTCGTTTATTTCGGCTTGTTGACATGGACGTCAGAATCTGACATCCGTTGTATTCCGACGTCCATGTCAACAGACACGTATTTTTGTTTATTTTATGTATATTACACATTATATTCACATTTGCATGTCGGATTTTGACATATACTTTGAAAATGGGTTGCCGCCACAATTTTTTGGTCACCGGACATCCAAATGGCTCTTCTTCCCTCATGCATGAATGAATTCTGATGTTGTTTGCCTTTCTGACAAGCTTCGCAGAACTCAGTTTCGGGACTTGAAATTCTGAGACCTTTTGCTTAGATGTCAGATTCCAACGCGTCGAATTGCGACGGATTATGAAATTTTCGAAAATTGGTTGGACGCCCACGTCGGAATCAGCGCGATATGTTATTGTGACACGTGTGAAAGTACGGCATGCTGCCGCCTGTGTACTGTACCTGCAACTCCAAACTCATTCAATCATCACAAAAAATCATATGCCAATAGCATTCATCAATCAAATCATAGACTCAAACTAGTCAAGAAGGAAAAACTCGATTTTCCTCATAATTGGATGGAAATCCCATCACATATTTATACATGTAGAGCTTGGATCTGAGCATATTAGGGCTTCTATGCATTCATCATAACCTAACCCTAGCATCCAATCTAAATATCCACTTGATCCACCCTAATTAGGGGTCAAGATCTCCAGATCCCAAAACAATGAAAAACATGCTATTTTTGGGTCCTATTTTCTCTCTACCCTATGTAAGCACTCTTTGGCCTTATTTCAAAGGTGCCACTCCTATGCTAGGTTAGGAATGAGACTTACAAAGAGTATCCTATACTATTTGGCATGTCTGACAAGCCACAACATGACCATAATACAATTTACAAGCAATATGACGAAAATTGTTCAAGCTAGAATTGTGAAATTTTAACATGATATTAATTCCATTCCTAATTAAATCGATTTCTGATCTCATTGAAACAAATAAATCATAGAACACAGTTCCAACAACACCCATCATCATACATCCACTACCTAACTAATCTCCACATCCAAATAACTATGCTTTTCTTTATCAACAATATAATTTAACATCTCAAACACTCTATGGAGATGTAGTAATCTCACATAAACAAAATCAAAGTAAGAAGCACCCAAGCAAGACTGCTGAAATAACATTACACCAAAATAGATTAATTGAGGATAAAAAATGGTAGCGTTTGTTTCTTTTCATTACAATTTTTTTTATAAAAAAAGGTTCTACTTGTAGTTAAATGAATGGGGCCCCTTCCCACTTTTACTTATGAGACTAAGAAGTATAGCTTACAATATTTAGCCAAGAAAAAATTTAAACCTTATGAGTTCTAACTTGATTTTTAGTAATTTGAAAGTCTAAGTTCAACCTTGAAACTTTGCAAAAGTATTTTACTTGTCCCATGTTAACTAATTGGGACCCCAAGTTGGGCTTTTACATGCAGGATGTCATACTTGGGCCTTTTGCTAGAGTATTAAATTTTGCCACTTCAAGTTGGATTTATATATGCGATATGTCATACTTGGTAGTTTTTTTTATTTAAAAAATGTGATAACCTAATAGGTCAATCCATGCAAGGTGCAACTTCCTTGGTATCCTTGTGTTCCATTGAAATGCTCCTTGAGCCTCATAATCTAAACCCCACACTCCCCTGTTGTTAGGGCCTTTGTGTTGACCTCATCTTCATCTTCTTGTTTTTGGATTTCTTGAATTAGCTTTCCATACACATTCATAGCTTGAGCACGAATGGTGTTTTTGTCCTTCAAAGGGCTGAAGACATGAAAGTTGCATGGTAGCCACTGCATTTGTTGCCATTCCTCAACCATTGCTGCATGTTGAAATGTAGATGTTAGGGGTAGTAAATGTGGACAACTATGAGTTGGTCCTAGTGATTGAAGCTCTTCAAAGGGGTATTGGAGTCGAAAAACTAGGGACCCAAGGAGTGGTTCCAATGGAATTTAATGGGTGTGTATTCAATTTCATGTTTCATGTGTTTAGTAGTGGGAAGAAGCCTCATTTGTACTTTACCAATTGTGGCTACTCTTGATTTCATGTACTTTGTGTATGCACATAATGACTAGTACCTTTTAGCTTTTGGCAAAAACAAAAAAAGCTTGGTTAATTTTTGTGTATACCATCAGCTTTTGGACAACATAGGAAAAGTACTAGGTTACAATCAAAGGACATTCATCCCAAAATACATATCTTTAGATTTAGACATAGAAGGAAAACTTATATTCCACCATTTTTTACCAAGAATCAGGCAAGGTCACCTATTGAACTCTCATTTTAATTCTTGTCTCAAACTCACTCAAGCTAGTTCGGTGCACATCGAAAAAGAGAGCAAAGTAGGATGAATCTACTTGTTGACCATGGGATATTGTTATATTTAGAGACGTTATTTTCAACTCTAGAAATCTTGACAAAGAATCAACTATATCATGATTACGTTGTGTGACATGAACATTGTGATAGGACTTTAATTTTATCCCTTTCCTAATCAAAAGTCCTAGTGGTGTGTACTCGATGTGGCAGATAGGCTTTCTAATTTTCTAGCGTGATAACCAATAAAAAATGAAGAAGCAATCTTAATTTCTTTCACTTTCTAAGATACATAATCTCTATGAAATAAATCTTGAGAAGCACGCCAAGCTCAATGGTTGATTCTAAATAAATTAAAGCATATAGTACCCTTGTTTTCTTGGGAAAATGAGTACGAATTGGCTTGGTCCAAATAATCATTATCCAAGCAATATCAAATCCCATGTTTTCTCGTTTATGCCAGCTAAGGCAATAACGTTACATGTGACAATACTCTTAATGTTTTCTTTGATGTTTGAAATTCATGAGAGGTCAAAAATGCATATTTTGTACTCTTCGTAGGAGATAAATCAGTATATAGCATAGCCCCAATTAAATTTGTTCTAAGAATTTAGACACATTCTCAATTTGAATAATTGGTTTTTAACCAAGTTTGAGTCCAATATTTGACAATCATGTACAAAGAGTACACATTATATGCTTTTGTGAGTGATTTGAAGCATAAGAAAAATAAGAAACGTGTCGTGATGCAAATAAATGAACAAATAGTGCCCTCCAAGAATCTACTATAAAATGTAAACAGAAAATTAATCACATTTAGTGCCTAACTTAGATTTGATACTATTTTTGTAGAATGCCAACCTATACATATGGAAATAAAATATCAAAGGAACAAGATAAGAGCATTTAGGATACCAAACATTTTGGTTGGGTTTCATAATTGTGGAAAATTGAGGCCACACTATTATGTGTAGGCACATCTAACAAAGCATGTAAGAGAAGAAAACCTAGATGTTTTGAGTTTTGTTGGGTCCTTTGCAACCATGCTTTAAGCTTTTGTCACATTATACTTTTCTTATTGTTATTGGGAGATGGCATACAATGAAGGGGGATGCATAGGTGATGCACTAATATGTTAAATTACCTTCGAGTTCCTTATGCAATATATTACAATGTGCTATTTTTATGGGGCGATGGATACTAGCCAACCTTGGAGTGCCTAGGTTGGATTGCATTCTTGATCAAGTGTAAGTTTCAACATTGAGTAAGTGAACAGTTTTTTTATGATTTTTACTAAGAACTTTGGGTACATTGAAGACTACTAGCTTTGTGAATGTTCTTGTTGATAATATTTTTTAGGTGTCCCTTTCAATTTGACTTTAAGCAATAAAACATGAACCTCCTTGTAGAAAATTCATGGAATGAGACCTACAATTGTCTTGATGCATGTTCACATACTTTTCTTTGACCAAGAAAATGATTCACATGGCCTAGAGAAATGCCTTTTCATAACATACTTCCACTTTGGTACTCGTTGCAACAAACAAACTATAACACATGCTATTTAGTTGATGAGGTGTCACAAGATAGGATGGGTACCAAGACCTCATGTAATTGATGCTGGATAGATTTCTTCATGGCTGGTGAAATGTCAACCTGTAGAATTCCCAATAGTTGTAGCACATGATATAGTTGATGTCGGCTAGCAATGGTTGTGCTATATTTTGGAATCCTTATCTATATGTGCAATGAAAAATCATGTGTGCATGATATTGAGTTTATGATGTGACTTGTATATCTTCACATCTATTAAATAGAGAAAGAAAAGAAATCAATAAAGCATTTTGACTCTAAAATTTATACCTTTATTTTTTTAAATGAAAATATCAGAATCTCATATAAACAATAGTCCTTGATGGAGAAAGTGAAGCAAGCTAAAAATACCAAACAAGGAGCATAGTCAAAATAGGTAAATAAGGTCTCACTTCAATATGAACCCAATATACCATATTCAAAACAACCAACCAAGGTTGGTTCAAGTCATAGTCTTAGAATTGTGTAAAAGGATGAGTGGTGGAAAAACTAACATATCTAAAATGTCATATTATTCGTAGCTTTCCGTTTGCAAAACCACAAGATTTTATGCAACTATGTGCTTGTTTTTCTTAGTTTTAAAATGGCAAAGTATCACAAACTTGAAACGAGACATTGCTTTATATGTTTTTTGAGGTCTAACTACAACATTGAGATGTTGCAATAATTCCATGATGAAAAAAGACAATATATAAATATTCACTAGATGATGGAAAGAAGAAGGAGTAGCTATGGTGGAGTAAACAATGTTAAAAATGAGAGCTCAAATTTATTAACCCTTGAGAACTTTAGGCATGCTATTTTGTAGAGTAGCTTTGCTATTTAGCATGTAGTGCATATATTGGCTACATGATGGCCACAAGTCACTAGGACACATGACTGTTGATCACTAACCAAGCCTTGCATGGTTAGTAGCTCCAAGAAATTCTATACATAGTGTCATCTTTTGTAGAATGTATACACTGAGGAGCTTATATTTGCGTGGAGTGATTTGTGTTCAAATTGTGTAAAGTTGATGATTGCTCTTGCATCTCTATGGTTAGTTTTTATTTTGTCATGGTATCAATTTCTAGTTGCTAGAGGATTGCCCACAGAGTGAGAGAAGACATAGAGAGCTCTGAATCATCTACAACTTGAAACACCTAAGGGAGTGATGAAATTGCTTTTGACTCATTCAAAAGACTTGAATAGTTCAATTATGACATTAGAAGGAAAAAAAATGATCATTGATGGATCAAATTAGAGCCTAAAGTATGAACTTGCATATGTATGGGAGGTCTCTTGGACAGAAAAAGGGCCCAAAATTCTCATCTGTAAACTAGATTGGATGCCATAAAGCTTGATGGAGATGGTGGAGCTAGTTCGCAACCCTAGTTGGAGCAATTATAACATCAATTTTTGTTAAATTTGGTGGAAGATATCCAAGATTCAAGAAACTAACATTATTTAGAGATCTTGAAAAGGCTCATTTCTCCACCAAAATCAGAGAGTGAAGGTTCTAGAAGCTTAGTGTAACTAGGGAAATCTAACCTATAGTGTCAATTTACCTCAAAAATGGCTACAAATAAGGCTCGATCGTGCCAAAATTTTGACATGAAGTGCCATCTTGAGAGAGAGAGAGAGAGAGAGAGAGAGAGAGAGAGATGCACCTTTATTCATGTGCTTGGTTAGGCACTATAGTTGTGACTATACACGTGTAATCATCTAATTAGTCTATGATGACATGACAGAGATCCAACTCAATAATTTGTACACATGTCAATATTTTATTGGTTTGGACGGAGGAAGCCTTGTAGGCTTTCCAAGAGCTTAAGGAAGTATTGATCTCAATGCCAAACCCAATTGGACAATAAAATTTCATGTATGAAATCAATCCAGAAATCTAGCAAATCACTCCCTAGATCTATGATTTTTTGGCAATCAAATCCCTAGTTCTCACCACTCCCTATCAAGATCTGAAAAATAATTTTTTGAAGCTTGATTCAAGCTCTCAAACATTCACATCAATGATCCTATTCGAGATCCAATCATTGATTTAGAAACTATGAAACTTGATCTAGACAATGAATCAATTTTTTTCAAAAAAGAATGTGTGTGTGAATTATGAGATCAATTCAAACTTAGGCATTTAAAAGACAAGTATAGTATGGACCCACACATGTGAATAGAACCTATAGCCAAAAATCAAATTTGATCCAAAAAGTGTGAAGCTAGCACTCACTTCTAGCTCGCCCTCTCAAAACTAGATCAAAAACTCAAAATTGACTAGTTTTGGGTGTGATCATTGATCAATTACTTAGCCTTTTTACTTGGATTTGATACCATGTCAAAATTACTAAATTTTGGACCATAAATGGATCTACAATTGATCCAAAAGAGGTGTTGGATGCTAGTTAGATTGATCATCCATAAATCTAATGATTAGATCTTGATCTAGATCAAAATTATGCACTTAACTAGCAAGAACAACATGTAAATTGATCAAATTAATGGATGAGCAGCCTCACACATGTGAAAACCTATCACTATATGGACGGTGGATAGAGAGTGAAGTACATTACCTATGGATAGCATTCAATGCATAAAATCACAACACAAATGCTAGAAACAACATGGATTTGTCTCAAAATCAAGATCTCTCATCAAATTTGATATTCACAATGATGATCTATATATAGATCAAGTACATTTCGACCTGATATGTTGAATCAGCAGTCCTGGCACGTGTAGGAAATGCCACATCACTTCAGATCGACCAATAAATGCTAGGTAAGCACCCACCTCTTTGATTCATTGATTGATGCCATTGCCTCGCCATGATTTTCTTTGATTTGAGGTAATTTCCCTAACTTTTAGGAACTTACAAAATCAACTCCTATTGTGGAGCCTCATGATCCACATTATTTAAAGTTATTGTTTTATGTTGCAAAAATTTTCAATTTTTATACATTTAAATGTGCTATAGTACCTAAATTCATGTAAAGGCCTATTGGCACTTTGTAGATTCACATTTAGGTTAGAACTCGCAACGTTTTGTGCGACATTCTATAGAGACGCATTAGCGGATCTCAACCGACATCTTAACGGTTGGTAAACGACATTGAGACCGGTGATCGTTCCTATAAGGTCGACACTTCGTGCCATTGTACAGACGCATAGATTTGAGTATCAATAGAGAGATAAGAGAGCCAGTTTCTATAAGCTTGAGCATTTTTTCCCTCTGCCATCTCTTACGACATTACTTCTTATCAATTGAGCGAATACACTATGTATGATCTGTAACTGTTTGTGATACTTCTCTGTCTGCATCACACATATTTCTCATGTCTTACTGAATTTCAATTACTCTAATGTGGATTTTCAGACGTCACCAGAGTGCGACAATTCTAACTAATGTGTGCATGGAATTAGCCGAAGCTGTTAAGCATAACCATAAGCAAAACTTCTTTCAATTCTGAATGAGCTATGTGTTCAGAGAATGAACTTGTTTGATGCTATGTTCTGTTTGCTTATTGTGATCAGAACTAATTCTCTGTGTCCAATTAGGAGGAATCATTAGCCAATTCAATTCTGTTTGATGAATTTATTTGCTAGTTGCTATCTGATCTGATTGCTTACTGATATCTGAAGAGCCTGGAAGATAAAGTAACCTTTATAATCACAGACCTTGACCAAATCGTTTCACCATTGGTGTTCCTGGATGCCAATTTACCCAAATATCTTTGGATAACTAGATATGTCGCTGTAGTATTCATTGTGAATATTACACATCACATTCCATTCATCATCTTACATACACTTATCATACAAAAGAAGAGATTATTTTCTCTCTTGGAGAACGATCAAACCCTTTATACTACTTAATTTTGTGGAAATCTATAACGACTAGGCCACCACACCTATGATAAGCTACTGATATTATTCAGATATGTACACACATGGGAGAAGCATCTCACATGTGGTAATCCTCCATTATTCACATGGGAATGCTTGATGAACTAGTAAAATGGTGCCAAATGGCAATTTTCTACTTGACTAGTCTTTCACTAGTTCGTACATGTGTCAGTCAAGACTTTTTCTATCTAACTGAAAATAAATGCATTTAGGACTACCATCCACACATGTGGGATCAATTTATGTACAAATAATCATAGATCAAAAGCTATAATTTGACAGTTTTAACATGAATGGCACACTCAAGCTGTGAAAGATTCAACTAGTTTGATCATATTTGCTATATTTCCATATTTGGCATATTGAGGCCAACTTTGTTTTTAGACTTAGAGATTGACTTTTCAAAGTTCATTAGTCTAAATTTCATTTGAATAAACACTTTTTGAAAGTGTGGAAAAGTTAGAATGCGAGTTTGAGTATATTCAAATTTGAATACTGGGCACTTTGAATCTAGACCCAGAAATAGTAGGGTTAGCATTTTGGAGGGAAAAATAAGTGGCCAAATAGGTTTTGGACTTGTTATAAAAGGAAGAAACTCGTGGAGAGATACATCCTCTCTCTTCTCTATCTCATTTCATGCTTATACATGGTTCTCTTGGGTTCTACACTGCACTTGTGATTGCTTGCAATTCTATGTGTAGAATGATCTATATTTGCTATTTTTGGATCCACACGTGTGAAATACAGTAGCTTGCTAGTTTTAATGGATAGCAACAGTACATTATCATTTGATTCATGTTTGATCAAGTTCTATTAGAGTTTGCATCTCATTTTGTGTGTAGATGATGATTTTTCTACATTGGTGACATTGGTAGGATATCTTCTTTTGTAACCCAAGATCCTTTTAGTAGATTGGATCATCAATGATCTGAAATCTTTCACACACACCACACACCCTCTCACCTTGCATAAAGCCGCATATTTGAGGGTGGAATTATATAAGATGACACTAGAGGGCTATCAACACAAATTTGACTGGTATAGGTAGATGGCTACCCAAGAACTATCCAAAGCCTTGTTAGAAAGTGTCAGTCCTTGCACAACACTCTAGAAACACAAATGGATGGGTAGCTCAATGGTAGAGCACCCCACCGGAATGGGGGAGGTCCTAGGTTCAATCCCTAGCCTGACCACACACACCAAGTGTAAAACCTTTTCACATGATATCAGAGCCATGATTGTGGGTGTGGTCTAGGTGGGCGGTAGCTAATAAGGGCTATGTATTAAGGGGGAGTGTTAGAAAGTGTCAAGGTAATAGCCCTTGCACAACACTCTAGGAACTCAAATGGATGGGTAGCTCAATGGTAGAGCACCCCACTAGAATGGGGGAGGTCGTAGGTTCTAACCACACACACAAAGTGTAAAAACTTTTCACAAGCCAAACCAGCACTACAAGAATGGCAACAATAGACGATCGCACAACCAATGCCCTAAGTGTTAATTTCTCCACCACCCTAGTATGAAGCTACACAGCCAGAGCCAAGCCATGCCTAGGAGTAGAGGCTCGATTCACAATCAATGGGGCATGATACATTACCTGAGCAAAGAACGGTACCCACCACGGAGGAACAACCAACATCCTCATCTCAAGGCTCTCACTCCGTCTCGACATTCAGGGCTTTCCGAAAAACCAAGAATATTGAAGAAGAAATTAATGAATTTTTGTGTAAATATCCTCATAAATCCTCACGGGGCAGGTGGCAATTACACTTGGAATCAAATACAAGAAAACATCTTGTATCTCGGCGCACAACCTGCATGGTGGCAACATATTTTTGAAACTATACCTTCGACCATCTATGTGGCCAGTTCACAATCCTTATGAATAAATCCCCACTATGTTTCAATTCCATGACATAAGAAGTGGACAGAGTGTGGTATTCCCTTGGGGTAGATCACCCTCAAAACTCTGAATTGGCCAAGGATACCCTCTCACTATGGTTGGGACATGGACGAAGATGCCAACAACGCTCTGGTCCAATTTCTATAATGATAGTCCAAGTGCCCACCAGTGCAGATAGTTCGTGTAGTAGCAATGTTCGCCCATGACCTCATCTTTTTTGCTGCAAGTCCCCACCAAATGGGACGGTTTTTTTATCACCTATTCATTTTTATCCCTATAAAGCCATGACATCTGTCAAAATAGATGACTAACTTCCAGTGGAACGATTGTATTATAGAGCAACAATGCTCAATGATCCATGGTTTGCCAAGTTCTAGACATGGATTTTCCAATTTTGGTTGGAGGGCATGCATCTTTTCTTTTTTCCACTCAATGACAAGCACAACCTCCAACGACTTGAATTTATGGATTTCGAACAACATGTCCTTTTCTTCGTACAGTGGGTCAAGAATTTCTTTTCAAAATGCCTTCGGCAATGCATCATGTACATTATTGCATTTTACAATATTGACCCTTATTGTTTTCCTACAATATCGCAACAATTATGCACAGTTTCAGAAACAATTCATTTCTATTTTTTTTATGTCTATCTAGGTTCAAATATTCATAGCTTTTATCTTATAGTGCTCCACCTTGCTAGTGAGTTTATTGAACTTAGCTTTGAGAGTTTTCACTTTGTCTTTGAACTTATCCAAATCCACTTTCATCTTCAAAAAATTGAGCTCAACCTTCTTATGGATTGTCAACAGAGTATCATATTGAAATTGTAATTTACTATGCTATTTTTTTTATGTCAACATTTTGATCCTCCAAAAGTTCAAATTTTTTTAATTTCCTCTTGTAAATACAAATCTCGTTGTTTGAATGAACCCTAGAAAATATTTAACAAAAATCTTGTACCATCAGATACATATCCTTTATCATCATTCGAATATGTAGCATTGTCTTTAGCGAATTGAGAATCAGTTATATCGTGCGGCTCTTTCTGCTTCTCTGTATTTTTTAGGCTCATCAACTATGGTGATCTGAGAGATGCCAATTATTCGCTCCATCGGTGTAGTCGATTAGAGTGTCAACAGTTGCATCCTTTGTCGCTTCAGGCATTGTTGCTATCGAGACAATTCCAGGCTTCTCTGGTGTGTCTTCATCAATTACAACTACCATGTCTTCCTCCTGAACAACCAAGGGCATTGATTTCCTTCCTTGCAGCATGGGCATCATTCAACAAATTGAAATGTTGGCACACATGGCCTATCTGGGCTCCTAGCATAGCAAACTTCCCATTCTTTATTGACCTGTGAAAGGCCTTGTATGCAATGGAAGCAAAATTAACTGGTTCACCTTTGAGATCATGAACTAGCTAACCAATGTTGGTAGCGAATATGGTGGCATCCGAATTTATTGCAAAATATTTTGATTTGCAAATCGGCATAGGATATGAAATATTGAATCCATAATGATAGAATTAATATGAAATATTGAATCCATAATGATAGAAAATCCATAATTTTATATCCTTTGGTTACAACGAAAAAAAAAATTGTAGTTTCATTTAGCTCCTCTCTTGGGATTCAATGGTTGTTAGCATCTGTGCTAACATAGAAAAAAATAAAGAGAGAGAGAGAGAGAGAGAGAGAGAGAGAGAGAGAGAGAGAGAGAGAGAGAGAGAGAGAGAGAGAGAGAGAGAGAGAGAGAGAGAGAGAGAGAGAGAGAGAGAGAGAGAGAGAAATAAAACTTTGTGGCATGTGTTTTGTAAGACCACGTGCGAGTGTTTGTTAATAAACTTCCGCCATGGCATGTGTTTGTAAGCCCATTAGTAGAAGCAAAAAAATAATAAAATAGCTTAAACTTAGATTTAGAACTGACTTAGGAAACTTAAGATTAGAAATATTTTATCTTAAGTTTTCCTAAGTTAAGAAACTTTGAAGTTCTAAATCCTAAGTTAGAAGTCCTAGAAAGACTAGAAATAGATTAGTCCCATAAGTTAGTGGATACTTATGGAAGACCCTCCTTGCCATAAAAGGAGAGGTATTTGCCTTGTAAACAACACTCTGAGAATATGCTAAAATTGCTCTTTCTTTGAGATTATCATTCTATTTCTTTGTGTTCCCATTGGAAGGTGCATAGCTTGAGGGAAGGTGCTCGGGCCTCCTCTTGCCTCCTTTCATTGGATTATTGTGGCATGCTTTAATTGTTATTTATTAGTTAGCCACAATTTTATCTTCAAACCTTCTGGGAGTTCATTTAGGTCTTAGTTTAGCAACCTTGCTAGTTGGGTTTGCCTTAGCAAGGATTTTTATTGTTGTTTCTAATTAGCTTTATTTCCGCTTTGGGCACTAGTTGGGTAAGCCTTAGTGCTCTCATCTTTGTTGACTAGTACGTTGAAGCTTGCTATAGAAACTTAGAAAGTGGACGATCCTCTCTATACTACACCACATCGTGAGTAGATCCAGTCAAACATTGACAAATCAGATTTACTTCCAACAATGGTATTGAACCATCCTTTGGTAGGCACATAGCATCCGCATAAACTCCTTTAGTAATCAGTGCCTTTGCATTTCTACCTTGCTTTGATTTCATCCTCGGTCCAACAACACATTCATTGCTTATTTCTATCAAAACGAAGGAAGGATTTACCTTAAGCAAACCTCCCAACCTGCAAGCTTCAGCCATATTTTTCATTGCTTCCATGTTAATCGGGTTGTGCACTTTCCAATTGACTTGGGTTGCTCTATCATCACTAGAATATGCCATTGTTTCTTGCACAACAGTCAGAATGCACAATACAAAATGATGCAAAAACAAGCAATGCAGCTCAAAAATTTCAAACAATCAGATTTAAGACAATGTTAAGCATTGTTAGAGAATCAAAATCAATCACGATTGATAACAAGCTCACAAGCATTCAATCAAGCATACAATCAATTTGTAGAAGGAAACAACAACAATGAGTTCGCATAATCAATAAAAAAGATGAACACAAAATCACTATGTGGTAAAAGTAAAATGAAATCAAAATAACATTAAAATGAAAAAATGGTAGAATTGATGCATGATTAATTCAATAGGCTACGAAGCAAGTTGACCGTGGACATGTATCAAACATAGGTTGCACAGTTGTCCTACGTACACAATCTTAACTGCACACTAAAACCAATAAATGTGCTCATAATGTAGATGTGGAAAAAGTTTAAATAAAGTAAGATCCAGCAATATTCTACGGCACTTAAGAATATTCTTTGATATTAACAAATAAGTTAAAGTCAAACAATAATGATGCAATCAAAATAAAATAAATAATAATAATAATAAATAAATAATATAAGAAATTTAACCTTTCACAAATAGTATTTCTTGAGTCTCGAACCATTGACTCTGGTAGGTTGTAGATTTCCTTCCAAATCCGCCAATTGAATTGATCTGTTATCGAATAATTAGATGAATTTATAAGGTCCCATCCATATCGTATGTAGTTTACCGGAAAACTTAATATGTTGAGTATCATACTGTAACAATAGAGCATAGTCCCCTTCTTTAAATATGACCTTCTTTATTGTTGAATCAAATATTTTCTTTTGTTTTGCTTGAGCAACTTTGGTTTCTTCAATCCGATCTTTTTCTAATTTGTCGAGAATTCAAAGTCGATGTTGTAAACTATCTTCCATCAACAGTCTTTCTTCAACTTCAATCCGGTAACTTGTGACTTCGAATGTAATAGGTAGGATCAGATCAGGCACATCACGTATACTAAATAAAATGGAATTGTTTTCATTTTTGTCTGCGTTGTATTGTGATAAGCCCACAAAACATAGGTAACTTTTTATCCCAGTCCCCGACAAATGTGTTGCAGAGATTTTATTTAGATTTATATAGAGTATATTGCTTGCTCGTTCTATCATACCGTTTCCTTTCGAATTATAAGGCGTGGTTTTTCTATGTTTGA
This sequence comes from Diphasiastrum complanatum, assembly GCA_029204225.1. Classification (NCBI taxonomy): domain Eukaryota; kingdom Viridiplantae; phylum Streptophyta; class Lycopodiopsida; order Lycopodiales; family Lycopodiaceae; genus Diphasiastrum; species Diphasiastrum complanatum. The sequence continues at coordinate 72,200,992 of CM055098.1, forward strand.
TTATAAAATGTTCCATTAGAATCTATATTGTCTCATTCAGAAAATGAGTTCCTCTGCCACTTACTAGCTCGAGTGGACATCCATAACGAGTTATTATATTCTGAAATAAAAATTTGGCAACTATCTTGGCATCATTTTTGTGTGTCGCCTATGCTTTGACCATTTTTGTCACATAGTCGGTTGCTACCAATATGTACCATTTCTTGGTATGTCGAGGGACGTGTTTGATTGATCCTACAACATCAGTACCCCATTTTTTTTTAAAAATCAAGTGGTAAATAGGTTAGAGGCCAATGCATGCTCTTAGTAGGCTTACCAATCCTTTGACAAAGATCACACTTCTTGATATACGCTGTGACATCCTTGTACATGGTTGGTCACCGATACTTTAGCATTCAAAATTTTGACATCCTGAGCAACTAAGTGCTTTGCGACACTTGTGCTAACTTGGTTTTCCGGCCATTTCAGACACTTCTAGAAATGCGACGCTGCTTCGCGAAAAATGCAAAAAATGCGACACTACAGTTTTACACAGGTGAAAAATGCAAAAATGCAACACTCTACAGAAATACACAGGATTCCAAGATTGTCTACGTCTTCACGCTCCAATAAGAATTGTTCTAATTAGTCAGTTAAAGCTAGAATAATGCAAGATCTTCCAGTTGCTATATACGTAAATGAGCGATTGAAGAGACAAAAAAAAAAGATTAGAGAGATAGATCTACGACCAAAATTGGTCTTTCAGTAGCTGACTCCTCAGAGCTAGTGATTATAGAGAGAGAGGATATTCAGAAATTTAGCAATGGATTTGAGTCTGTAAGTAGGACCATGCGCTTATCAGCACAATTGTATTGTGGTCTAATTGTTGTTTTACGACATTATTATACAGATTCACTACTGTTCTACATCTTTGCATTATTGTTGAATGAAACTAACTCTCACTCCTCTTACGCAAACATCATTATAAAAAAATGTATGGTTGTCTCTGACGCCTAAGTTATTTCAACATTCTCTTCATATCAGGTTATCAGCATTAGAGATTGCATGACTGTCTCAGACGCCTAATCGGTTCTGCAATCTCTCTTTCATGGCAGTCTAAGACTCCTACATTGATAATCTTATTCAACACAAAAGAACAGCTTGCAATTCCCGTTTTCTAAGTAATCTGTGATCCTATTAGCACAGTTATCACCGTCAATAGAAAAAAAGTCCAACTTGTCGCCAAAGGATTTTCTCAGGTATACAACGTCGATTACATTGAGACCTTCAGTCCAATAGTTAAGCATTCTTCTATTCGACTTTTATTATCGTTTGCTGCTGCAGCAGATTTGGAAATACATCAAATGGATGTACAGACAACATATCTCAATGGAGTTATCGAAGAAGACATTTACATGGTGCAACCCAAAGGTTATATTATTGAGGGTAAGCACAATCATGTGTGTAGACTCCATAAGGCACTTTATGGCTTGAAGCAATTTGCTCGAGCATGGTTTCATATTGATCACGGCTACATACCAAGCTCTTCAAATTCGAATGTTTACTTCAAGACAATGCAACAGTCTTTTATCATTATCACGTTATACGTGGCAACATTATCGATCTGATCAAAGAAGGCAAGACAATGCTATCTTCTGAATTTGACATGACGGATCTGGGTGAAGCTCATTTCTGCCTTGGTATTCAAATCCATAGAGACAGAAATCGAAAGTTGATCTACATCACTCAACAAAGGTACATCTACAATATGTTAGTCAGATATAATCTGGTTAATTGCAAGTTAGCTCTCTCACCAATGGAACCAGGTCTCAAGTTGTCAAAGGACCAATGTCCCCAAACAACTATCATTCGATAATAAGATCTCTTATGTACGCAATGATCTGTACCAGGCCAACCATAACTTTTGCAGTTAGCTCCTTAAGTCAGTTTATGACTAACCCTGCTATGACACATTAGAATGCGCTTACCAGAGTCATGAGATATCTTTGAGCTACTATGGACTTTTGCATTTGTTATGGAGCAGTCGACAACGACAAACTCAATTTACTCATTGGTTTCACAAATGCAAGTTGGGCAGGAGATGTAGACACTCGTAAATCCACTTCTGTATTTACATTCTTCCTCAACAATGGTCCAATTTCCTGGAACAGTCGCAAGCAATCTTCGATAGCTCTATCTTTTACAGAATCTGAGTACATCGTAGCCTCACAAGCTACGAAGGAAGCAATTTGGTTATAAAGTCCATGTTTACATAGCCAAACGGTTGGACACAAGCAAATGTTGTGTCAAGACTGCAACTACAAGGTATTCATTCCATCATATTTTTGCCATCATAATTTACGTCACGTGCTCCAAAACATAACTCTCAAGAATGACAAAGTATTGTGCAATTTGAATATAATTTAAGTTCACAAAGTAGATATAGCATATTTCTATTGCCATGATGGGATATCCCCAACCTCATCCAATGGTGGTGAAAGCCTCAAGAGCCTGCCACCATCCAAGGGCTCTCCAAAAACCTTGGATGAGAGACGTGGGCCATCAGCTTGCCATTGCAATTTGCAAGCGTTAGTGGAAATACACTCCTCACAAAATACAAAGGATGCCCTTGACCTACTTTGACTAAGCTTGCCCTTTGAATATCTGATCTAGCTAGCTAGCTGTTGCCACCTTGGGAGCATCCTCACATCTTGAAAGATGCTTACAATATTTGATTGCTTCCCTTGGCTTTGGAGGTGTTATCCCTCCCTCATTTTGTCACTTAGTATCATATTCATGTATTAACACTTTCCAGATCAAGCCCATCACTAGTTATATCTCAAAATCGTATTTTGTTAATTAAAAAGATCACCATTGGATGGCTAACAAATGCTATTTTCAGTAGTAGGCATTTCGGAGTTTAGTGAACGCCCCAAAGAAACTAAAATTTTGAATGCTATTATTGGAAGAATGTAGTTGTAGATGTGAATGAGTGCGCAAGCAAGGGCTCACCCTTATCCAACGATGTAGAAGACTTAATCAAATGACGAACATATTCTCATGTCATCCTCAAGTCATGTTCTAAAATCGGTGGAAGGAAGGATTTACCTCGTTGGATAAGAGTGGGCCCTTGCTCGCATCGCGAAATGGACTATTCTAGTCGGCCATTTGTTCCATTGTTGGTATGTTTATATTCCTTCTAATTTAACATGCTTCTCTACTTTGCATATTCTTAGACTGGACATCCTCAAAAGCATTCAGATTTTGCCAAGTGTTGATGATACTCGACAGATTTTGCCCCGTGTCAAGAGCTTCCAGATAATTCCTGTAGCATCCAGGTGGTCTGACTACATTTTTAGGGTTTATAAAAAAAGCATTTTAGTGGCCCAAACCCTAATTCAGACCCGCTTTTCCCGCCCATTTCCGAAGATTCTCAACAGGTCAACGGAGACCAGGGTACAGCTGGGCATTTAGGGCCACGTGTCAGGAAGTAAATATGATCCAGATCTGGTCAAAGGAGAGTAGGGCAGAGTCAAAACCCTAGTATTGACGCCAGCAATCAATATTAGGGTTTTGAGTACTTTCTCTCTTTCCTTGGGTTTCTCTTTCTTCCCCCCCTCCCCCCCCCCCTCTCTCTCTCTCTCTCTCTCTCTCTCTTTTGTCTTTTGTTTCTTCTTCTTCTTCGTCTTTTTTGTCTTAGAGTATTCTACCTGTACTTGTCTTCCTTCTTTCTCCTCTGGCGCATTCTGTCTTTCTCTGCCTCTTTTGTGCAAACAATATCATCATCAGCATCAGCAGCATCATCATCATCTTCTTTCTCTTTTTCTTTTGGTGAGGAAGAAAGAGTCAGGAAGGAAGATAGATAGAGCTCGGCCTCTTCTTTTCCTTTGCTCTTGTCCTTGTCGTCTGTTGTTTCGCACTTCTCCGGATCTATCTGGATTGGACTGCTTTCTGTCTAAAGATCTTTCCGCTCTGGCGCATACGGCCCTTACTATTATCATTATTTTTCTGCTGCCCACAAGCCATGCAAATGCAATCCCTCTCTACTCGGCTCCTACCTACCAGCAGCAGCATTATTCCGGCTTTTTATTCTACTCTTTTGGTCCGGTCTTGTGTGGACGGTGAGGGCTAGATCTGCTGTGCTGGGCAGCCATATCTTCCAACTCTTTGCTTAGCCGCAATATTTTGGTGCCGTTTTCCATGTGGGTCTGGTCAAGGTGCATGAACGAAGATTTGATTTTTGAGTATTGGGCTGAGCGTTATGTATCTGGTTACAGGCATTTGCCAGCCGTTTCTGACACTCGAGCTATAGTTGCTGCTGCCTCTTGTGGATGGTCCGTATTGCATCCAGCGTGTTGTAGTCCTTCAATCCGCAGCAATTTTTTTCTATTCTTCGGCATTCTTTTGGTTGGTTTGGCATCATTGCCTGTCACTCAGCATTGTACTGTGTGAGCTATCATAGCCCAACATTTCCTTCGAGGTAATTGGAGCAACAGATGGCAGACAGACATATTTTCTGCCTTTGCCTTTGAAGTTCTCAAGCACAACCCATTGCACGTTTTGTTTGCTTCCTCATAACCTTGTATCTTTTCTACATCTTATTTCACTTCATAATAGATATTTTCCTTCGCCTGTTCTGGGTATATGATTGGATCGTAAAGGCTTAACTGCTAGTTGCCTGTAGTTCTTCATGGATATTGCATGGGTACAATAATCATCGTATCATCTTTAGTGAGGAAGCACAAAATATGAGCATATTTCCAACCTCAGAGCCATGTAGGTACAAATTTTAGAGAGGATGGTAAGACATTGCGAATTGCGATTTTTTCTCCTTGTAACGTAGTTCTCCAATTGTTGCATGTAAAGCTAACTAGACAATATGCTGTCAAAATCCTACTCCAATCTTCTGGAGTTATCTGGGGATCATGCTCCATTTGCTCAGGGAGCTCGCCGCCTGCCGAGGGTAAACACTTCACCAGGTTTCTGGCTCGATGCCCGTGACGAGGACACCACCAATAGTGTTACTTCAGACGTGGCATCATCAGTGACACAAGACCGAGCTATCATCGTTGCACATATGCTGCCATTGCATGCAGAGCGAAGGGCAGACAACCTCTCATGGTCCTTCAGGTGGGACGAAGACTCTCTTATTCTGAGACTAAAAGATGGGCTTCCAGATGATCTGGAAGTGATTTATATTGGCTGCTTGAAGGTAGAAGTAGAAAACGAGGAGCAAGATGAGGTAGCAGCAAAGCTTCTGGAAGACTTCAATTGCGTGCCAGCTTTTCTGCCTTCTGATCTCAGGAGTAGATTTTATCACGGCTTTTGCAAGCAGCACCTGTGGCCGCTTTTCCATTACACCCTCCCCTTGTCACCGGACCACGGTGGCCGTTTTGAACGCTCCCTGTGGCGGGCTTATGTTTCTGCCAATAAGATCTTCGCAGATAAAGTGATGGAGGTGATCAGCCCTGATGATGACTATGTGTGGATTCATGACTACCACCTTATGGTGCTTCCCACTTTTCTAAGAAGGAAGTTCTGCAGGATCAGGATGGGATTTTTCCTTCACAGTCCCTTTCCATCATCAGAAATCTATCGCACCCTTCCTGTTCGTGAAGAGATTTTGAGAGCTCTTTTGAATGTGGATCTTCTGGGCTTTCACACCTTTGATTATGCAAGGCATTTCCTGTCTTGCTGCAGTAGAATGCTAGGGTTGAAGTATGAGTCTAAAAGAGGCTACATTGGATTGGAATACTATGGCAGAACAGTTGGGATTAAAATCATGCCTGTTGGCATTCACATGGGTCAGTTAGAAGCTTGTCTGAACCTTGAGGAAACTAGTCTCAGGGTTGCAGAATTGCAAGCTCAGTTTGATGGAAAGATTGTGCTGCTTGGGGTGGATGATATGGACATCTTCAAGGGCATTGGACTTAAATTTCTGGCATTGGAGGAGCTCTTGAAGCAACATAGGAGGTGGAGGGGAAAGGTTGTTCTTGTTCAGATTGCAAATCCAGCAAGGGGTCGAGGCAAGGATGTAATTGAAGTCCAAAATGAGGCTTATACTGTTGCTAAACGGGTGAATGACCAGTTTGGCTGGGATGGTTATCAACCAATAGTGCTGCTAGAGAGATTTGTTCCTCTTTACGAAAGAATTGCTTTTTACAGTATCGCAGAGTGCTGTATAGTTTCTGCGGTTAGGGATGGAATGAATCTGATCCCCTATGAGTATGTGGTGTCTCGACAGGGGATCTCTCGGTCCGAGGGGAGCCTAAAACCTGCCAAAATGAGTATGCTTGTTGTTTCTGAGTTCATAGGGTGTTCGCCGTCGCTCAGTGGGGCCATTAGAGTAAACCCTTGGAACGTTGAGGCTATGGCAGATGCAATGAACTCGGCAATCACAATGCCAGAATCAGAGAAAGTAGCAAGACATGAGAAGCACTATAAGTATGTGAGTTCACATGATGTGGCTTACTGGGCTCAGAGTTTTATGAGCGATCTTGAAAGGAAGTGTCGAGAACACTCCCGGAGACTTTGCTATGGTATTGGATTTGGTTTAGGTTTCAGAGTAATTGCTTTGGATCCCAATTTCAGGAAGCTGTCAACGGAGCACATTGTGGCTGCATACAAGCGTTCCACAAGCAGAGTGATACTCTTAGATTATGATGGCACTATGATGCCCCAGGGTTCAATCAACAAGACTCCTAGTCTTGAAGTGTTATCAGTTATGGACACTCTTTGCAGCGATCCAAACAATGTGGTTTTCATCGTCAGTGGAAGAGGTCGCCAAACGCTCAGTGAGTGGTTTGCACCATGTGCAAAGTTGGGTATAGCAGCTGAGCATGGCTACTTTTACAGGTCTGTTTCGTTTTTAATCTACTACTCTTCTGTAATTTGTTTCGTAGATAGAGGCAGCTCAATAATTTATGATTATTTAGTTTTCAAGAAAATGCTTGAACGAGGAGGACTAAAAGCTTCAGGAACATTTTTGATCCTGATGACACCGAAAGCTGAGAAGACCATTGTGTGTTTGTCAAGTCTATCCACTGCATATTACTGCGTTATGTCAGACTGCATAGCAGTCCATTCTGTCAATTAGCCTAAGGAAAATGAAGCTTAGAAACTCCTCAAATTTGAGAACCCTGAAAGAAAGCTGAAAGAACGAAGGTGGCTGGACATCCTTGTGGAATTTCCCAATTTGGGGCTGATAGCAGCCAAATTATCAGCTGTCTTTTTGTATTGTTGAACAGTTTGTTTTGTCTTATTTAATCTATAAATTAGCCGCTAGCTTCTTGTGATTGCTGTATGTGATTTGGCAAGATTATGATGTGATAGATTGCTTCATAACACGCAGGTGGCATAGAGATGCTGAATGGATCACAAGTGTGCCAGTTGTGGATTTTGAGTGGAAACAAGTTGTCACTCCGGTTATGATGCAATATATGGAAAGCACCGATGGCTCTTCGATTGAGACTAAGGAGAGTGCCTTAGTATGGCACCATCAAGATGCAGATCCTGATTTTGGGTCCTGGCAGGCAAAAGAACTTCTGGATCACTTGGAGAGTGTCTTAGCAAACGAGCCTGTTTCTGTAAAAAGTGGTCAACACATTGTCGAAGTAAAACCACAGGTAACACTAGGTCAGGATTGGTTATTTACTGGATTTCGTTACTATTTGTACCTGTCTCATGACTATCTGTTTTCTTATTGGTGTCCATTTTGCTCATCAATTCTTCTGTCAAATTGTCATGTAGGGAGTTAGCAAGGGCCGGATTGCAGAGCAACTCTTAGCCTCAATGGCAAGCAGAGGAACTCCTCCTGATTTTGTTGTTTGCATTGGAGATGATAGATCTGATGAAGATATGTTTGAGGGCATTGAAAACGCCATGGCAACACCACCACAATCATCTGTGGCAGAAGTATTTGCCTGCACTGTTGGACAGAAACCTAGCAAGGCCAGATATTACCTAGATGATACAGTGGAAGTTATCAAGATGTTGCAAGGCCTGGCCTCAGCTTCCAGTCACTCTCCAGCCAATGCATTGAGTCATGCACTGTCTCAGATCTCTCTGGAAAGTTCATAATGAAGCACCAAGGTGAGATAATGGAGAGAATTCATAAAATGGATATAAAATATCCTCAGCAAGTTCTTGGAAGGAGAATGTTATATCAACATATTGAGATTCGCTTTGACACTAACTGATAGAAGATTTTATAAGTATCCCTGCATTTTTTCCAACCTTTGGAGTATGGTCATGTACTATCAGAAATCAATTGTTGATAAGAATGTTACTAATCTTCTTAAATGTTATTTGCCTTGTGATTTGTAGGCTTTATCAGAATCTGCAAAGCTAAAGGATTTGGACAAGGCTTCATTCTGTAGATGGCATCCTGAGTAAAAAGAAAACTGCAAATGAGTATGACTGAAACCCTTGAATAGTCAGTTTCCAAAGTTTCCAGATTTATTACCAAAACTCTCTTGCGGCCAGACCAAACTGTGAACATTGAATTTTCAAGCCAACAATATTGAGGTGAGCACTTCAGATATGAACTGGCTACCATAGTAACAAAAGTCTCTATTGTCCTTCAATGGTGCAATTTTATTCTCCACTATTCATATGTTTCCCAAAGATATCGACCTCTGCATCTACAAAGTTAGCCTCCAGACTACTACAACTTTTACATTCACTGTCGGATACCATACATTGTTTGGTATGTTGAATGTTTCAGTCCAGACTAGCATATATAGTTATTCCAGGTTTATGTCCTTTAATTCTTCCCGGTGGGTTCGCTATAATTCTCATGACTGGTCGTTTATTGCACTTCTCAACTTCTCAGAATATGTTGTGGCATATTGCCAGTTTATCAACCTTCAATAAGAAGCTGCCGTTTGGCAAGCAATTCTTGCAATATCTGTTCATTGTGAATCCATTTCACCGCACTTTTATGAATGCTATGATAGATTGCTGTATGGTACAAGTTTTATGTACACTGTATTTGCATCTGCCTTGAAGTAGAACTCTTTTTCTCAAACACAATCATTGGAATTTTAGCGTCTAACTGCATTCATCAGATCAGAGGTAGCTACGATCAATTTTTTAAGCTATTGGTTTGCTTTAAAATCAGCCTCTGGTGCAGTGTTGGTACTAAAAGGAAATTGAGATGCGTCCTTTAGCAACTGATGAGATAGATGACCATTTTGAGCTCACTGACATTTAGTGGTGGCACAAGGGCAATTTCAGAATTCTTGCTGGGACAAACTCTGCTTCTGTCACCTGATATCATGGTCTTGATGTGGAGTATTTTTTCCTGATCTGTCAATTTTTCCAGCTAAATATGGGAGAGCTTGTAAGTATGCATGGAAATGAGTCTATGATGTCATAATTAGCATCAACTATATTTATGAGGAACTTCTCAGAGAATTTCGAAGCGAATATTTATTTTTCTCACAGAAAGGCAGCATTTCACTTCAATAGTAGCACATGATCCTATTTCTTCATCTTTGCTTCACATATCTTGCTTGTACTTACTCAGCTGCACAAAGGACGAACAAGAACAATATTATAACTAGTCCCAAACAACACAAATGAATTTATATCCTCTTGGTCATCATCAGTTATTACTTAGGTCGTATTGAAATGACTTTCTTTAGAGAAAGAACACATCATCCAAACAAAGATGTGGGTTGAAGTGGAAAGAACTTGTTTATGGCTATGGAAAGTGTGCTACCTAGTGACAATAGTAAGAACGATCTCCATCTGTAGCTCAAAAGCTATGTCATTCACTTAGCACTAATATAGTTCATATCAAGCTCATCCTCTTATGCTCCTAGTATAGTAGTAACATTCAAACTTGTATGATTACTAATTACGACTTGTTCGTTTCTTGGTTTCCAAGGGAAGGCTTGAACCTGAGATCAAAGAAAGTTTGAATGTCAAGCTAAGCAATTGAGCCAATTCCCTGTTGGGTGATTACGACTTGTTTGAAACTTGGACTTTCCAAATGCTTTTGAAACATCCAAGTTTCAAACCAAATATTCTATTTTTGGGCCCCAACACCCCTAAAAGAGGTCAAAGGGTCCCAAATATGTGTGCACGGGTTGAAGTGAGGCCAAAATAGAAAAATCAAAGCATGTTTCTTATCCAATATTTTCAAGCAGGTTCTTGTTTTGAGTGTCATTCAGTAATCGTCCATACTTGTTGGTGGCTCTCCAATGTAACCATCAATCAATGTTCATGACTTATGGCCCCCCTTGAGATGATTAGGAGGTTAACTGCATGAAAGTTGACCATTTTAGTTACATATAGTGGGTTGACTGATGTTGTTGCTTGTACATGGGCATTAGGAGGCCATATTTATGACCTTCTGACATACATACTAACTTCCACGAATTGATTCCAAAAAAAACATTTAAAAAAACTAGCAATGTGTTAAACATACAAATACTATTATGGCTCATACTTGTATTCTTGAAAGTTTTGTTCATAAGATATTTTCTTCATGCAATGCAATGGTGCTTAATTGATTTCTTATTGAGCAATAATTTCAGTCAATATTCCTTTACTTGAGTGTGTATAGAGTCCATTTATTGATTTGATTAGGATTTGTGTAGGGATTTGGAGGCTAGGTAACTTTGATTTGACTCTAGTTCTTGATGCTTGACCTATAATGGTGTCACATTTGATATGTAATTGTTTTGTTTGTGATGCTTGTTGGAGTCTAAGTCTAGCATATGCAATAATTGTTGGATTTATCTCCTCTACTCTCCTAAATCTTATGTTAATCTACCTCCATTCATGTTGTTGTATTTTACTTGCGTTGTCGCACAGTCTGCATATTTACATGTAAAATAAGATAGGCAAATAAAATGCGACTGTCTGCATAAATACAAGTAAATTTCCACAGGCGAAAAAGGCGACACTGCCCTACAAATGCCAAAGGTGCTCTTATAGAAAGCGAAGGTACCCTGTAACTCAATTTTTAAGGCATTTGTCAGGGTGTCGCGTTTTTGCACTTTCATCAACGTTAATTTTAGCGAAGGCTGATGTTGCGGCCTTCTCACGCTCATCCCATGCATTGTGCAATCAAATTTGACAATGACAGTAGCCACCCACGATCTCCAACAGACAGCACAACCACTTTTGTACTTTTTTCATCTGCACACTTGTAAAATTATGTATATATATGGAATACCATCTGCGATATATAGAGTATCAGAACGACATCAGAATAGAGAGAGAACAAAACATCACTGATAATTAGAGATAGACATCGTAGATGCTCTCGTGCATTGATTCTTTTCTTCTAGATGTATTGTTAGTAATAGGTTCATCACCTTTACAGATTGTGTGATTAGCTTTGTGAAGCACGCAGTTACATCCGCTATTGTTTTGTGCTCACCTGCATTATTGACCTGTATATTTTGTTGAATTTCACACGTGTGGACTGTCCACTACATGTACTTGTGATCTCCTAAGGTGTGTAGATGCAACAAGATCAAGACTAGATTGAGATTCAAGATCAATCTTGAATCCTATGGCAAAAACACACTACTACATGCATTCAATCACTTCCAACTCTCACTCACACATGTGGAAAGTATTCAAAAAATAATCTAAGTAAAAACAAGCTGCTCTCCTCGGGTAGAGAGAGAAAATGCATCATGAGCTCTCGGGTAGAGAGAGAAAGCTAGAAATCCAATAACTCACAAAAATCCATGAAATCACCAAATCAATTAGCTTCAAAATGAGGAGTACAATGATACTAGTAGGTCCACGAGCTACCACTATGCTTAACTATGATTGGACCATATTTTGTCACCTCTTGATCCTATTGGATCATTGATCCATGCATCTCTTAATTCTATTGGACTATATTCAAGCACACCTCAATTTCCTATTGGACCTCAAAAGGTTCCACCTCTAAATCCTATTGGACCTCTTGGAATTCATCAAACAAAAACTTTACACTTGTCTACACTCTAATTGGCACGTGTTTAGCCTCTTACTCTATTTTGGCTCAATAGTGGCATTACAAGTGGAAATGCATAATTTGCCATCTATGCCAAATTTATTCCTATCAACATCCTATACCTAGATGCTTGATGTAAAAAACATAAGACCCCTATATCTAACATAGATAATCTTTTTCAATTCTTCACACTCCTCCTAAAAAATTATCTATGAAGATTTGAACATTGATCTTGATATAACTCCAAGATTAGATCTATGCTTGATGAAAGCACTTTTGCTCAAAGGCTTGGTGAGTAGATCGGCAATACAAGAGGACGAGTTGACATGCTCCAAATAGATTTCTCCTCCAATAAGCTTTTCTCTCACAAAATGGTGTGCCACTTCTATGTGCTTGCTTCTTGCATGAAATATGGGATTATTGACAAGAGCTTGGGCCGAGATGTTATCACACTTGATCATTGGTAGATCATCCTCCTTGATGCACTTTAGCTCCATTAATAACCTCTTGATCCAAAGCACTTCTTTGGTAGTTGTAGTGAGTGCTTTGTACTCGGCCTCACATGAAGAGAGAGATATAGTATCTTGCTTTTTGGAAAGCCGAGATATTAGATTGCCTCCAAGAAAGATAGTGTATGCACTAATAGACTTTCGATCCATCTTGTCACTTGCAAAGTCCGAATCCGAGTAGCCAATAATCTTGATACAACTTCCACAAAGAATAATGTCATCAACATAAATTAGAAGAATGACAATATTGCTATCAACAAACTTTAGATACATGGAAGGATCATAGTCACTAAGAGTAAATCCTAGTGAGATAAGAAAAGTGTTGAGTCTTGAATACCATGATCTTGGTGCTTGTGTGAGTCCATAAAGACTTTTGAAGAGCAAGCACACTTTGGACTCATCCTTGATGAATCCTTGAGTTTGTTCCATTTAGATCTCCTCCTAAAGATAACCATTTAGAAAAGCATTGGATACATCTAATTGGAACACCTTCCACTTGAAAAAACAAGCAAGAAAAATAAGAATTCTTATTGTCACCATCTTTGCAACGGGTGCAAAGGTCTCCTCATAATCAAGACCATGGATTTGAGCAAATCCTTTGGCACATAATCTTGCTTTATGCTTGTTGATGGTGCCATCATGATTGAACTTGATCCGAAATACCCACTTGCAACCAATCACATGCTTGTTGGATGGAGGATCCACAAGCTCCCAAGTATTGTTGGTGATCAATGCATCATACTCTTGCTTCATGGCATCATACCACTCCTTGGTATTGAGTGCCTCTTGTACATTCTTTGGCTCTTCATGAGAGACATAAAAAACATAATTAGTGGAATCAAGATCCACTTGTTTGCCTTTGTCAACATATGAGAGCCTCTTAGGCTCGGATCTATCTCTCATGGATCTTCTTGGTGAAAAAATCCGAGGAGAGTCTTCTTCAAATCTCGACCCCATCACATGATGATTGTCTTCAAAATCAATAATTGATGATGCATCCATAGATTTCTTGATCTCGGCCTCTTCAAATGATGAGTGTAGATCTTCATGAAAGACAACATCTCTACTTTCAATAACTTGAGAAGTAGAGAGTATAAAGACTCTATAGGCCTTCTTGGTGGATGAGTATCCAACCATGATCCCTTTGCATGCACTAGGATCTTCCTTCTTCCTTGTTTCCAAGGGAATATGGACAAAGCATAAGCATCCAAAAACTCTAAGGTGATCAACCTTAGGCTTCTTCAAAAATAAGATTTCATATGGTGACTTTCCTCCAAGAGCTATATGTGGGAGCCTATTGCAAAGATAATTTGCACAATTAATGGCTTCTCCCCAAAAATCTTTGGGCAAAGATGCCTCAATTCTCATAGATTTTGCACATTCACATAGAGATCTATTCTTTCTCTCGGCCACTCCATTTTGAGATGGAGAGTAGGCACAAGAAAACTCTCTTTTAATGCCTTCAAGCTCACAAAAATCTTGAAATTTATTGGAGATATATTCACCACTTCCATCACTTCTAAGAGCTTTAATCTTGAATGAGAATTGCTTCTCTACATAAGCTTTGAAAATAAGGAAATGATCAAACACCATAGATTTTGAAGCAAGAAGATATATCCAAGTGAATCTTGTGTAATCATCAATGAAAGTAACAAAACAAGTGGCTCCTCCCTTGCTTGTAGTTGATGAGAAATGCACATCCGATTGGATTAACTCCAAAGGATGTTTGCTTTTGATAGAAGATCTTGTAAATGGCTTTTTGTGAGATTTAGCAATAGCACAAGCCTCACAAGGCTTGATCTTCTTGGAGAGTGACTTTGGCAAGCCAATAGCTTTGGATTCTTTGATCATAGAGAGCATGGATTTGTAGTTGGGATGTCCCAACCTCCTATGCCATAATTCCTCCATAGAGAGCTTGTTCACAAGAGCAACATTACAAGCATTCACATACTCATTTGGATCTAGTTTATAGATGCCACCAAATCTAGATCCTAATGCAAGTATCTCATCATTCTTCTTGATAGTGCAAGTATCAACATTGAATTTTACATCAAGGCCATTATCAAGCAATTGGCCAACACTAATAAGATTCTTGGTAAGCTTAGGTACATAAAGAACTCTAGAGAGAGAAAGAACTTTAGAGGATGCAAGCTTCAAGGGAATGTTCCCTATGCCTTCAATAGGACATTCAAAATCATTTGCAGTGTATATTGATTTCTTGACTCCATCATAAGGTGCAATAGAAGAGAAAGAGTCCTTGGAGCTACACATATGTGAAGAGGCTCCACTATCAATATACCATAGGCTGTCCTTCTTGAAAGGAGTAGATGAGAAACTAGAGACCATAAGAGATCCCTCTCCATCACTTGCAATAGTGTCTTCCTTCTCATTGGTAATATTGGCTTGCTTGAGTTGATTCTTCTTTTTGAAGCAATTGGTGGCATAATGACCTTTCTTGCCACAATAAAAGCACTTGATCTTCTTCTTCTTGAGCTTGGATGATGACGCATTAGAGGAATCATCTTCCTCCTCATCTTTGTCTTTGGATTTGACTTTGTCCTTGCTTGAGGATTGTTGATGTTGGTTCTTGCTCCTCCCTTTGTGCTTATCCTTGGCAAAGAGAGCTTTGCCATCATTATGAGTGAGAAAAAGCTTGTCCATTCTCAAGAGCTTGTACTCTTGTCTTAATTCTTCTGAAATTAGCACACTTTGGAGAGCCTCCAAACTTGGTAGCTCCTCCTTAATGGCATAGGATTGGACAAGGTTATCAAATTCACTTCTCAAGCCATTGAGAATGACTTGAACTAGCTCATTTTGATTGATGGAATCACCAATGCAAGCAAGCTCTCTATGAATATCTTTTACTCTCAAAACATAACTAGATGCACTCTCATCACTCTTTTGGCTACTTTGAAAGATTTGATTCCTAAGAGTGAGAAGCCTAGAGGTATTCTTAGCCTCATAGATAGTCTTGAGACAATCCCGAGCTTCTTTGGCTGTTGTACAAGTACCTATCTCCCTCAATATCTCATTAGAGACATTCATCTTAATGTAGTGGAGAGCCATCCTAGCTCTCTTTTTGTATTTTTGAACCTCTTGAAGAACTTGTGGTTCTTCTTCAAGGCCAAGAACTATGTCCATCACGTCTTGAAGGATCAAGATGGACTCCATCCTCATTTTCCAAATTGAATAATTTGAAGTGTTCAATCTTTCACTTGGTTCCAACAAGGATGAACCCATTGAAGACATTTGAAGTGAAGAAAACTCAAATGATGAACAAAAACTGCTGTTACACACTTTCAATAGGATCCAATAATTGAGTACTATCTCCTCCTATGAAAGATCTTGCAACAATTTGTGAATTGATTCTCACTAGCTACTCAAATCTCTCTAAAACAAGATCTATTTCACATCAAATGATGGAGTATAGGCAAAGTTAGGATCTAACACTCTTAGCACGTGTGAAATACACTAAGAAACCAAATTTGACTCAAATACAATGATATTGCATGAAACAAAATGGCTAAGATCTCAAAACAATGCCTAGATCACATATAGATGAGATTGGCAAGCATACAACTGTGATTTTGGATCAACCAAGCAATCTCTTGACCAAACCAAATGTGTCCACCCAGGTCTAGGTGCCCTACCTAACCCTCTTCAAAAGCTTATAACTTTTGAGTGGCTCAACCAAATGGAATGAAACTGATTGCAACAGAAACTAGACAAAAATAGCTTCAAAACAAGCTATCAAGCAAGATAAATGGATCAAACATGAGAGAGAACTTCCAAACAAAAATTGGATATTCCTCACACGTGTCTGAGCACCTGATTCCGTACAGTACCAGGTCAGACCCAATCAATGTCCTTTTGATCTCTTTTGATCCAAGATTGAACAAAATAGCTAGGAAAATGGGCCTTGACAACTTCTAGCTCAAGATTGATAAAAAAATTTTCACTTAGATGGATCAAATGCATGGTAACCTTAGGTAGGCTCTGATACCATGTTGAATTTAACACGTGTGGACTGTCCACTACATGTACTTGTGATCTCCTAAGGTGTGTAGATGCACCAAGATCAAGACTAGATTGAGATTCAAGATCAATCTTGAATCCTATGGCAAAAACACACTACTACATGCATTCAATCACTTCCAACTCTCACTCACACATGTGGGAAGTATTCAAAAAATAATCTAAGTAAAAACAAGCTGCTCTCCTCGGGTAGAGAGAGAAAATACATCATGAGCTCTCGGGTAGAGAGAGAAAGCTAGAAATCTAATAACTCACAAAAATCCATGAAATCACCAAATCAATTAGCTTCAAAATGAGGAGTACAATGATACTAGTAGGTCCACGAGCTACCACTATGCTTAACTATGATTGGACCATATTCTGTCACCTCTTGATCCTATTGGATCATTGATCCATGCATCTCTTAATTCTATTGGACTATATTCAAGCACACCTCAATTTCCTATTGGACCTCACAAGGTTCCACCTCTAAATCCTATTGGACCTCTTGGAATTCATCAAACAAAAACTTTACACTTGTCTAAACTCTAATTGGCACGTGTTTAGCCTCTTACTCTATTTTGGCTCAATAGTGGCATTACAAGTGAAAATGCATAATTTGCCATCTATGCCAAATTTATTCCTATCAACATCCTACACCTAGATGCTTGATGTAAAAAACATAAGACCCCTATATCTAACATAGATAATCTTTTTCAATTCTTCACATATTTCGTTATACTTAATTTGATTATAGCTCTATTTGTTCTGCATTCAGATTCGTGTCAATATTGCAATGCTTTTCTACGTTCTATCTGGTTTCCTAATTACTTAATCTGGTTATCTGCTCTTCACGAATTATTATTAGTCTAGCTGTTCGTGACTGATTATTAGTCTAGCTCTTCGCAAATAATTCATGACTAATAATTTGTCTAGTTGTTCACGACAAATTATTTTTTTGATGTTTTGATGCTTAATGTTTGGCTACGTAATCAGATCAAACGTGATTTCTATCACTAATGTTCTGTTCGAGACTGATAGGCATAGTCATGCTTGAGGAAAGAGTGAGATATCTTATTCCACTGTGCACGAACAATTTTAGTTCCCAGAAATCAACACATCAAAAAGAACAGTCGAATCTGCAGACAAAGAAGAAGCTGTTCTGCAGATACTACAAATGAAACAACCACGAGATTCAAGATTGCCGGATACTACAAGCTAAGAACAACAGCAAGGGACAGTCGAATCAAGTGGACAATGCAGCTATAGAAGCTCTACAGCCCATTCAAGAAGCGGATCATGATGCCTTCATGACCAGCCATCAAGGAGCATCCAACGACAGTTCTTGGTTCTTGGATTCAAGTGCCACTCAGCACATGACTAGCCTCATTGGCTATTTCGAGTCCTATACACCCCTATAGTACCAACAAATACGTTCACCTTGGCGATAATAGCACACAAGCTATTAAAGGTGAAGGTACTGTGAGATTGAGCTTTGCGAATGATCAATCTAAGCTACTTTCTAAAGTCCTATATGTACCCAATTTATCTACGAATCTGCTGTTTGTAAGTAGAATCACAGATCTAGAACATAAAGTAGAATTCGAATGTGATCACTGCAAAGTAGTTGATAGGACTCAGTACTGTTAAAATATCACTTCCAATTTGTTGTATCTTGTAGATCTCAAGTTATTTGAGCTTGATAGGATCTCACACGTGTGGAGTCTGTTCTCACGTGTGAAAGAATGTACATAAGTCATTTTTATTAAGTTAGATTGACTTTAGCTTGATCTACACTAGTGTGAAATTGATCTTTGAGTAGAATCTTGAAAATGGTCAAATTGGTCAAGCTTTGTGTAAATAGATTGGACTTCCATGTGAATGAGTTATTACTCACACATGTCAAGATACCATTCACATGTGTGGATAAGCTTTTAGAAGATAAGATAGGAGGATTCCATTAGATCCTATTTTATAGAGAATATTCCTATAAATGTGGAAGACTAGCTTTTTGTTTTCTAGCCAAAGAGAATAGTCAACTTTGGGAAATGAGCACATATGGCTCCCATTGGTGGATCTGGATGACTAGGCACTCCACACGTGTGAAGACCTGCTGGACAGTACACAGCTTGTGGATGTACTTGATCTATAAAGAGATCAACCAAATCAATAACAATTTGATGTGAGATTGACAAATTCTAGTTTTGTTGAGATTTTCACATTTGTCTTGAGTTTTGATGAATGAAATGCATTTGCAAGTTAATGTACTTTACTCTCTATAAACAGGCCGTACAGGTACTGTCCTCCACACGTGTGAGGCCTCCCATCCATGTGTTTGACCATTTGATCCATTGCTCTTGTTTAAATCATAGTGTAAATCATCTAGTTCAAGATCTAACATCTAGAACTTGATAGATCTTTGGATTAAGCAATCAATAACTCTTAATGATTGATAATACAATCAATATTTGTCCTTTTTCTCTGAAAATTGACATGGTATCAGAGCCAAGTCTAAGAGTGATCTAAATGATTGATAGTACTTGAGAAATCATTGACAATTTGTTGTTTTTGAGTTCTAATTGAGAGGGCGAGTTCAAAGAGAAAAGTAACATAATTGTTTTTGGTCAAGATCGATTTGTGGGCTGTTGAAGTACTGTCCACACGTGTGAAACCGTACAACAACCTTCTGATCCAAAAAAGTGCATATTAGTCCAAAATTCAAAGCTTTTAGTGCATTGTCTAGATCTAGGTTCAATCTATTGAATGCTAATGATCAAATAGTGATTTGAGTCATTGAAGCAGTTGTGATCATATCTTTAAGGCTTATTTGTTTAGATCTTAAGTGTGTGTGAAATATCAAACCAAGTTGAACTAGAATCAATTTCTTGAGGAGTGAATTGCTACGATATTTGTAGTTGATCTATTATACCATCATCGAAGTTGAACTAGGATTGATTGGGCCGAGATTAGAAGCTTCTTGAAAGCTAGAAATCTATCTTAGATCACACCTTATCAAGAGATCTTTGTGTATCTCATAGGCTTTCATTCAAAATGACATCCATGGGTGGATATATGTTAGAATCTAGTGAGAAACTAACTTCCACAAACTATTCCATTTGGAAAGTAAGAATGGAATCACTACTAGTGGTTCATGATCTCTTTGATATTGTCTTAGGAGTTGAGGAAGAGTCTCAAGCTCCCCAAGAACAACTAAAGTACAAGAGAGGGTTAGATTAGCCCTACATTGCTTGAAGTTAAATGTAAGCAATGACCTCTTGAAGGAGGTGGCTTCTTGTACCACATCAAAAGACGCTTGGGATTCACTAAAGAACATTTATGAATCCAACAACACTTCAAGAGTGCTTATGCTAAGAAAATTGATCTTGGAAAGCATGAGGGAAAGTGGAAAAAATGGACAAGAGTATGTCCTAAGGATAAAATCCTTGAACAAAGAATTGGGATCTATAGGAGAGAAGATCCAAGATAATGAACTAGTACAAGTAATTTTGAATGGATTAGGAGATGAGTTTTCTAATCTAGTTCAATCTTTTGCTATTCAAGACCAACTTCCATCAATTGAAAAACTGCATAATGTTTTTGTGGCCGAGGAGAGTAGGATTCTACACGTCAAAACAAGAATGGGGTCCTTATCACTACATAATGGTGATGAGAAAGCAAACTTCACATCTAAAGGCAAGAAGAAGTCTCATCCTTTCAAGAAGATCCAAGGCAAGGAGGTCGAGGCAAATGATGGAGCATCTACCTCCAAAGGGAAGCAAAAGAACAAAGCAAAGTTGAAGTGTTTCTTTTGTAGAAAGAAATGACACTTTGCTTCCGAATGCTATAATAAGAAGAATGCACAAGGGAATGAAGATCAAGGCAATCTTGCACAAGGGGAGGAGGAAGAGGATGGCTTCAATTGTTGTGTCGTTGATGTAGCATAGGGGTCCGTCACTGGGAGCGGCAACCTCGCCTTCACCTGCATAGCAAGAGGAGAGAGGGAGAGGAGAGAGAGGAGAAAGAGAGTGGAGAGAGGGAGAGAGAAAATGCCTAGGTTGAGAAAGGCTTTGGGGGCTCGAGCGCCTACCCAAAGCTATTCTATCCTAACGTAGGGGGAGGGAGAGAGAGAGAGAGAGAGAGAGAGAGAGAGAGAGAGAGAGAGAGAGAGAGAGAGAGAGAGAGAGAGAGAGAGAGAGAGAGAGAGAGAGAGAGAGATGGAGAAACCAAGAGAGTTTTCTTAGAATGAGAATGGAAGATGATACAATACGAAGGAAATGGCTCCCTCTTATAGATTTTAGAGGTGAGCCTCTTCACTCTCATTGGCCACTTCATTGGGGCAAGGATTCTAATCCAAGTCTTTAATATAAAGACAACTAAAATCTATTGGTGCTAAGAAAGCACAAGGGCACTCACATGATTCATGTGAGTTTTAAGTTGGACCCTTTTAGCTTTTTTATTTGCAACTTGACTTAGGGTCTCTAATGTCATTTTAGAGTTTTAAGCCGCTAGTCTCTTATTCCTAGGAATTACAACTTGCTACTTGTGCTGGGTTGGGCTTACATGCGCAGGATGCCAGTGCCCTCACACTTATTACCCTACTTACAATGTACTGTGGCAGGGCCCACTAGGTAAGGCTTGGCCAACAGTATTTTAAGTGGTGGGACCCACTTGTTTATTACTATGCAAGAAATACCCACAACAGGGTCCACGACCCAAAGTAGTGTCGGTCCCTCGGCACTAGGCTTCAATTGTCGTGAAGGGGTGCTATTGTCGGTTCTTTTATTGTTGGGACATGGTGCTTCATGAAAAGTGTGGATAGAATTTGCTTACGTAAAATCTGAGGCTTTATTAGATGATGGCGATCAGCAAGAACTTGGACTTGCTAGATTTTCAATAACACCCATAAGGGTCTGGTGGCCATTCCGGAGAACCTTGTTCATCAACAATTGGGTAGTTGAGGCATTCCATCAGAGTATTCCAAGATAAAACTGGATCCTCATAGATTGGCGCAACTGGTCCCAATGTCATGGAAACCCCCAAATCATAATATGGATATGACATACTTGCTTGACTCTCTTGTTTGTCCAAGTATTCGTGGTATGCCATAACCTGACGACTTTCCTCAACAGTCAATATCAAAGATTTAGGACAAGGCTTTGTCATTTTAGGCACTGGTGCTTGCTGTACTGGAGGCCTATTTGGTCTTGGATTCCCTAGATTTGGCCTTTGAAGAATGGATATACCCCGAATTGGCGATGATTTGGGGGTCTGTTGAATTGTGGAACAATTAGACTTTGGTTGAATCTTGCTCATTGAGGGACGATCATCAACTTTAGTCTTCCCTTGGTCATTGCATTTCCCCGTTGAAGGCTACGTGACTACACTTTTTCTTGGATCTTGTGTTGAATTGCCTTCAAGTTGCTCTGTTGACGCTAGTCCCCTTTGTAATTCATCACTAAGAATTCTTTGTAGTGATTGCGCCAAGAGACTTGGTAAAATCTGTTGGACTTCGTCGGATGTCAATTTCTTGACTTCCTCAGTTACCATAAGCGTGATGGATTCTACCATCTCTGTCTTCTGTGATGGTTTTACTTGTTTGTCCGAGGGTATTTTTGCGTACGTTGGGACTTTTGTCAGATTGTCCTCTTCGTCACTCGTTTCATAACCCGGTGGCACTAAGATTTTTCTTTTGTAGTACGTTCGAGGTGGAAGGGTTACCCCAGGTGCATGTCGGTCTACATAGGCCAAATGCCTCTTGGCTATTTGTAAATTTCTCATCGAGCAATCTCGGCATGGATGATTAACTCCGCATTGTGAACACGAGGGATCAAATGTTGACGGATCCTCTCGGTGTGGACATTCAGCACGACGGTGTTTTTCTCCACATCCATAGCACCTAACTGAGTGCAGTATGCCATCACCTCTAAGTTGATAGGCATACACCGGTAACAGATTCCCCGTAGGATCTTTCACAAAATAGACTGGTAGGTTGTTATGGTCCTCCATTGAATTCGGTGACATGCAAGAGGATATAACCAAAACTTCTACCTTGCCATTGTTTGTTGAAGAAACTCATGATTTAGATGGATCAATCTGACATCCATCCTTCTGGTGAGCTCCTTGTTGGCTTGATTCTGCTTCTAACTGTTGAACCGCTGGATCTTGCTGTTGACAAGCCTGTTGCTCTGTATTTTGTCCTTTTAACAAGCACGGATTCTTGATTGGACACTTGGTACTTGGATGATCTCCAAAGCAGAAGGTACATTCGTCCTTTTCAAGAAACTCAATAGAGCAAGCATAAGCTTGCTGACAGCTTGAAGTGCAAGGTTCTTGGTCTTTCGCTGCACTTGATCTGATTGACCTTGCTGCACTTTGTTGTCTTGCATGGGGTTCCATTCTTGTTGGATCGTTGCTCGTTGTCGACCTCTGTTCCTCTGATTCTCCATATGGATAGGAAAAATCCTTCTTCCCGAGTGAGATTTCCATCAAGGCAGCATCCTTACAAAGTTGTGCCAAGTGACGCATAGGATGCTAACTCTTTCATACCAGATCTGATCCTTTTGGACAGTCCGACATAGTATTTTGTCATGATGATCTGTTGGGGAATCGGGGAATCACAATCCTTCACTAGATGATAGATCCGATAGGTGTAGTCTTGGATTGTTTCAGCAGAGAATTTTTTTAATATCGATAATCCTACAAGGGCGGTCTCCATAGTTCAGCACTAGAATGTCGCAAAGTAGCTGGTTGGTGAATTGCTTCAAGGTTTGCTCGATGACTCTAATATTCCAACCTTGTTTTTTTTTTGTGGGAGATGAAGAAGAAAAAGAGAAGAGAATCAGTAAACGGTGGATCAATATGGATGAGAATAGAGACAAAAATGGATTTATCTAGCAAAGATGGAGATAGAAGATGGAATAGAGATGGGACAGAAGAATGATGGATGAATAGTTTTTTCTTTTTTGGGGGGATTTCTTTATATCTGAGTGAATCAAACCTTCAAACTTTCTACAGTAGCTGTATTTGGACCGTTTCTAGACAATGTGAGTTCTGCAAGAGTTCTTGATGGACAGATTTGTCAGAATATGGAAAAAACTCAGTTTTTTGGCACTTTTTCTTAGATATTTAAAAATCTAACCATGGGATCTTCACAAAACTTTTACAGTGGCCAGATCTAAGTTAGATCTATCTATAAAACTCTTTGCAAAGGTTACTTCCTGGCAGATGTTAAAAAATCATGGAGAAAGTGCATTTTTTTGGAGTTCTTTTGCAAAATTTTTAGATTTTCTGGGAATCAACCCTTGCAGACTAGTATGAACTTGTATCTCAGTCAGATTCAGCTGCCCACCAAGCTGCAAGAGCTACTTCCCAGTGAACTCAAAATGTTTTGAAAAAAGTCCATTGTTTTTTTGGGTTTTCTTGCAAAATTTTAAGATTTTCTGAAAAAAAAACCCCTGAAACTGATATGCACTTGTATCTCAGTCAGATTCAGTTGCCCACAAATATGCGAGAGTTACTTCATAAGGAAACTCAAAAAATCTTGAAAAATGTGCAATTTTTTGGGATTTTCTTGCAAAGTTTTAGGATTTTCTGGGAACAAACCCTTGAAGACTGGTATGCACTTGTATCTTAGTCAGATTCAGCTGCCCACCAAGCTGCAAGACTTACTTCCTAAGGAAAACTCAAAAAGCTTGAAAAAAGTGCATTTGTTTGGGGTTTTTTTGCAAAATTTTAAGATTTTCTGAGAACAAACCCTTGCAGGCTGGTATTCACTTGTATCTTAGTCAGATTCAGCTGCTCACCAAGCTGCAAGAGTTACTTTTTAAGGAAACTTAAAAAATCTTGAAACAAGTGCATTTTTTTGTGGTTTTTTTGCAAAATTTTAAGATTTTCTAGAAACAAACCCTCGCAGACAAGTATGCACTTGTATCTCAGTTAGATTTAGCTGTTCACCAAGCTGCAAGAGTTACTTCCTAAGGAAACTCAAAAAATCTTGAAAAAACTGCATTTTTTGGGGTTTTTTTGCAAAATTTTAAGATTTTCTTGGAACAAAACCTTGCAGACTGATACACACTTGTATCTCAGTCAGATTCACCTGCTCACCAAGCTGAAAGAATTACTTCCCAAGTAAACTCAAAAAAATCTTGATAAAAGTGCATTTTTTTGGGGTTTTTTTTGCAAAATTTTAAGATTTTCTGGGAACAAACCCTCGCAGACTAGTATGCACTTGTATCTCAGTTAGATTCACCTGCTCACAAAGCTGCAAGAGCTACTTCCCAAGGACACTCAAAAAAATCTTGAAAAAAGTGCATTTTTTGGGGGTCTTTTGGCCAAATTTTGAGATTTTATGGGAACTAATCTTCACAGGCAGGTATGTGCTTGTCTCTGCATCAGATCCACTTGCTTACCAAGCTGCAAGAGTTACTTCCTAAGGAAACTCAAAAGTTTGTTGTCTAAGAAGGTTCTAGGCCACTTTTTGCTCTTGGGAACCTTCACAGGGGCACTTTTTTTGGGATCTAACTCTCGCAAACTTCTCTGTGTCCTTGTTTTAGTGAGATGGAACTTCAGAGAGCTCTGCGAAGGTTAGTTTTGAGTTTTGAAAAAAAAAAAATTGATTTTTACAAGGGATTTTTGAATTTTTATGGATTTTTCTCTGTTTTTTTAAAATCTATTGGGAAGTAACCTTTACAGGCTTCTATGCAGATCTAGGACAGTACCCTGGAGCTGTTGCCAGTCATGGGAAGGTTAGTTCTTGCTGGTTTTTGAGAAATCAAAGTCTGATGGGATTTTGGCTCTCTTTTTCCCTCCAAAAACAGATTTTGAGCTTTTTTTTTCTGATTTTTATGGATTTTATAGATTAACAAAGGGATTGGTGCTTGGAACTGATCCTACTACCCACACTCTCTCCCTACAGTGCAAACAAACAAAAAAATCACGAAAAAATGGCAAAAACTAACACTACTCACACTATTCTACCCTTAAAATTTGATTTTTTGATGAAAAAGAATGATGCGAGAGAAGAAAGAGAGAGATAGAGGAAAAGAGAAAGAGAGTGAGAAAGCTATGCGGCGAAACGAGTGTGTGGCACTCCCTGACAATGGCGCCACTGTTGTGTCGTCGATGTAGCATAGGAGTCCGTCGTTGGGAGCAGCAACCTCGCCTTCACCTGCATAGCAACAAGAGAGAGAGAGAGAGAGAGAGAGAGAGAGAGAGAGAGAGAGAGAGAGAGAGAGAGAGAGAGAGAGAGAGAGAGAGAGAGAGAGAGAGGAGAGGAGAAAGAGAGTGGAGAGAGGGAGAGAGAGAATGCCTAGGTTGAGAAAGGCTTTGGGGGCTCGAGCGCCTACCCAAAGCTATTCTATCCCAACGTAGAGAGAGAGAGAGAGAGAGAGAGAGAGAGAGAGAGAGAGAGAGAGAGAGAGAGAGAGAAACCAAAAGAGTTTTTTTAGAATGAGAATGGAAGATGATACAATACAAAGGAAATGGCTCCCTCTTATAGATTTTAGAGGTGAGCCCCTTCACTCTCATTGGCCACTTCATTGGGGCAAGGATTCTAATCCAAGCCTTTAAAATAAACACAACTTAAATCTATTGGTGCTAAGAAATCACAAGGGCACTCACATGATTCATGTGAGTTTTAAGTTGGACCCTTTTAGCTTTTTTATTTGCAACTTGACTTAGGGTCTCTAATGTCATTTTAGAGTTTTAAGCCGCTAGTCTCTTATTCCTAGGAATTACAACTTGCTACTTGTGCTGGGTTGGGCTTACACGCGTAGGATGCTAGTGCCCTCGCACTTATTACCCTACTTACAATGTACTGTGGCGAGGCCCACTAGGTAAGGCTTGGCCAACAGTATTTTAAGTGGTGGGACCCACTTGTTTATTACTGTGCAGAAAATACCCACAACGTCAACACATCCTTGATGGTAGCACCTGATGAGAGAAGTAGTAATTCGCGGTCGCAAAAGTTTCGCAAAGCAGTCGCGAAGGCGAAGCAAACCCGATTCCTCAAAGCGTTTCGGATGGAGTTCAGATGTGGTCGCTGGACACTGCCAGCTGAATCACTCCTACAGTCCTCCTGAATGTAGTCAGGCACTGGTGATCTACGTTTATAAATTAATGTAGCATTTAACAAACTCAATCAATGTGTGGAATTGAAATGAATGGGAGAATCAGACACACGAATAACAGTGGACACATTTGCATTCAAGATCATACATCACAAAAGAGACATGTGCACAATGGCTACAAGATCTTCTATTGATTTCCTCTGATTCTTCAAGCACCGCATGTAAATCCACGCAGTGCGTTGGTGTGCAAAAAGTACAAAAGGGACCAAGAGTGGATCCTAATCTGATCCTCAAGAGGGATTGGTTGTTAGATTACTTGATCTATCAATCTACCTGAGATTAAGATCAATCTAGATCAATTTTACACACAAAATCCTAACAAGAACAATCATTAATTGAAGGTAAGTGTAATTTATGGTTTCACACGTGTGAAACACTGTCTGAGTACGGACTCCAACTGATAATCAAGTATACATTGATAGAACCTCAAAACAATCAAAACAAATGTAGACAAATGGAGAGAATCACTCAAAATTGCTTCCAAAACCAAGATTGATGTCTCACATTGATTATGGCCAAATGTGGCTCTATATATACAATAAGTGAGAGATCGTGGTACTGATCATCCCTCTGATCCCACATGTGTGAAGGTGCTTTGCAATATGATGATTCATCATGCAAAACTGACACTTGGACAAAACCTTCTATTTTAAGCACTTTTGGTCCATTTTTCTTCTACATGGAGATCTACATAAATCTTCTAGAAGTCAAAATTTGCCTACTTCAGCTTATTCCACACATGTGAGCTGTCCTCTACACATGTGATAGGACACCTAACCAAAGGATGTGGCTCATGCAATTAATAGATTGATGCCATGTGTCATGTGTCTAGAAAACTAGTTTTTGGCCTTTTTAGCCACTAGAACTTGAATTAAATCATATGTACATCCTATATGATTATGGTACATGACAAGTACACTAGTTTCACACGTGGGAACAGGCTCCACACATGTGTGTTTATCTATATACAAGATTTTTGGCCTCTAACAAGCTTATTTTTGCATTTTTCACACTCCTCCTCAAAAATCTAGCTTGGTAAATTTAGCTTGATGGAAAACATGATGATCTTGAACTTGACTCCATGGGTTGAATTGGTCTTTGCTGGTTCAAAAGGTTTGAAGATCAGCCAATGAGTTTGATGTTGATCTGAAATCACCATATCCATGATAGTGCTTCTTTGATGTTGACATCTTGATGAACTTGAGTGCTTTGCACCATCCTAGCATCTTCGAAATTGACTTCCAAATTTCATGTAGATGCTTGACCCTGAGGCTTGCTCCTTCTTCATGTGCATGCTCCTCCATGAGAAAATAAAGATTTCTTCTTGACTTATTAGGATCACAAAGATCTAACATCATGTTACCATGATCTAGAGAATTAGACTTATCCAAATTGGCAAGACTATGCATGCTATAATAACAAAGTGTTTGCATCATATCTTCATGCTTGTTTACCATGTTAATCTCAGATCCAATGAGGCTAAATACTTCATTATGGAGATAAGTGTCTTTAGAAGATTATTCACTTACTCTCATAAAGAGTTTATAATTTGCCTCAATACAAATTTTCAAACTATGAGTGAACAAATCACTTTTGCTCTTACATGAGTCAAGAGCATACATTTGATGAAATAACCATTTGCTTTCTAATTGATTTAAAATCAATTTCAATCTTTTAAGAACATCATCTATGTTCTCAAGAGAGACTTCATACTCAAGTAGTATGGCTTTACTCCAATTTTGAGATGCAATGATCTCACTAAAGCAAATTGATTTATCAAATGACATAAGAGAAGTAAGTATGAGATGTATACCACATGAGATATGCTCCTCTTTCCCTTGAAATGTGAGCCACATGGAATCAACCATATTTCTTGAGTTTCTTCTTGGAATCACAACTTGAGAAGGTCTCTCCTCCTCAATCCTTGGCACACTTGAACCTTGAGATGATTCTTTAAGATCCTCTTCATGGTGCTCCTTCTTGATGGAAATCCGAGACCTCCATGTCTCATAATGATCACAACAACTATGACCACACAATATGCACTTCCTATGATTATCAAAATTACTTATGTTGGAAACATAAGTCCAAAAATCACCACAACTTGGCATGATTTTTCTAATATTGAAATCAAAAGGCATTTCCATCTCAATAAGGCTAACTACTTGCTTATGGATATAAGTGTCCACTTTGGATGCTTCACTTATTCTCATGAAAAGTTTACAGCTTGCCTTTAAGATTGAAAACTTACAATTTCCATCTTTATGAATGAACACATCATTCATGATCCTATTGAAACCAAAAGATCTTACATTATGAAGATATTTCCATTTGCTTGACTTTATAACTAATGTAAGCTTACAAGGAAAACATATTTTGCTATCTTTTAAGGCATCACACTCAACTAGTATTGTCTTAATCCACCTTTGAGATACAAAAATCTCTTCAAAGCAAAATGGTTCTTCATAAGTTGACATGATAGCATAAATGAAACTATTTTTATTTTGAGATTGCTCCTTATTCTTGATTGATTTCTCTTGGATAATAACAATAAGTTTGAACTTATCTAAAGTTCCAAGGAAACTACTCTCCAAGGACATGAAATAAATCCAAGTTACTTTTATGAAAGTATGGTACAATGGATTTCAACCTCTCACCTTGCATATCACTCTTTAATCTATGATGTTTAGCAAAATCTCTCTCAACTTCTGGTGACTTAGTAGGCGAACGCAACATTTTAAATGTTCAGTAATCCAGATTCTATATTGTACAAAGTTTTCATTATAATAGAATGAAAAGTACCAAACAGTAAAAGGAAGACCACCAAAAAATTATCAACATGAACTCAAAAAGTCAGAGATGATCAATTAATGCACATATTTCAAGCTTCAAATTTAATTTCTTGGCTGATCTAATCCCAGAACTAACCAAGGGATTAGATTCTCTATAGAAAATGCTTGATTTTGCACCAAAAATCTCTCAAATTGGGTGTGTGAGTCAAATTGTACAAATTTTTGAATTTTCTCAGCCAAAATCGGAGATGTACGGCCTCACACATGTGAAAAGGGCTCTTACATCCCACAACAAGTTTTGGTCCAAAATTTTTGAGAATATCTATCAAATCCAACTCGCTACCCAAAATTTGACTAGTTTCCAAAAAAACTACTAGTTTTGGCTTTGATTTGGATTAACCCTATCAATTTCAACAAAACCTCTTGTACTAGGCTCTGATACCATGTGAAAAAAGCACAAAAGGGACCAAGAGTGGACCATAATCTGATCCTCAAGAGAGATTGGTTGTCAGATTACTTGATCTATCAATCTACTTCAGATTAAGATCAATCTAGATCAATTCTAGACACAAAATCCTAACAAGAACAATCATTAATTGAAGGTAAGTGTACTTTATGGTTTCACATGTGTGAAACACTGTTTGAGTACGGACTCCAACCTGAAAATCAAGTATACATTGATAGAACCTCAAAACAATCAAAACAAATGTAGACAAATGGAGAGAATCACTCAAAATTGCTTCCAAAACCAAGATTGGTGTCTCACATTGATTATGGCCAAATGTGGCTCTATATATACAATAAGTGAGAGCTCGTGGTACTGATCATCCCTCTGATCCCACATGTGTGAAGGTGCTTTGTCATATGATGATTCATCATGCAAAACTGACACTTGGACAAAACCTTCTATTTTAAGCACTTTTGGTCCATTTTCCTTCTATATGGAGATCTACATGGAGATCTTCTAGAAGTCAAAATTTGCCTACTTCAACTTATTCCACACATGTGAGCGGTCCTCTACACATGTGATATGACACCTAACCAAAGGATGTGGCTCATGCAATCAATAGATTGATGCCATGTGTCATATGTCTAGAAAACTAGTTTTTGGCCTTTTTAGCCACTAGAACTTGAAGTAAATCATATGTATATCCTATATGATTATGGTACATGACAAGTACACTAGTTTCACACGTGGGAACAGGCTCCACACATGTGTATTTATCTATATACAAGATTTGTGGCCTCTAACAAGCTTATTTTTGCATTTTTCACAATTGGCGTGATAGAAATACAGTTCTCTCATGAGTGGATGTCTCGCTTACTGGCAGACTTGTGGATCACTATGGATCCTTCTCATAGAACTCGTCTTGCTCGCAGACGGACTTTGCCTCTGTATTTTTCATCTTGATTGCTTACTAGCATCAAAGTATGTGTCAAGTATCACCCAGTAAGTATATAGTCACTCTTTGTAACTTTATGATTAGAGTGATTAAGCATCTACAACTAATCAGGAAATTACAAGAGTGGCAGATTAGCCACGACCTAGATTGTATCTACTGACATCATGCCATCACATCAGATATCTGTACTTCTAGGTACTTGCATGGTCTTTGCTGGTACTCTTTGGAGTGTGAGGGCAGGAAAGGTTTCACGATGTTTTTTGTGTCACGTCGTTAGTTTCATTTTCGTCGTATGACTTTCTTGTGTTGGACCGCAAAAGATTCTCGTTCGTGAATCTTTCATGGTTGTTTCTTTTCGTCAGGTGTTTGCAAAACTTTCATGTTTCGTGTCTCATGACTTTCGTGTTCGCAAACATCTTCGTCATGCAAAGGGCTGAAAGCTAGCAAAGCTTCACAAATAGAAACGTTTTGTTTCTTCAGCTCCCTCTCAAACCATGATAGCTTTACGATCCTGAGACTGCTCCTCTGTCTCTCAAAAAGTTCTTTGTCCAAGGCTTTGGTGAAGATTTCAAAAACCATGTTTTTCGTTCGATGAAGGTGGTATGCAGCATCTTCTTTTCAATTAGATCCCTGATCAAGTGGTACTTGATAGCAATGTGCTTCATTCTGGAATGGAACACGAGATCTTTCGTCAGATGTATTGCAGAGGTGTTCTCCATTTGCAAGACCAGAGGTGCGTTCCTCGTTTCACCCAATTCGTCCAGGAACTGCCTTAGCCAGATTATCTCATTGGCCATCTTTGCTGCTGCAATGTACTCTGCTTCACAGGATGACTGGGCCACAACGGTCTATATTTTGCTGACCCAGAAAACTGATGCTCCTGATGTGATGGTGCATCCTCCTGAGACGCTTTTATAATCATCTTTGAGAGATGCCCAACTAGCATCACTGTAGGAAAGCATCTCGAAACCTACATCACGACAATAACACAACCCGTAATCCCTCGTTAATTGAAGATATTGCAAAATCCGTTTTGTAATCTTCCAATGTGTCGAGCCTGGATTCGTGCAAAATTGGCTCATCCTGAATACTACATAAGCAATATCAAGACGTGTGTTGCCAGCAAGGTACATCAGTGATCCTATCAGCTTCCTGTAAGGTGTGAGCGACATCTGTTCTCTCTCTTCCTCAATCTTAGGACAGTCATCATTTGTCAGCACCATCCATGTGAACATTGGAGTATTCGCTCCTTTGCAGTTCAACATCCCAAAGTCCTCTAGGATCTTCTGGGTGTATCTGGACTGGTGAAGATATAGCTTACCTCCCTCATAGTCCCTTTCAGTTTCCAAGCCTAGGTAACACCTGGCTTCTCCCAGATCCACAATCTCGAAATATTTCGAGATGTCTATCTTCACTTTAGCAATCAGCTGCTCACTCCTGCAAAATATCAGAGTGTCGTCCACATACACGACCACAATGATGATCTATCCATCTATAACTCTAATATATAGATTGGAATCAGCCAACAGAGGCTTGAATCCTAATGATTTCAAGACTTGATCTTTCTTCTTGTACCATTGTCGGGCTTATTGTTTCAAACCATAGATACTTCTATGCATTCTGCATGCATAGTTAGGAAGTGAATTTGATACATATCTCGGGGGTTGATCCATAAAGACCTCTTCGTCTAGTTCGCCATGCAAGAAGGCTGTCTTCTCATCCACAATGTGGATCCTGAGGTCATAAGCTACTGTATATGCAAATAACAGATGTAGGGACAAATGTTTGACAACAAGAGAAAAGGTTTCAGAGTAGTCAATACCATATCTCTGAAAAAATCCCTTCGCTACCAGTCTTGCCTTGTATTTCGTCACATTCCCATCTGCTTCGTATTTGAGCTTGAAACTCCATTTGCATTTGACACTCTTGCACCTATGTGATAATGGCTGCAACGTCCATACCTGGTTCCTCCATTTTTTTTGTTCATGGCTTGGATCCATCTATCCTTTTCTGGACTTTCAATCGCTTCCTCGAAAGTCTGTGGTTCGCCACTGAATCCACAAAACTCTTTTGATGTGGA
Source organism: Diphasiastrum complanatum (assembly GCA_029204225.1). Classification (NCBI taxonomy): domain Eukaryota; kingdom Viridiplantae; phylum Streptophyta; class Lycopodiopsida; order Lycopodiales; family Lycopodiaceae; genus Diphasiastrum; species Diphasiastrum complanatum. The sequence continues at coordinate 72,233,861 of CM055098.1, forward strand.
AGCTGAGCTGCCTGGCACATATCTTGCTGGCGCTCTTTGTGGTTTTGTTGACCTTCTAGGAGATCCTCCTGGGACAACAATGCCTTTGCCTTTGTCTGCTCTGCTAGGTTTGGAACCATCCTGGTTTACAAGAATCGCAGCAGTAGGCTGCCTCTCGAATCTTTCTTCTTCAGATTCGTCGTCCGAATGGGAGACAACTCAAAAAATTTTGTTTTTATGTTCGTCCTCTGCTCCTTCTATCACTGGCGGCAGGTCCTAGTACTGTCTCTCCAGAACTTCGTAGCTGACAGGATTGTCATTGGCCATTGTGTTACTCTCATCAAATCTGACATCTCTCACTGTTTTCACAATGCTCGTGTCTGGCATGTAGACTCTGTAGTATGACGAGTTGTTGTCATAACCTACCAGATATCCTTGCTCGGCTTTCTCATCAAGATTCTTTTGAAGCTTATCAGGAATATGTGCATAAGCTGCACAGCCAAAGATTCTGACGTGAGACAGGTTGGGCTTTCTACCCCACCATAGCTCATGTGGTGTCGTGTGAGGGACACCAGACTTACCTGTTCTATTCTGGATGTATGCGGCTGTAGCTACTACTTCAGCCCACAGTACCCTTGGAGCCTTCGAGTAGGCCATCATGCATCTGGCAGCTTCCATCAGGGTTCTATTCTTTCGTTCAGCAACACCATTGTGCTGCGGTGTGTAGGCTGCAGTCCTTCTGTGAATGATGCCACGATCATTGCAGAAGTCAGTGAAGCGATTTGAGATGTATTCGCCACCTCGATCTATCTTGATCTGCTTGAATTTGTTGCATGTACATCTCTCAGCCCAATTCACATATTCCATGAATTTATCAAGTGCTTCGGATTTATTCTGAATAAAATACACTTTGACAAATTTACTATAATCATCAATGAAGGTTATATAATACTTTGAACCTCCTACTGAGATCACATTGAATGGTTCGCAGATTTCAGAATGCACTAACTCCAAAATCTTGGTCGTTTTGTAGGAGTCTTTGACGAATGGAGTGCGTGACATCTTGCCCTTCAAACATGCATCACAGAGTTAAAATAGAAATGATCGACTTATACAGTGCTTTCTTATTTCGACGGCACCACATGTGCTTAGTTCTAGAATTATCGGACTGTCTTTATTTTACGAGCCCTTTGAGTGCTTTTAAGCAACTTTATCTTTGTACTTGCTAGTTAGTTGAATATACAGTTTGTGGAGAACAATTCTGTTTTGTCTTGTCTTGTTGCACTTGATGTTGTGCTGAGGTGATCAATCCGGTCGGGTGTTTAAACTATTTTCTTAACTTGGTATCAGAGCCCCTGATGGCTTGAATCACCAGACAAGAACAGAGAGCCCCGAATTCATGACGGTTTGTTGGCTAGGAAGCACAAAACCGAGTCTGTGGAGATTCGTGGGATAGCTCGAAACTGTAAGAAGCTAAACGGAAGCAAAGAACTCTGTAGAAAGGCTGCCTAGTGTGGATTCAATTTGAAGCCAATTGAAGATCTGTTTGAAGCAGGTGATGGCTGATTGTAGGACAACCTGAGTGTAGTAGAAGGCTGCAAAAAGTGGCTTAGAAAAAACCTGAGCATAGCTCAAGAAGTTTTTTTTCTTTCATGACTAGGGCTGACAGGCATAAAACTGTGGATCTTTGGTTGTAGGAGATCATTTCAGGCACTGTAAGTGCATGATGGAGGGCACCCTAGTGCTGTCAAGGAGTGGCTAAAAGGCCATGGTTAGCCATGATGCATGGGAAGAGTAGTTTACTTTTGAAGCTTTCTCACAGCAAGGGTTTCAAATCAAAACTCTTGAAATCTCTTGCACCATGCAATGCTTTTGGAAGCTATGAATGGCTGAAATAGGGCATTTTAGAAATGCGACCTGAGCTGTAAGAAGCTAAACGGAAGAAAAGAACTCTGTAGAAAGGCTGCCTAATGTGGATTCAATTTGAAGCCAATTGAAGATCTGTTTGAAACAGGTGATGGCTGATTGTAGGGCGACCTGAGTGCAGTAGAAGACTGCAAAAAGTGGCTTAGAGAAAACCTGAACATAGCTCAACAAGTTTTTCTTCTTTCATGACTAGGGCTTACAGGCATAAAATTGTGGATCTTTTGTTGTAGGAGATCATTTTAGGCACTGTAAGTGCATGATGGAGGGCGCCCTAGTACTGCCAAGGAGTGGCTAAAAGGCCATGGTCAGCCATGATGCATGGGAAGAGTAGTTTACTTTTGAAGCTTTCTCACAGCAAGGGTTTCAAATCAAAACTCTTGAAATCTCTCGCACCATGCAATGTTTTTGGAAGCTGTGAATGGCTGAAATAGGGCATTTTGGAAATGCGACCTGAGCTGCAAGAGGCCATGGAAGGCCGTGTATCAGATAAAGAGCTGGATCAGAATTAGCAGCCAGAAAACCCGCGAGGAGGCCATAGTCAGGGGAGCTTGGAGAGCAAATGAGGCAGGCATACCTCGCGTGCGCCCAGTTGCACAAATTCCATAGCGTTTGGAAGGCTTTAGCGCTTGCAAGGAATCCATTTCAGCGCGTAGAAGGAAGTTGGACCATCGGATGATGTCTATTGGAGATCTATGATGGAAAATGGAGGAATGTAGGCCGCAGGATCAAGGGCCATTGTTGGGATGCATGTGAAAGAGCCCATGAAGAATTGAAGGGAAAAGGCACCCTTCTTTTCATTAAAAATTTTCAAAGTGAAAAAATTGTTGGGTCCCAAGTTTTGTGAAAGGTAAAGTTTCTTCACACTAAAGAAACAGTTCAAAAACCCAAATTGCCCTTATTTTCACCTCCTTTAGCCTATTTTGGCCAAACGAAAGGCTATAGCTTCCAGACGAAGGGCACCCTGACTGTACCTACAAGTACGGTATGCCAAAACGGAGTGATTGCCACAAAAAAAGTGTTCGGAGCACTCCAAAAGTGATTTCACCATTCCATTGACCAGCTAGCTGGGAGTTGGTGACGAGAAGCATTTCGGAAAGCGACGCCAGTTTGGCTTTCAATTTGGCGAAAGAGCGGCAAGTCATTATTTTGGACTTCTGACATCACGGTTGGCTTTGACATACACTTTATAACCTACAGGTGGAGTTTCAAGCAGCTTGGATGAAGAGAAGCGTCACGAAGTGGTGAAGTCAAGGCAAACCCCACAGGAGGATCAAGCCTTGCTTGCTAAAGGCAAGTAGAAAGGATGGAAAAGGGTTCCCAAGAAATCCAAGGATGATGATGACAAGGGAGAGTCGTCATCAAAAGAGAAAAAGAAGAAGAAAGGCAAATGTTACTATTGCCACAAACCGGGTCATTGGGCACACGAGTGTTACAAGAAGAAAGCGGACATAAAGGCGGGAAAAGTGACTCAACAAGGCAACATTGCCGAAGATGATGGAGAAGATGACGAGACAAGTGTCTTCTCATTGGCATTGGCATCCCAGGTTGATGATGGTGCCAGATGGTTCATAGATTTAGGCGCCACAAGGCATATGACCGAGAAACGTGATTGGTTTGAGAAATTCTCACCAATCCATGATGCGGATAAGGTCACTCAAGCCAATGGGGAGGAATGCCAAATATAGGGTGTGGGAAATGTACCTGTGTAGTTTTCTGATGGTAAAATCAAGAACATCCCTAATGTGCTTTATGTTCCTGGACTCAAAAAAAGTTTGCTTTCTGTTGGTGTAATGGCAAATCAACATCTTAAGGTTTAATTTGTCAAGGATGGATGTCTTATGAGGGATATGAACCACAACCATAAAGTGGTGGCAAAAGGTTATAGAGATAGTAACTGTGGCCTTTATAAATTGGATGCTACAAAACCAGGAGAATATGGTTTGGCTATCTCAACAGCATCTCAATCTGAGTTGTGGCACAGAAGACTTGGTCATTTGAACTATGAGATCTTGAGATTGATGGCAAAGCTGAATATGGTAATAGGGTTACCGGCATTGCAGGATGATCATCATGCAATATGTGAAGGATGCATCATGGAAAAACATCACAGGGAGACATTCAAGAAAGGTGGAGCTGCAACAGCTAAGAAACCGCTGGAACTTATTCACAGCAACCTGTGTGGCCCAATGAAGACCATGTTTTTGGGGAAAGCATATTATTTTATGACTTTCATAGATTTTTACTCTAGGAGGACATGGATTTATTTCTTGAAGAAGAAATCTGATGCTTTTACTCGCTTCAAGGAGTTCAAGAATTTGGTAGAGAACCAACATGCACGCATCAAAGTGCTAAGATCTGATAGAGGGGGCGAATACTGATGATTCTGAGGACTTTTGCAAGGAACATAGCATCAAAAGACAATTCACACAGTCACACACGCCGCATAGTAATGGTGTAGCTGAAAGGAAAAACAAGACTATTCTGGAGAGTGTACGCTCCATGATGAAGCAAATGGGCTTGACTGATTCACTTTGGTCGGAAGTGTGCAATGCGGCAACGTTCTTGCAAAACAGGAGCCCTACAGTTGCGGTTCCAAATGTGACTCCAGAAGAAGCATTTACAGGAATAAAGCCAAAAATCGACAAGTTTCGTGTCATTGGATGTAAAGCCTATGTACATGTGCCAAAAGATGAGCGAAAGAAACTTGATGCCAAAGCAATCAAGTGTATCTTTGTCGGTTATGATGAGAGGACGAAGGCATACAGGTGTTTTGATCCTGTAATGAACAAGATTCACATTAGCAAGGATGTAATATTTGATGAGACGAATAGGTATGAAGATGAAGACCATGCAAGTGATGAAAGCATCAAAAGACTTCCCACAATTTTGGAAGAAAAATGCTCCACAAGATGATGCACATGAAAATGAGAGTCAAGAGGGCGAGTATGAAAGGACACCACCTATTCAAGAACCTAGGGGAAGGTACTTGCCAATAGGAACAAAGAAGGAGAAACCGGTTGGAAGTAAGAGACTTTACTTGGACACTCCTTGGGATACATACTCTCCACGAAGTGTATCACCTGAATCTAAGATAGCAAAATGGTATGAAAAGATCATGAAGGACGCAAAGCTAAATCAACCAGGATCTAGCACACAAGGAGAAGCAAGAAGATCAACGTGGGAAAGGAAGTCTCCCGATCGTTATCATGTGAACTATGCCCTAATGAGTGATATTCTTCGTTGCTCATCGCAATGGGTATTCATGAGAGAGCCTTTTTGGGTCGCATCAATATGGATTTCATCACTCTTGCCTTCAGTACGTGGAAGGAAGAGAAATCCAAATTTTATATCACTTTCCAGGGAGCAACACATAAGGTGCACATCGATGAGGCCACCCTTGCAGCTATAGGTATAGCATCTGGCACGCAGGCCTCACCCAATCATAAGCATGCCAAACAGGCCATCAAGCCATATATTGACCTCACCAATGATCTACACTGGACCAATGATGGCTACCTTTTGGAAGCCATCACTGAGCCTTCAATCCACGCTGCTGCCCAGCTACTAAACAGCTTCCTGATGGTTGGCAACCTCAGGAAAGACCGCATCACATCACAGATCCTCCATAGGATAGTGGAGTCCCACACCAAGTTAGGCAAAGCCTCTTTTGAACCGTATAATTGGCTCAAAACTATTTTTGGTGAGCTCAAACGAGCTATTAAGGCCAATACCTAGCAACAATTCAATGTCGGCTCTTTATTGTCTCTTTTAGCCGCTTCTCACTTATAAAATAGAATCCATGGCTTCCACCTGGATTCTGTGCTTTCGGTCTACGAAGAAGCACCGGCCGAGTCATCTCACCATCGTCGTCCACGCAGCAAGATCGTTATTCCTGACGCGCCTTCCGCGTCACGACGTCGCACTAGGCATACCTCGTCAGCTGCGCTTCCACACCCTGCTGTTGTTTGCACTGAACTTCCCATTTCCCTAGCCTTTGATGCTTCCCTCGCCTCTGCTTCCATTCAAGGACAATCTGTGACCATTGGGCCTACCATTTCCATCATAGTTGCCCAGGCCGCCTCACCCCCACACACCGAAGCCACCTCACCAAACACACAATTCTTCATGGATATGTTCGATGATTTCGATCCCCTTGGGGCCACCGAAATTTTTGAAATTTCCTAGAGCCCTACGCCCTTTGAACTCCAATCCCTTGGAAGAGGATGCAGACATATCCATGAATCTATTGTTGGTGTTGAAGATGTCAGCCAACAACCTCGTACAGAAGATAGTCCAGCCGCACTTCAGGTTGACAAAGCTATAAAATCACCAAAATAGTTCGATGCTACAGTGCTTGAAGGGTTTGAAGAGAAAGACCATTTTGAAGAAGAAGACGTAGTGGCACCTATTCCATGCCAACCAAGGACAATTGCTACTGTCGCCTCCACAACCGTCGATTCTGGGGATGCTCTAGGCTGGATAAGAAGAAAAAAATGGAACAGAGAATCTCCGATCTGGGGTCCGAAAACACTCTGATCAGCCATAAACTTGTCCAGCTGGATCAAGAGTTGAAGATTGCCAAACAACACGAAGACAAGGCTGAAGCCGGAAAGAAGTTGGCCCAGCAACAAGCTGATCGCTTGGAAGAATACATCAGCTCCTTGCAAAACGCCCTGACAACCGCACAGAATCAGGTGGTTAAGGCCATGCAGGATGCAAAGCAACAGGTACAGTTGTTGAAGGGGCAATTATAGATGGCTGAAGAGGATCACACGCGGCTTCAAGGTGAATTGGATGTGACCACCCTTGAGCGTGATGTGTATCTTCAAACGCAAATACCAGATCATCCAGTCACACCGACGAAGATTGTGTATTTGTTCAAAAAATTGGAGACATAAAAAGTGGCCCTTCAGGAATTTCAAGGCCGCTTTGACAAGTTCAAAGAAACAGCTTCAACCGAGTTGGAAAAGGCTAAAGAGACCATCATCGCCTATGAAAAAACAGCCGTTCGAGTATTGGAAAGCGGACCAAAAATCCCCGTACCGATCATGCCACAATTTTCTCCTCCGCGCCAAGAAGCCGTACCAATGGATACAGGGGTTGATTCGAGCATGGACCAAGGGTGAGCTCTAGATATAGCAGACCAACTGCCAACCATATCAACAGTACAAGCAGGTTCATCTTCATCAAGGACAACACCTCTATTCAGAAGGCCCATCAGCATCGAGGACCAAATCCAGACCTTCTTAAAGCAACATCCGCATGAGTCCTCGTGTGGTGGATGGGTTCTGAAGTTTAAGACCTCCGAGATCGAGGCCGGCAAAGAGTTGACACAAAAATACTTGCCTTGGGAGAGCAGTCAGCATGGAGAATCACGATTTTTGAAAAAACTCCGGAATCAATTAGGAGTTACATTGCCAGCCCTCGCCAATTGCAAGTAGATTCCTATTACGTGCCAATGCCGCGAAGAAATAAATGGAAAGATTTGGGATTGGCTATGGACAAGATCACCATCCATACGCCCAATTGGCCAATCATCCATCATTCTTACAACTGGACCATCTGAGTGGATTTCCACCGCGCCTTACAAGCCTATCAACGAGAGTATGTCCACTCTCCAGATCCAACAAGTGCGACAATCAACAATGTTTGCTAAAGATCTAACTCTGTTGGCGTCAGTGGCAACCAGATGGGACGATTGTCTCCCTCCTCTAGCATTCGATCCAAATAAGCTGATGGCCTCAGAGCAAATCAAAGATCAGTTGTCGGTTGCTTTGTTATATTTTTGTGAGGTAATGATGGGAGGCTCCTGGGAATCACGCTTCACATCATTGACAACCTCCAAGTGGATTGCCGGAGCCCACCGTTGTTTCCTGCCACACAATTTGGATTTTAATACTACACGTCTCAATTTTATGGAGAAGGTGCAGCATCATTTAATCAAGATTCGGTGCGAAGCCAATAAAATTTCCCAATAACTGCATATTGCAGGTGTCATGGGACCGCCACCAGTTTTGGTGGGGGATACTATTGGAGGGTTTGCGGATCTCAAGGCAACCCTAACCCTAGTTAATAAATGAGAGGGATTTGGCACCCTGCATGTGTAAGTCCAACCTGATGATCACACAATTATTTGATTGATTAGTTAAAAGTTAATAAAAGGACTTTAGGTCTTTTTGCGGGACTTTTAATGTCGTAGGGCCTAAATGTCAAGTCAATGAATAAAGTTGGGTTTCCCTCCAATTTTGATGGTTCCCACACTTTTTTAAATTTGAATAAAAAGAGAGGCAAGACTGGACCAATAGGATTCAGAGGCCAGGGTCCTCCTCTCTACTATAAGAAGGGACCAACTCGCGTTTCTCCTGATGTTCATTTTGGTTCTCTTCATAAATGGATTGATGAATGTCCTTGCTCTCTATCACTTTTCCTCAATCTCTCATGCTTATTTGGATTTTGCTAATTGTTGGATCTGAGTGTTATTGGGATTGTATGTTATTATACTTTTTATGAGAGATAAAGGGAGAGAGAGAGAAAGAGTAAGCTATCTCTGTTGTGGATGTGTAGTGTTAAGGGATGTGTAGTGTTAAAGAGTAGGGTTAATGGATGTAGAGATAGATGTGAATCCTCCATTCATGTTGAAATCTGAACTAAACTATCGCTCTCATAGGAACGAACCTACGCGTGACAACTAGCTTCGTCTCTTTATGCTAGATTGACTAGATCTTGGATTTAGGTTAGGTAAGGAAAGAAACGCACTACATATGTCCATCACCACAAAAGTGATTACAAACTACATTTCCACTATTTTTATTGGGATGTTGTCAACTACACCTTTTGGTTTTACACAGGATTGATCTACTAGCTTGATGGCAAATTGCACTGGCTTCAATCCTTGTAGACCCCATTTCTGATACAAAGGAGTAGAGATCAAATTTACACCTGATCCTCCATCTACCGCTACTGCCTCATCCTCAAATCTCTTGTGCTTGATTGGTAGGGTGATATTATGTTCTTTGTGTTGTCTTTTCTTTGCAGTCAACCATTCTAAACTGCTTCAATACTTTTTCTGCATATTTTGATTGGTTTTAGATGGATGACTTTTTTTGTTCGGTCTCTTTTGATTTGCAGCCCTAGACATCTCATCGCTTCTCCTAAATCTGTGATCTCATAGTTTGCAGACATCTAACTTTGCATTTCATTAATCAACATCAGACAATTTCCTATCATCAGAGCGTCATCTACAAATATTGCTAGAATCACAAACTTTTCTTCTACTTTTTTTATGTAGACATTATAGTTTAGTTGTGTAGAAGTGAAGCCTAGAGACTTGAGAGACTGTCGAGCTTCTTGTACCAAGCTCATGATGTCTGCTTGAGACCATAGATACATCGATGTAGCTGACAGGCATAGTCTCGATTGTTCGGGGGCTTCGTATCCTTCAGGTTGTTTTATGAAGATTTCTTCATCCAGGTCTCCATGGAGAAAGGCTATCTTTAGATCAATCTAGTATACTTCCAGACCATATTTTGTTGCATAGTCAAGGAGTAGTCAGATGCTCGAGATCTTGACCATCGGTGAGTATGTATCGAAGTAGTTGATGCCATACCTCTATGTGTAGCCCTTGGTGACAAGTCGAGCCTTGTATTGTCCGACACTTCCATCTGATTTCAGCTTCCTTTTGTATACCCATTTGCAGTCGACTTTTTTCTTTCCTTTAGGAAGTGGTCCAAGTGTTCACGTTTGATTCTGCTTCATTGATTCGATCTCCTCTAACATTGCTTGCTTCCAAAATTCTCCCTTTGGATTCTGGATAGTTTGAATCTGTCAAGGGGTCTTCAAATTCTTGTTGACATTCTTGATTCGATTTGTCGCTATTGGTGTGTTTGTTCTTTGTTTTCTTCGACAGGTTGGTCTTTCGCTTCTTGTTCTGGAGTCTGTGGTTCGACATTCTGGTTCGATGTCTGGTCTTGAACTCCCTCTTCAATCGGCAGTATTGAGAAGATTTCATGGCCTCTTGATTCTTTGACTCCTGAAAACGACAAACTTCACATTTCTACTCATTACCACCTTCTTTGAGGTTGGATTGTAGAGCCGATGGATCTGTGAGTCATTTGAATAACCGACCATTACTGTCTGCACTGACTTTTGTCGAGTTTACTCTTTTTTTCTTTTGGTATGCGCATGTACGCTACACACCCGAACACTCATCCGTATGATAGATCGGGTTTTTCACCCGTCCATATTTTGTATGTCGTCTTGTCTTCCCATGTTGTTGTTGTTGACTTGTTCTACAAAAATACAACAGTTGCAATTGCTTCAACCCAAAATTGACTTGGCAATTGTGCTTGTGATATCATACATTTTGCACCTTCGACAAGAATTCTATTTCTTCTTTCTGTGACACCATTGTACTAAGGTGTATAGGCAGGTGTGAACATCAGATTTGCACATATTCCCTTGGAAACAAGGAGGAAGGATGATCCAAGCTCATGGATCATGATTGGATACTCATACATCAAGGAGGCCTTTAGTGTCTTTACACTCTCTATTTCACAAGTGATTGTGAATAGAGATGTCATATTGCATGAAGATTCAATCTTGGAAGTGGCCGAGATCAAAGCTTCTCAAGAAGCATCACAAGTTATCTCTTTTGAAGGTATTCAAGTTATGATGAGGCCGAGGTGTGAGGAGGAGTCTCTTCTTCATATGATTTCAAGAATATCTTCAAGATGCATGGCCGAGTCTTTATGGCTCACCTTACATGGCAAAGAGGGGCATCTTTCATGTTGTATCTACTACAACACATTCATATATGCTTCTCTTCCTTTGCTTGATATGCTATCTTGCTTCTTTGATTTTTTTGGATCTCAAAGTTCAAGAAAAGCTATACTAGTTTTGTATGATGCTTATGGTATGGACATGTTTCTTGTCATTATTGACTTAGATATGTTTTCAATACTTTTTGAAAGCAAGATATTGTATTGTCAAAAGTATGCTTTTGGTTCTAGTAGGAACAAGATTGAGCTTGTTACTCACTTTTTTGAAAATCATGTTTTCACATGTTTTGAGGCAAATTGTAAACTCCTCTTGAGATTAAGTGAAGCATCCAAAGTGGACACTTACATCCTCGAGAGAGTAACTAGCCGAAAAAAGATCAAGATAGTCTTTGATATCAAGATTAGATCCATCATGGATATAGTTCATTGTATGTGGACTAGTCAAGCTAGAAAGCATAATCTTGATAATCATCATTGTTTCACATCTTATGATCTTGATCTCCATGATCCTTATGAGACTTGGAAGCCTCGGATTTCTCTACTTATGATGCATCCATCATGCAAGTGGAACTTTCAAAGCAAAGATCATCATCAAGCATGGAGGAAGCCCATGATCATAGTGGCATATTGGTGGAGAACTCTTCAAAGGCATTGGCAAGAGATCTCTACCAAAGAGATCTTATCATGGATATGGTGAGGGTGCTGCTATGATGGATCCCTTGGCTGATCTCCACTTCTTATGCATACCAAAGGATCCACTCAAAAAGATTTACAAACTTCTCAAGTGATCTAGTACCTTTCCAAGCTATTTTTTGAGGAGGAGTGTGAGAAATTGGTAAATATCTAGCTTGGTATTTTTATGAAAGAAGTTTGTAAGTGAATCTCACATGTGTGGAGGATGTTCCCACGTGTGGAGAATTGTGAATTTAATTTTAAATGTTTGATATAGGGATTAAGAGGTGGCAAAAGTGTGGTCCAATCATGATTGAGCATTGTGGTTGCTCATGGATCTATTAGTATCATTGTACTTCTCATTTAGATCTAATTGATTTTGAGATTGAGTGGATTTTGTGAGTAATTGGTTTTCTAGCTTTCTCTCTCTACCTGAGATCTCATGATGATTTTCTCTCTCTACTCGAGGAGAGCAGCTTGTTTTTACTTAGATTATTTTTTAAACACTTCCCACACGTGTGAGTGAGAGTTGGAAGTGATTGAATGCATGTAGTAGTGTGTTTTTGCCATAAAATCAAAGATAGATCTTGAATCTCAATCTAGTCTTGATCTTGGTGCATCTACACACCTTAGGAAATCACAAGTACATGTTGTGGACAGTCCACACGTGTGAAATCAACAAGTTCAAGCCCATCATTACAAAGTCTATCATTCTTATTACATATTGATTGTAGATTTGGGACTTGTCAAAGTGTTGGAGCTTGGAACATTGGGATGACAAGGAATGCAAAAGAGCAAATAGAAAAAGAGAAACCATTAAGTACACTTCTCTTGTTATTACAATGGAGAGGCTGCTTAAGTTTGCCTATCATAAGGAAAGGGATGACACTTTACAATCTCTTTAAGTTGGGGATTTAACTTTTACTTTTGATATTTTGATTTTGTAAAAAATCAATAGTAAGAGTAATGTGTGTGTGTGTGTGTGTGTGTGTGTGTGTGTGTGTGTGTGTGTGTGTGTGTGTGTGAGAGAGAGAGAGAGAGAGAGAGAGAGAGAGAGAGAGAGAGAGAGAGAGAGAGAGAGAGAGAGAGAGAGAGAGAGAGAGAGAGAGAGAGAGAGAGAGAGAGAGAGAGAGAGAGGCTTATCCATTTTAAGGTGTTTAGGGACAAATAAGTGTATCCCTTCATTTTCCACATTGTGAATTTGAAAAATAATCTAATAATTAGATTAAAACCTATCCATGTGTAATGTCCATTACAAATAGAATACAACTTCACCATCATCATGCCACAACCATTGTTAGCCACATCATTCACATCAAGTACTCATAGGCACTAAATTCTCATGGTCAAACATCTCATCGAATACGAAACTTTTTGTCCTATTTTATATAATGTTAGTTATTTGTAGTAAGTAGTAATGAGGTTAATATGTGTTATTTTATGATGTGCCTCGAATCCTTATAAAACACTGAAGTGGCCAAGCAAAGTTCAAGAATATGCATGAAAAAGACCGCTAAGCCATCTTCCATGAAATTTCTACAATGACTTTAATATTTTGTACTATTTTAAAGTCAATTTGGAAGAGAGAGAGATTGCCAAACATGGTTAATATACATTCACAAATAGAACTATCTACAATGTACCTAAGTTTTTAATTTTTTTCTTGGCAATCTACCTAAGTTATTGTTCATACATCATTAGTAGTTTTTACTGAATTTGGCATTGAACATTGGAGAGTGATCCAAATTGCAATAATTCCACAGTTGGCAAGTATCCACCACCTCATTAGAAACAAAAGTGTAGTATAGATCCAAGACATATTGTCATTTACAATGCATAACCCCATTCTGCCTCCTTTCATTTTCTTCTCAAAATAAAGATAAAGAAATTAATTTTGATAAACGTTTAAAGCATGGCTGTAAACCACTGAACAACTTGAAGCATGTAGATTTTGTTGTCTACCATGATTCATTTCATTTTTCTAGACATGAGAATATCCTCAAGTATGTGATAATATATGATGTCCATAAATATGCAAGCCCAAACAAAGATTGAATAATGCTAAATGTCTCCACCTATTATCTGCATGTGCGTACAACATGATCAACCATGTTGTGAAGCTAGGTGTGACCTTGCATAAACATGCATAAATATGTATTATAGCACCATTTGCATTCTTCTAGTTGCATATAATTATGATGTGCGTAATTTTGTATCTAAACTTGCATAACCTTGCTAGAAGATCATATTCTACCCTAAAAGAAAGTGTGGTACACAAAAATGTTATAGTAAGTTCAAAAGAGACTTAATGAGGCCAAATGATGTCAATAATAAATATAATATCCATATATGCAAAAGATTGTGGCATAGGGATATAATTTTTGAGTAACAATTCAAATATTCATATGTTTGGCCCATCCGGTCCCTGAACTGGTTGAAATTGTTCGGATTCTAGACCGGGGGTGGCCCTAGGTTCGTGAACCAAGAACGGACCTGCTAGATCCATTCATACCCGATTTTGACATCGTTTGGTCAATATGACCTTTCGTCTCAGGGAGAACAGTTTTAGGCAATGGAAATGATCTAGTTTGGCAATTTTCCATCAAACGGTCCATTTTCTTCGAACGACATCAATCTCTCATTTTTCGACCAGTGTGAGACGTTGAGGGGAACCTGTGGGAATAGACAGAATGTCGAACGGGCCTACAGGTAGCCCGAAATCTCCGTTTGAAATTCGACTCAAAAAAGGGCTTCAGGGACAATTGGTGTCTGGTCCCGGAATCGGTCAAAATCGTTTAGATTTCTAGACGGGGGGTGGTCCTAGGTTTCTGAACCCGATATAGACCTATTGGATCCATTCATGGCCAACTTCGTTTCGTCAGTATGACCATTTGTCCCAAGGAGAACGATTTCAAGGCAATGAAAATGACCTAGTTTGGCAATTTTTTGTTCAACGGTTCATTCCTTCAAATGGTGTCAATTTCTCATGCTATCTATTCCAGCTAGTGGGTGACATCAAGTGGAACCTGTGGGAACTGACAGGACACCAAACAGGCATACTGGTAGCCTAAAACCTCCGTTCAAAGTTCGGCCTAGAAACGGGCTTCCGAGACAGATGCAGGGATGCGTGTAACGTTTTCGGATGAAGCATGCAACGTGGTTGATGCCAGTACCAGTACATTGATCGCTCAAGGTAGAAGGAAAGGAAACCTATATCATCTGATAACCTTTGGAACTGCATCAGGTACTAAAGGTATGGTATGTTCAATTACTGATGTTGGAATACCCTTCAAATCTTGATAAGTCCATGCAACGCAATCTTGATACTTAATAAGTAACAATCGACTACTTGATATTGTTCAGGAGTAAGTTGTGATCCAACTTGTACAATCTTTTCAGGTTCTCCTAGTTTGCCAAAATTCATTGGCCGCGTCCTAGCTGGGCCATCGCAAACCTCTTTAGATTCTGGCATATGTTCTTCAGGTTCACAATGTGCTTTAGATAACATGATAATTACATCATCCAGTGTATAACGTTTAAAATGTTCGGGCATATCATGTTGGACTATCTCTGTTTGTTCTTTTTTGAAAGGACTTGTCTTGGATCTTTGCTTAGCCTTCTTAGCAGGAATTGATCACGGAGGTGATGACTTTCGAGATGACAAATCTTTCTTTACAGGTGAAGACTTCCTAGACGATGATGTTTTACTAGAAATCTGACTTGAAGAATCATTCTCGACTTTTCCTTTGCCTTTATCCAATAAGGGTGGCACTTTCTCTGAATCAATCTTTCGAGGGAGATTTTCCCATTTCAGGACCGTATTATAATGTTACTCAACTTGTTTCTTCATCATTGATCCTATGATTCTGTCTTCCTTTAATATAACTACTTTGGGCGGTTCTACTATGAGTTTATCAGGAATATTACGCACTCCAAATCTGGTCAGATCCATATGATTTAGAATCTGCTGATCCGTAAGTTCTATATTGCCATCATAAGTCAAGGCATGACTCACATGAATGAGTTCATCCTCAATCGGATCTGATATAGGTTCCTTGATATCCAGGCTACATTCAGCACATTCAATGAAAACATGACTTGTGTATCCAAAGTTCGATCTAATAAGAAAATCTCGTTCAAATCTGATTGATTATCTTGTTGACACATATATCCTGCTGTACAGTCAATTGTTGCAAGAGCTTCATTCCAATTGACAATATTCGTTTGAGAATCAGAATGAACTCCCAAATTTCTCTCTGGCCGATCACAAGTATGATCTGTTGTTGACGAATTGTCATCCTCTTTTTGAACCACTGGTTTGATAGTCCAAGTTGTAGGATCAATTTTAACTGCACATTCACGATTTTCAAAAGTGATTTTTCCGGTACCCCAGTTATGAACTACTTGCGCAACTTGTAACCATGGACGTCCTAATAGAATTTGGTAGACATTTGGCGCTTCTTGTAAGTCCATCACTACGATTGTAATGACGAACTATACTTCCCCAATTCTGACAGGTATATCTTCCACCATTCCTCGTGGATGAACTGTCGTTTGATCAGTTAGCTTAATAGCAAAAGTAACGGATATAAAATACGTTACTGTTTTCAGAGCTAGTTTATATTCTATTTGTGTTTTTATCTCTGTTCATTGATCATAATGGAAGGTTCAATCTCTGAGATTCGTTTGATCAACAAGTTCAACAAAGATTATTTCCACATGTGAAAATTCAAAAATGAGAATGATCTTGATCGAAAATGAGCTATGGGATATGTAATTGATAGCCAGACCGACGGAACCTAAAATGCTCCTAGCATGGGAAGCAAAAGATGACAAAGCACTTGCCATTGTATCCTTGAATCTGAAGGACACTCAGATTTCTCACGTATCAAATAGTACCATCTCCAAAGAAGCGTGGGATATCTTAACAATCTTTGTAAGGCCCCATTTTGCACATAGCTTTGTAGAAATTCGGTTAACTCCTGAACCTCCATCTATCACGGCTGCTTCTTTAGGAAATTGTCTATGCTGTATCGACAGAGTGATATTCTTTTGTTCACTTTCCCAAGCGGCTCCAACATGGAGTACTTCGTTAGATTCTTGAAATCCAGCACAAAAAAGCGGCTCCTGATGGACTTCTGGTTCTTCTTGAGCTAACTTTTGTGCTAAGACTTCTTTTGTTGTTGACAGATTGTTGACAGATCCCCTGCTCCATAGGACCTGTTGTTTTATCGTTTCTCTTTCCTTGCTACTTCTTCAAAATCGTTTCTGCATGTTATCAGGCTTCATGGCCTTCGTTAGATGGTTTCTTGACTTTACGATGCCAAATCAGGCAGAAGGGAATAGATAGATGTTATACTATATTTCTTTTTCCTGCCTGTCAGAGGACAACTTAGGGACTTCACTCTTGAACGCACTTACATTCTACATGGATGCAAGCCAAGAACGCTCATTCATAGATCAGCATGCAAACCAATGAACATTCTACAGATTCTACAGCTACTTACTCTTAAAACGAACTGAAACAGAGCCTGCAATACATTAACACTGAGCTACCTTGCATGACTTGACAAAAACAAGAAACAAAGCTAAACTACAACATGTTAGAAGTCCAAGAATCAAGAAACCAACCAGTCTATTGATTCTTGGACATCCCAAGAATATCAAAAACTGGATTGTACAAAGATATGCAATAGTCACACCACAGATCCAGCCTATTTAGTTTACTTGAATGCTGGCTCTTACATTAATCCACAAAAGAACATGAAATCTAATCCACTCTACAAAAGCAACAAATCTAATCCACTCTACAGTCCACAACCACACACAAAAGGAGAGAAGGGCAAGATCATAAGTACATCACTCAAGAAACAAGCATGATAAAGGAGCTCAATGGTTGCACCAAACTCATGAAGGCTCTTCTCATTTTAGCATGGAGTTGACACAAAAATCTCCTCTTCACAAAGAAGGCATCTCTTAAATAAGCAAAGAGAGCTACTTAGGTGGCATCCTAGTGGAATTTCCACATTTCACAAATTACAGGTGGAATAATGCTCTCCACTAGAGGTCACCATCAAAAGGTGGCTCACTCTACTTTCTTTAAGAGAGGTCTACTTGAATTTATTACATTTGCCTAGAAATACTAGTTCCTACATGGTCATTCCATCTTCCGGAATTCACCATGAGGCTTACACAGTTCTTACTGGTCTTTCCTAGCTAGTATTTCTCGACTCTCAATCTTTATTAGCCTTGTCTTCTCAGAGACCTCCTCGATCTAAGGTGAGAGATGCTCTTGAGTTGCTCTGTCCGAGTATCTTGGGGATTCATCAGAATCAGCCAACATCATCCCACCCCTAATGTGTTGTAGGACCCACTGCAACTCATATTGGACGATGTCGCTCCGCTTTCGCATTGGCGTCTTCGGTCGTCACTTGGAAAAGTGTAGATACTCGTTCGCTTACATAAAACCAAGTGCTTATTTTTGCCAGTCTTTATCACAAAAATTGTCTTTCACAAATTGTCACGATTGGATTAGAATGTCTTATTGCTATAGGTGGTTGAATTCTCAAAATTGGAGAGCTCCTAGCAGCTTCACAAGTTGCATGCTTGAGTGCTTCCCATGTGTCTCTTTGTTTGTCACTTGTGTCTGCCATTGACGGTTTCATCTTTGGTTTCTTGGCAGATTCTAACTCCTGGGAGGTCTGTATCCTCCCTTTTCTTCTAGGTGTCTCCGTGGTTCTTCCCTCAGTTGAAGTTCCAGTTTCAAGAAAAACCTTTGATCTGCAGGTTGCACAAACTTTGGTTATCAGTCCCAAGATCAAAAATTGGTGGTAGAAACAGTTTTGAATGGACGGTTTGGTAACGGTAAGGAAACGTGATGAAGGCTTGGTGGTAGGATGAAGGAACTGATAGTCCTACGGTTGCAGCCTTGGACCCTTGCAATGTCAAACTTTGACCACCACTTGCTGGGTGAGGGGCTTGCTTTATTTTGCAGGTTCACGATTGTCTTTATCTTTCTTTTTCTGCAGCTCTTTCTTTTGATCCATTACTTTTGGATCTCTTTGGGCTTCATAAGAGGGGATTCAACTATCATTACTCTAGAGAGTTTCTTTTGATCAAGATCGATCTGACTCATCTGTTGTTTAAGTTTTGTCCTTTCTTTCTCAGCTTCTTGGATCTTTCTCTTTATTTGTTCTGGCTGCTTCGCCTGCTTCTTAGATCTTCGTTTGGCTGATCATCCATTGTAGGTGGCAGTTGGTCTCCACAGGACATTTGCAATGATCTATCAATCGCTTCGGTAAGGCTATCAAAACTGGGAATTTCTCAGAAGAACAGTAAACTGATGATAAACAAATAGATGGAAGGGAGGGTGGTGGTGACAACGGTAGATGGTGTGGATGATAGGCGTGAGGATGGGTGTAGAGATATGGCAAGAGGTTGGTTGAAGAAGGAGACTGATTTTCCAATGCTTGTGTTTCCTTTTCTGAAGATCTTCGTCCTGACTGAGGTACTTCTTCTGATTGAGTATCCTTGGATTATCCATCTATCTTCTTAGCCTTGTCGTTTTCATATTTGACTTGTGACCCTGGCTGTCGATCTTGCTGAAGTTGTGGTAGGCAACGTAACTGCTCCAGTGGATCCAGGGAAATCCACTCTCCCCTCCTCTCTCCCCCCCCCCCTCCCTTAAATCTGTTGGTGGGGATGTTGTTGCGGGTAACTGTTCATGTTCAAGATTGGATTGGTGTGTGGAACACGTAGTTGAAACACGTTGAACATGCGACTGGACTAAAGATTGAACAAATTTTAACTAAATTTATTTCGATCTTGTTGTAGTTGACTCGAAGATTAATATGGCAATGAGATGCAGGAATGAACTCTGACTGTACATGGATTTCTGATATTCCTCAAAAGCCCTAAACTGTTGTACAAGTAATCTGAAGATGGATAGATGAATGAAAATGTGTTCTGGAGATGCTCTATAGAAGACTCTCTTGTAGTAGCTATTCCTCATGCAAAAATCAATCACATAAAATAGGTGAAGAGAAACAAAGAAATAAACAAACATTACAGAGAGTGAGAACTGTATAGCACTTGTCGAACAAAACTTGCATTCATCGACATTGATAATTCACCTTGACACATACAAGTTTGCATTAATTGTAGAGTAATGAGATGTACTCTGATATGCCCTTGTCAAAACAAGGCAGGGTTGGGGACACTAACATCTATCATCATGGATAACAGATGTTGTAAGATATAGCGTGAGATGCAGGTATGGTTGAGGTACTATGTCTTGAGGACCTCGTCGAACAAGAGATTCAAAACCGAATCTCTAAGTGGATTTTCAAATCCTAGATTTGTTGTGTATTGGCACATTGAAAATCTTATCTACATGTGGAAAGACAAATAGATTTGAGTTTGTAAAAGAGGAGAAAAACTGTCAATTCCTTGTGGAGGTTGCTCTTGGTTGGACATTTTAGCAGATGACGGAATATCGGTTTTACTTTTTTTCGACAAGGACTCATTTCATATTGTCTTTTTGCATTATGGCACTAGCGTATTGGATGGTGATGTAGAAGTTTATAAGAAACTTCTTGATCGAGCAGCAGGTTTAACTGTTGGTTGCTATGGTGCTCATGTTGTTGTCGTGAAGATCCTATTGTGATTCATAACTAACGTGACGGGCAGGTAGGATCTTAGCGTGCTGCTTTGGACAGTCTTTGAAACTGTGTTTTCGGATATAGTCGGGACACTCAGCATGGTATTGGGTCTTAACTGGACAATCAACCATGAAGTGGCCAGTTTTATCACAGATGAAACATCTAGTGTGCAGTGGTCCTTGTATAACTGCATAGCCATCTTGTATGGCTAGTGGGTCTGGACTTTCTAATGAATAGTCAAGATAATGCAAGGCATTTCCAGATTGGGATGGGTGTTCTTCATATTGTTAAATGTATGTGCTTGGATAGATCGATATGAAGGACAAGCATCAACAGGATGCGTAGCCCGACAGTGTGGGCACCATATTGTTTTTCGTCTATAAGGTACCTATGCAGGGTTTGACTGACTAGGAATACTGCTTTGAATAGACTTCAAGATAGCTTGAAACTCATTGGTGAGTTTCTCCATCTGTAATTGATGTTGCTTATTAAGCAACTCCAACTGGGATTTCCAAAGCTGATCTCGGGTGTCCTCGATTGGCTTTGACTCATGGATAGGAGCACGTGGTGCTCGTCTTTCCCTGGATTCGTCAACATTTGATCCTTCGTCTTCTTCCTTGATGGCATCAGACATAGCTAACTTTAGGCTCATATATTCATCATTGGATTTAAGCTCGCGTCTAATCCATCTTGGAAGGCCGATTAAGAACCTGATGATGAGCATCTATTTAGAGGGCTATTCTTGTACTTGACTTTTGAGACGTTTGAAACGCTCAATATAGTCTCGTACTCGTTCGTCTTTTGTCATTTTGATATTATTTAGCTTGACAAAAGGGCTTTCTATCAAACAAAATGGCTTGAAGATTTTGATAAAGGACTCCTTCAAGAGTGAACAGTCACGTTTATCTTCACAATCAAGGTTAAAAAACCATTCTCGTGCTCGATCGATCATGGTCATCGAGAAGAGTTGAATTATGGCGTCGGGTGATGTCTCGCCATATACATCACAGGCATTCTCAAAGATTTGCAAAAATCTTTGAGGGTCCGAACTACTGTCAAAATTTGGTAGATCTAGCTTGGCTGTACGTCTTTCAAGATGAGCTTTGTGGGTAGCACAAATTCCATTAGTGTTGGTTCTGACCTGGGAGGGGTCAGCGCCATAAAAACGGGGTCGTGCGCATGAAGACTCGGCTCTATCAGGTTCTTGTCTATTGAACGGGTTTGTGGATGGCTCTTGGAGTTCGGTTCTCATTCGGTAGAACCTATGATGTCTGATTTGTTCAGCTTCAGGGGACCTGATCTCGTATGGATAATCGTCTGGGACTTCAGGATTGTTTTGTTGGTCCATTGGGTACTGGTGAGTTTTTTATTGTTGTTTGGATTTTTTGAGTTTTTGTGTTTTGAAAGGCTTTTTTTTTTTTTTTGGATTCTTGCGGTCCCTACGGTTTACGGTTGCGGTCCGTTGCAGTCAGTGCGGCTATAGCGATTGAAGGTGGCCGTGGGTAGTCGTAGGGCCGTAGGATTGTGGTCTGTTGCGATCTGGGGCTGTGATTGTGGTGGAGGCCAAACGTGTGTGGTGTGGTGGTCATGGGATAATATGGATGGTGGTTTGTTGTCGATTGTTGATGGTTGTGCGACGGGTGCGGTTAGTTGCGGATGTGAGGAGAGTGGGTGACTGTGGTGGTAAGGGTGATGGCGGGAAGTGGTGGAGGCATTTTGATTACGGTGTTTAACTATTGAATGCGATGAAGATGGCGGAGGGTATCTGTGGGCGGATGAGTGTGGTCTGTATACGGGTGCGATGGGCAAGTGTGGTGGAGTGCGATGTCGATGGAATGCGTTCTATGCGGGTGAGTGCGGAGGCAGTGTGAAGGGGAATTGATGTGGAAGGATGCGACGGAAACGGATGGAGTTGGGGCGGTGAGGGTTGCCAAGGTCAGTCATAGGGTCGTAGTATGCGGCTTGTTGCGATTGCTAGGATGGACAAGTGGGATGGGATGGTTGGACTGTATGCTGTCGATCGTTTAGCTATAAGGGCTATCGACTAGATTTGGTGGGGGCGTTACTGAGGCAATGTGCTGCCTAACGGTGAAAGCACGGGTGCGTCCGCGGGGTTGGTATATTCAAGGATAGCTGTCATTCGTTTAGCTATAAGGGCTATCGACCAAATTTGGTGGGGGTGTTACCGAGGCAATGTGCTGCCTAACGGTGAAAGCATGGGTGTGTCCACGATTGGGGGGTATGCTGCCGATCGTTTAGCTATAAGGGCTATCGACTAGATTTGGTGGGGGCGTTACTGAGGAAATGTGTTGCCTAACGATGAAAGCACGAGTGCATCCACGGGGGTGGTATATTCAAGGATAACTGCCATTCGTTTAGCTATAAGGGCTATCGACCAAATTTGGTGGGGGCGTTACTGAGGCAATGTGCTACCTAACAGTGAAAGCACGGGTGCGCCCACGATTGGGGGGTATGCTGCCGATCGTTTAGCTATAAAGGCTATCTACTAGATTTGGTGGGAGCGTTACTAAGGCAATGTGCTACCTAACGATGAAAGCACGTGTGCGTCCACATGGGTGGTATATTCAAGGATAGCTGCAGATCGTTTAGCTCTAAGGGCTATTGACCAAAAAGTGGTGGGGCGTGACTGAGGCAATGTGCTGCTTAATGGTGAAAGCACGGATAGTTGGAGGGGTGTCCTATGTGGGCTGATTCTGTGATCAATTTGTATGGGCGCGGCCAGGCAAAGGTCCGTTGGCAGGACCATCTCAAAGGGGGACCTTGTCTTTGTTACTTGTTAGTAAACCTACCTGAGTGTCTTACTTGTATGTATTCGTGGTGAGTCTTAGTACTCGTGCTTTGCCTGGTTTGCATGATTGCTTGTGATACAAGGAGCTGATGGCTCGAGAATGAACCTTTTCTTTTGAAGGCTGATACCATCAAACAAAGAGGACTACAGAATCTGTGGGGCGGATTTGCAGTTCAAGTACTCACACGTGAACGACAACGAAACGACTCAATGTTTGCAAAGGATGGATGGCTAGCCTATTTCTTGGGTTAGTTTCATTTGCGACAACGCCCACCAGACGCAAGCAGGAAGTCAAAAGTTGGAAAGGGCAATTTCAGGGGAGATCTTCTATGGAGCAGTTGGTCTTCATTTTGGGACGGCCACCTTCGGAACTGAAACTCACTGAGCATGGGTGATATCCAGTATCAGTTGGGTTTTTTCCTCAAAGGGGAAAAGACTAGGATCCTCTTCAGAGATTGGCAACAAGTTGGATCGAGCCATAATCCTAGCAGATGGGAAGCAAAGTGTTGGAAAGGCTTTTTGTCCGAAGAACTCTACTCTAAGTCCGATCAACTGATTCTATAAGTGGAGGAAAACTATCACACACACCTCTCTCTTGGAGCAAATTTTGAATGAAAGTTGATCAAAACGGGGGCAAATTCAAGGTGACCTAGCCATACTCACACAAGGAGACTGGCAAACTTTGGACCTAATAAGTTGACAAGTTTTTATTGTGGAAAGGAAAGCTTGTTATAGGCTTTCTCTGGACCAGCAATGATGAGGAAACATATGAGTACGCTGGCTTGTTTTACGTGTAAGACAGCTGATCAATGAAGGAATTGTGAAAGTTGAGTCTTGCATGAGAGACTTGGTATTTCGAACATACGCTAAGGGACAGTTCGCGTTGAGATCGGACTAGTGCAAACTCTGGGTGCATATGTCTGATTCAAAGAGAGCTACTTGAAGCCAAGCTCGATGTACACTTCTTGTTTTGACTGTGAGGCAACTGACCAGTGATGGAATTGTGAAAGTCAAGTTTTGTGCGACGGACATGGTGCTTCAAACAAATGCAAAAAGATAGTTCGTATGCAGATCAAACTGGTGCGACCCTTTGGCTTTCCACGAGGTCAATGGTTACATCTGGGCTTATTCAAAGAGCTACTTCAAGCTGAGTGAGAGGTGCATTGCGGAGTACTCAATCTTTGCCTACCTTAAAGAGCCAAGATGGAAAAGTATCAAGATCAGGCTGGGACAAGGAGAGAAATCAAGGTGCAGAAGCAACAAGGCACAGAGTGGACCATAAAGTGGGCAATCAAATGATAAATCCTTTGGCTCAGGGAGCCTTGATACCTGTGCGGAACTGATCAAATCTAGAGCTCAGGGAGCTCAACACAAAGTGCATCAAGGACAAATCTGGAGCTCAAAGGAGTTCCAAAGTCGAAAGTCAGAAGTGACAGGGGCGAACATTTCAAAGAAAGGCCTCTGTCAGCAGTTAATAAGGTTCTTGGGTTTTACGAAAGCAATATCAAATCTAAGCTTTTCCCAGACAAAGAGATATTTTCAAGTTATGTAATTTTTCAGTACAAAGAGCTGAGCCTCCGACTTGTGGTGTGCCAGTTTCAATGTTAATAAAAAGTGGCCAGTAAATTGAGTACTGTGCCAAATAGCATAAATGTATAGTTATTTTAATTGGGAGACACCTTTACTTTAATCTGACATCTGTTGAGGACATCAGATTTTATAAAGGTGGGGTGGATGTTGTAAAGCTATCTTCATAAGCTTTACTTCCGGCGCCACTGGCACCAGCATTGTCCCCGGCGCTAGTAGTGCCCCTGCTGCTCCCGGCGCCAACGACGTCGGTGCCACTCCCGACGCCACTGTGACCAGAATACAGCCGGCCCCAAGTTCCTATGGCTGAAAATCTTTGATCGGTTCTAGCGAAGTCCAGAGAGCTCAAATCGATGTGCAATCACCTCACACGATCTAGGCATGATTAAAGGAAGCCTGAGGATCAATAAAATTTAGAGAGAGAAAATGACTTTCTAGAAGGAGAAAATTCTAGAGAGAGAAAAATGTGCTTTACCAGCCTGGGTAGAGTGCTTGGTAAGAGGGGGGTGCCGAATCCCACCAATACTATAGGGGAGTACGGGTTGCGACTCAGGGCGAGCTCCAACCAAGTCTCAGCCTCCCTTGCTGGATTGTTGTCATGGCTCTCGCCTTGGCATGCTAGCGCCTCGGAGACTAGGGTCGGTCATACACTTGAAATGTAATCTTCTCAGATTTATCAATAAAGTGGAATTTTTCTCAAACTGACTCTGATTACCTTCTGGGTTTCAGTGTTCGGTAAAAGCGCCAGTTGTAAGGCTGCTTCAAAATTTTTAAGTTGGCACATAGCTGAGGGTCGTATCCTGGGACGCCAGCGGTATGACGAAGGTAGGCGTAGGGTGAGTGCAAGGGTGCGATGAAATGCGATGGAGTGTGGTCTTGACGGGTGAGGGCAGGTGTTGTTGTGTATTGCGGTTGGTTACATTTGTGGATGAATGGGTGGCATGCGGTTACAACGACGGAGTGCGGGTGGATAGGGAGCTGGTCCATCGACTGAGATCTGAGTGACTTCCTTTGATTGAGATCGAATAACTCACTCTGGTTGAGATGTGAGCCTGAACTCCACTTGAGTTTTGAGTTGAGTGCTACGGTTGAGATCTGAACTGAGTGCTCCAGTTGAGATTTGAGCAGGGTGAGCAGGGTGCTCCGGTTGAGATCTGAACAGAGTGCTCCGGTTGAGATTGCACTGAGGCCTCCGGTTGAGATCTGAACAGGGTGCTTTGATTGAGATTGCACTGAGGTCTCCGGTTGAGATTTGACAGAATGGAAGGAGTGTGAAGGTCTGGCGAAGAGGAAGAGAGATATGTTTGTAGATGGTTGTGATGGGATGGTACGTGGTTGCGATGTTGTGGGGGTGCATAGTGTAGAGTGTATGCGAGTGATGCTGAGATGATCGTTGCAAGTCGAAGTTGGTGGATTGCGATCTAATGCGGTGTGGTGTTGTTATGATGGAAGGCGGGCGCAATCGGGTGTGGTTGTGATGGATTGCGGTCCACGACTTTTGATGGAAGTGTGCACAATGATGTAATGGGGTATTTCGTGAGGCGAGTGCTTGCAGTGTTATGCGAATGCGTGTGGTGTTGGCGGTGTTTACGGTGGGCGAATGCAATGCGGCTTGTTGCGATGAAGGTGGCCTAGGGTAGCCGTAGGGCGAATGAGTGCGGCCTATATACGGTTGTGACGAGCGATGGTGGTTGTGTGGGGCGGAAACGGGTGGGGTGGAGTTTGGGTATTGCGGTGAGGGTGTCCGATGGCAGTCGTAGGGTCATTTGATTACGGTCTGATGCTGCTGCGATGGGTGAAGGTAGGTGTTGCGGTGTATGGCGGTAGGCGGGCGCAATTGTAGGTGGTTGCGATGGTTTGCGGTCTACGGTTGTGGCGATGGATGGTAGGTGCAACAGTGTAATGGGGATGTTTGCGATGGGTTGCTGTGGTAGGGTGATTACGGAAGTATGCGTACGAATGCAATGGTTGCGAAGTGAGACGGTGTGAGGCCGGCTGTTGCGATGGAAAACAGATGTGGATGGAACAGGAAGAGGAAGAGAGGTAGCGACAAGAGAGATCGGAGTGGGGGGTTGCATGAAAGAAGGAGTGGCGGTGGTTGATGGGTTGGTTAGTGCAATAGTGGAGGCACGTCTTTGGGTAGTAGGTGGAGATGTGGATGTAGAGGCAGCGCCATTCATTCGTTTGCTGGCCGTTGTGTTAATAACTGCAGGTTGGGAGGAGGTTGATGCTTGGGATGGTGGATAAAGGTTAGTGTGTGGCATGAGGGTAGGCAGAAGGAGATAAGCATTGGAAACCGCTCACTTTTACCTCGAGAAGTGTGCAGGCAAAGTTACACAACAGAGGGCCTACTACGATACGCTCACAGTTGTTGGGTTTGATGGAGTTGGTTAGTTCACGAATAAGGAAGCTATGCCAGTCGTATCGCACAATGGAGGGGCCAGGAAATTCCAAAAAGAATTCCACTATCTGACTCAGCAGCTTAGACTGGATTCTGTCCTTGCGAAATGTTGAAATAACCAGAAAGTTATTCAACAGATGCGTAGCCGCTTGAATGACGGGTTTCTTGATAGCATCTACCAGGTAACCATTGTTAGTCTGAATTGGGATTTCCGGTGCAGTTTGGGTGACGAAAGACTTGATTAGAGTTTTGGCGTGGCGATGGGAAATGGGCTGACGATCATCGGACATAATGCCAATGGTGACCATCAATTCTGCGTTAATCCTGACCTTGTACGTGGTACCTTAGTACAGGAAGTGGAAACGAGTCTTTTCCTCATCCCAGGTGGTGTAAGCATGAAGGGCGAGGCCCATGTTAATCTCAAAATGGAAACGTGCCGGGTAAAAACCCATTGCCTCTAGAAGTGGGCCGGTTGTCTGCAGCCATGGTTGGATCAAAGCGTCAGAGGGTAGAGGCCAAATCTGTGTGGCCTCGGGGATGTCACACTGGATCACCTGTTTGGTGTCAGAGTCTTCAGAGTATGAGGAGGCCATGTTAGCAATGATGATTAGAGGTCAAAAAAGTAGGAAAAATGGAAAAATGTGTGAAAACGACAGAAAACTATGAATAACGAGTGTTGGATGACAAGAAGTGTAGTTCAAAGCGTAGAACGGTGTTCAGTATGATCGGATGATAGCTGGTAGGAAGTTTGGTCGCAAACGGAGAACTTGGTAATTTCAGTGTAAATTTTGGTAGAGCTTCGCTAGCAAAGGTGACAAATGACTCAAATTCAGCCCTTATATAACGGAATTTAGAGTGCGTATTAGGTGAAAATTCCACTTTCCCTTGCTCAGTTCCATCCAAATTTTGGCAGCCACCTTCTTCACAAAATTCTAAGACCTCAGGGGAGTCTGCGAGAGTTCAGAAGGTGATTTGACTGCTATGCGAAGGTTCTGCAAGGGTTCAAGCTGTCTGCGAGGGTTCAACTCTCATAAGAGTGATCTCTCGTACAACTTGTTTCTGTGATTGGATTTTCAAGATCAGACCATGTAGGCAGGCTAATTTCACTGCTTTGATTCCATTTAGGTACTGTGCAGAATTCCTTTGGCCCACATTGCACTTTTTTAAGTATTCCTCCGCATCCTTATGAATCGTTGGCCACCAACATCCTGATTGCAGGATCTTGCGAACTGTAATGTAGGATGCAAAATGGCCCCCACCTGGGAAAGCGAAATGATCTGGGTGGCCTCATGAGGAAGAATACACCGCCGAAGAATTTCGTCTGGTCCTCTTTGGTATAACTGGCCAGCAATCAGTTGATAAGGTCTAGCCTTCAAGATCAATTTTCGTTGTTCCGCCTTTGGTAGTGATTTGTCTGGTTGTATTCAACAATGTCGGCAGCCCATTCTGGTACTATGTCCACGTAAAATAAGACAGCATCTGCCAGCTCATCATTGGGTTGGGGTGCAATCTCCTTTCCCTTGATTCGTGATACATGATTTGCCATGTAACGTTGTTTTCCCTTGCGAACTACTATCCGAAAATTAAATTCCAACAACAAAAGTAGCCATATGGTGACTCTCCCAGTGTTGCAAGTTTTATTAACGAGATAGAGCAAGGGTTGATGTCTGTATAAAAAGCAAAATGTGCGGCCATCAGGTAATGTCAAAATTTCTTAACCGCATAAATCATTGCCAGTGCTTCTCGCTCTGTGGTTGAATAATTCATTTCGGTATCACTGAGCTGTCGGCTTGCAAATCGGATTGGAAAATCCTTTTTGTGTTCACCTGACTGGGTTAAGACTGCTCCAACTGCATACTTCGATGTGTCCGTATGCACGTGAAACTCAATGGACCAATTGGGTGGGCGTAAGATTGGTGCTAAAACCAATGCATCCTTAAGCTTCTGGAAAGCCTTTACGGCTTCCTCGTTCCAATGTGGATCCGTTGTGAGTTTGTAAATTGGTCGGGCTAACTCCACAAAATCAAGAATGAAGATCCTATAATAGTTAGCATGACCCATGAAGATATAGACTTCGCGGATCGTCCCCGGTGGTGGTAGATAAATAATGATCCTGATCTTTGATAGATCTATGACGATCCCGTGTCTTGACACTATATGGCTGAGAATCAAGCCATGTGTTACTCAGAATTGACATTTTTCTAGATTCAAGGAGATCTGGTAGTCGCGACGTTTTTGTAACACCTTCTCCAAGTTGGATAAGTGTTCTGAGTTCGGTCCATGCACGCACAGATCGTCCAAGAAAATTTCCAGAATTTTTTGCAGATAATCTTTGAATGCCACCTGCATGACTCGTTGGAAGGTGCTTCTGGGAAGGTGTGGTATTTGATTTGCTATCCTTTGTGCTATTGATCGTCTCGATCTCAGATTCATCCGATGGTGGGCTCCAAAGTGATTGGATCTTGTTTATACAATAGGATGTAGTCTGGATCTCAAGGGTCTGATCGTTCTGATCGGCCGAAAGTGAATTTTATGCCTTTTACGGTGATTTTTTCTTGATAACTTTTTATTCCTTGCACTGATTGACCTGAGATTTTGACAATAGCTGGATGTGATGCAGATCTTTCCATTGATCTAGCCTGCAAGGGTTCTCTTGTGTGAGGGTTGGCTGTGCGAGGGTTCTTTAGCTATTTTTGCAGATAAAAAACCTGATATC
Organism: Diphasiastrum complanatum; assembly: GCA_029204225.1. NCBI lineage: Eukaryota > Viridiplantae > Streptophyta > Lycopodiopsida > Lycopodiales > Lycopodiaceae > Diphasiastrum > Diphasiastrum complanatum. The sequence goes on from CM055098.1 coordinate 72,263,388, forward strand.
TCTCTTATCTTTGGGAAGTAACTCTTGCAAGGCTCACAGTAGCTGGATCTAGGTCAGATCTCACTATAGAATTCTCTATGAGAGTTAACTCTTGCAAGAAGTGAAAATTTCATTGTCTACGAGGGTTCAAAACCACTTTTTTGGCTTGATCTTCACCAAATCTCAAAACTAACTCTCGCAGGCATCATCACTGATGGAAATGATCATTTTGAATCGATTGAGAGGGTCTACAAGAGTTCTTACTGGAAGGATTTGCTGGATCTTCACTTTTTAGTATTTTTTTTGCACTTAAATCCAATTTTCTACTCACTCGAATCAAACTAACTCTGGCAAGATCTTCTGTGTGCTGGTCTCACTGAGATGAAACTTCAAAATCCTTTGCGAGAGTTCTTGACCACTAGAATTGAAAATTTTGTTGTCTGCAAGGGTTCACTGGTACTTTCTCGTCTTTTTTTCACTACACTTCGTTGAGTGCGAATGACGTCGGAGTGATGGCATTTATGGACGCCATCGTTTGGTTTCGAACGAGATGTGACGTGTCGGTTCGTGGAATTTTCAATTTGGAATATCCGGTCGAGATTTGAGTGAGTCGCTTCGGTCGAGATCTGAGAGAATACTCCAATTGACATCCAACATGATGCTCCGGTCGAGATGTGAGACAGGGCTTTGGTTGAGATCTGAGACAGGCTTCGGTTGAGATCTGAGATAGTGCTCCGATCGAGATTTAAGATAGGGCTCCAGTCGAAATGTGAGACAATGTTCCGGTCAAGATTTGAGACAATGCTCCAATCGAGATTTAAGACAAGTCTCCGGTCGAGATTTTATAGAAACGCTCCAGTCAAGATTTGACAGAAATGCTTCGGTTGAGATTTGACAGAAACGCTTCGGTTGAGATTTGACAAGATGCCTTTGGTCGAGATTTGATAGGATGCCTTCGATCGAGATCTGACTGGATGCTTTCGGTCGAGATTGGTCGTAAACGCTCCGGTTGAGATTTGATAGAACCCGTCGGTTGAGATCTGACAGAAACTCATCGATTGAGATCTGACAGAAACCCATCAGTTGAGATTTGACAAAAACCCGTATGGATGAATGGATCTGTGTGATGCAAGTGAAGAACTTAGGGAGAAACATATGACTGTGGCTCAGAGTAGAAGTTCTTATGGGAAAGGTGTATTTCAATGAATGATTGTATGCTTAATTGAGAATATTGAGATACCAGACAGACAAAAATTAGATGGGCCAAAAGTGTCAGAATCTTTTTCATATGATGTAGCCTATCATGTGTTGACCTAGAACATTCATGACAAATGGGTATTTATAGAAAAAATAAAATGCATAGAAAGTAAATAAGTACATGTATGAATTATAAACAAGAAACGAGGTTAAAAATAGACATGCAAAATGAGAATAACAAACAAGGAAATAAGACAATAAAATAAATAAAATAAAAAATGTAAAATATATACTAGAGAAAAGGTGTTAAATTTGGTCAACAAAAAACAACTCTTCATAATACTGTCGTAGACGGCCACCATTGAGACAGTGTCTAGGAGTATTTCGTTAAGTGTTTGCAGCTGGACTGCACCATTAAGAAAGATTTTATTAATAACATACGGTCCCTCACTTCGGAATTTCAATTTGTCGAGGTGTTTCTTTGATGTATAAAGAAGCACCTGGTCACCTAAGTATAGATCTTTATTGCGTAAGTGACGGTCATGCTAAGCCTTTTGGCGTCATTTGTTAACCAGTTGTGCATGGTAAGATATGAGTCTTGTCTCGCATATCTGGGCTAACGTAAATAGCCTTGTCTTGACTTGTTGCTCAATTGTAGCTTTTTCACAGAGATCTGTAGAAAAACTTCCCTGACTCTTAGTGAAGGGACTAAGAATTCTACAGGCATTACTGCCTCTTGACCATACATTAAGTGGAAAGGGGTAACCCACCCAGTGGCTTTCTTTGAGGTGGTGCGATAAGCCCAGATAGCTGAAAAGAGTTTTGTTTCCCAATCAGAGTGACTGGTTTCAACTATCTTTGTCAAAATTTTACATATCGTCTTGTTAGTTGATTCGGCCTGGCCATTACATCTAGGATAGTACGGTGTACTCTTTCGGTGAACAACAAGGTAATGGCGTAGTAAATTATCAATGACAGCAATTAAAAAATGTGTGCCACGATCACTAACTAACTCTATAGGACAACCAAAACGTGTAATAATATTTTTGTAAAGAAAATGCGCGATAGTTTTTGCGTTGGCACCCTTTGTTGCTCGAGCCTCAACCCACTTAGTGGCATAATCTGTGGCTATGAAAATGTAACGAGCTTGGGTATGTTTTGTTGCTAGACTGATTGGTCCTACAAAGTCAATTCCCCACTTATGGAAGGCTTCGTCTTCTATAATGGGAGTTAGTGGCATGAAGTCTGCTTTTGTATTTTTCTTGGCTCATTGACAAACATCACACGTTTTAATGACAGCAAATGTGTCTTTAAATAAAGATGGTCACCACAATCCTGCTCGAAGGATAATCTTAGCTGTGGCTTCAACAGAGAAGTGGCCACCGCCAATGCCCTCATGAGCCTAAAATATGATAGGTCGTATCTCAGATTCATAAGCGCATCGTCGGATAATACTATCAACGTCTCTTTTGTAAAGTTGTCCTACTATTAACTGAAAGGGCGCTGCTTTAGGCAAAAAATTTCTTTTTGCAGCCATATTTAGACCTTTCTTGAGTCTGCTTGTTGTTAGGAGCTGAGTGATCTCCTCAGCCCATAAGGGTGTAGCATCAATCTGAAAAGACATGCATCAGGAAGATCATCGTTGACTGGTGCAATTGCTTTTTCAGCATTAGGTAGCCGAGAAAGGTGATCCGCCATGAAATGTTGGGTTCCTTTCCGAACGACTACGCAGAGATTAAATTTCTCTAGAATCAACAGCCATCGAGCTATACGTCCCATTTTACAAGATTTATTAACAATATATAATAGGGCTTGATGGTCGGTGTAGAATGCAAAGGTCCGGACTAGTAAATAATGTCTTAGTTGTTATATAGCATAGACCATCGCCAATGCTTCTCGCTGGGTGGTTGTGTAGATTACTTCAGTAGACACCAGTTGCTTGCTCAAGAAACATATTGAGAAATCCTTGCCATACTCGTCCGGTTGTGCAAGAAGACCTCCAATGACATACTTACTTGCATTAGTATGCACATGGAACTCTTTCGTGTAGTCTGGCGAGCAGAGTATGGATGTCGTGGTAAGGGCTGTTTTCAACTCCTCAAAGGCTTTAATGTGTTCTTCGGTCCATCGAGGATCTACCACAACTAAATAAACGAGGCGTGCCTTGCCGACATAGTCGATTATAAAGATGCGATAATAATTTATATGACTGAGGAAGACGTAAACTTCCTTCACTGTTGTAGGTAAGGGCATTTCAACTATAACGTTGATTTTTTACGGGTCGGTAGAAATACCATCCTTTGAAATTATATGCCCGAGTACGACCCCATGGGTTACCCATATTTGACATTTATCATGGTTTAGTGAGATTCCAAATGTACGGCATCGAATGAAGATTTTTTCTAGTGCATCAAGGTGCGTAGCCGTTGAGGAATGTACACCTAGATCGTCGAGATAAATCTCCACAATCCGATGTAACAGGTCTTGGAAGGCCAGTTGCATGACCCTCTGGAATGTTGAAGAGGCGTTGCATAAGCCAAAAGACATGAAATTATAAGCATAAACCCCGTTCTCTATGGAAAAAGCCATTTTATGTTTATCTTCAGGGACTATTTGAACAAGGAAATAACCGCTGAATCCATCCAAGAAACTAAAAGCTTCATCTCCTGCCATTTCCTCTAAGATTTGGGTCGTTAAAGACAAAGAAAAATGGTCTTTCTTCGTAACCGCATTAAGGTTCTTGAGATCGACACAGATACGAAGTTTGCCGTTTTTCTTGGGTACAATCCTAATGGGTGATACCCAAACAGTATGTTGGACTTCATAAATGAAGCTAGCATCCAGCAATTTCGATTCTTTCACGATAGACAGGGTTACTTCTGTAAGGTTTAGCCCTAAGAGACTTAGCGTTGTCTTCTAATGGACCATTACTTCAGGTGGGATCCCTTTCATTTCTATATAGTTCCATGCAAATACATCCCTGTATTTGCGAAGTAAAATTTCCAGATCAGAAAGTTGTGCTGACGAAAGGTGTGCACAACATAAACTATTCAATCTACCTCCTCGTCAAGATCTTTAAGATTTAACGAGATTGTCTTAGCAGGTCCTTCAAAGGAGTTAGAACTTGGTGTAGGGTCTCGGTGTGGCTATGGTAACTAGATAACAATGTCATCCAGTGTGAAATCTTTAAATTTTTGTGGAAGATCGAAAGGTGGTTCCACAAAGTTTTCTGGAACTTTGGGAATCATCTTTGTTGAGTCACTACTGGATGTGGAAGCTTGGTCTGATGGTTTGGTGTCTGTCTCCTTAGACAAGGGCTTAATCGACTGTTTAAGCTTCTCATGCATCTGTTTTTTATGTTCGGTTAATTTCGTATCAATAATTTTATTTTATTTTTGTAACCGAGGCTTTTGAGATTTTTGAGTGGGTGGTGTTGTTGCCTCACTTATCATGTCGTCATCGATTGTATCCCAGACTTCGTTTGGATAGACATCCCATGTGTATACTTTGGGTTTGGGCCTATACGCTTGTGTGTTGGGTACTTTGGATGTTAGTTGGACATGAGCCAATGGCTTTGGTGACTTGATCGTCTGAGGAATTGATTTTGGCGGATAATGGTGGGCATCTAGATAAAGGAGTACATGTTCATCTGTCATTTCAGCATCATCCATGGAAAGAATACCTTCTTCGAAAATATGGGCGATAGAGACGCTAGGTTCTCCTGGGCACCACGTTATAGGAATCGGGTCAATCATCATAAGTGGGATGGTGGGTGTATCAATGTCTGTAGAAGATGGGAGAATATCCACAGCTTCTGCAACGGTTTCGATACGACATCGATTGGAGTCAGCACAGTCCACAGTGGCTAGTGCCCACAAAAATGCTTATGTGCACATTCCTCTCATTCAGACAAAAACTTCTTAACCTTACTTCTAAGCAAGACTTACAATGAGTATATGAGGTGGTATGAAATTCATGATTATACTTTGTGAGCACATCACACTGAACCATGGAACTCATGAAAAATATTCTAAGCCGACATTGTTTACACATATCAACATTATAAACCACAAGCAATCAAGTTGTTAGTCATAACTCTTCGCATTCATCACTTAACATAATCGTATCATTCAGAATCAAATCTTCAATTATCAGCAGAGACAAAACGTTTTGATATTGTACCTTAGTACTGGTTTGTGGCTCGCACTCAGCAAGTAGAAGAGGCTCAATCATCAACTATGTGAGTAAACCACCATTTGACAAGATTGTGTGTGAGGCCCCTTCCCAAAAAACTCTAAGTTGGCTTTTCACGTTGTGGCTTTAGAAGGGTATGCAAATCCGTAGGGCTGGAACCCGAGGCCAATGTGAGGAGGGATGTGAACGCGCTCCTTCACATCTGCTCACTGCTCGCTGGTTGACTCGCAGCCTCTTTCATCCTCCTCCTGCTTTCTGGAGCAGCGATGGATAGGTAAACTTCTTTGAACACTGGTTGCGCTCAGTTTCGAAGTTGCTTCCTTTGGTTATGCGGCACTCAGTTCCAGCTTGGTGATGACGACTGATGGTCTTGAAACATCCAGAGAATGGTGCATCTGTGATAGTGTTCAGGTGGAATATGCTTCTACGCAGGAGCAATGCACATTTATCAGATCTGAGAGCAATGATATTGAAGAGACAAAGACTCGCTCCATTATTGAGCTCTATGGAAATCAGCAGTTTGTTGTCTGAGAATAGAATGGTGCTAAAGGAGGGGTGGGGTATGTCAACAATGGCCCTCGTAGAACGGTGTTCTATCTGCGTTTAATCACACCCACTCAGGCTTCCAGAATCACATGTGTGTAAATAAAGGTGTCGCTTTTCAACGGACTGGCAATTGCAGATGGGCCGCTGGCTCTCTTGCCTGAGGTAGAAGCAAGTATTAGCTTTTCACTTCTTCACGCATTTTTGCTGATCATAGATGTAAACAGGTTCAAAGCCTTTTCCTTGACAAGAAGAAACTCAGCATATTGGCTCATACTGTAGCATCTGCTGTGGGAACTGGTTGCTGCTCAAATAGATGCTTTAAAGCTCTCATTGACACAAGATAAGCTCTGACTGAAGTAGTATTTACCAGTAGTATTCACAACAAGCTCTTCACAACTCCATACAAAGACTCTTTAACACAAAGACACTTCCAAAACTCTCACACCAGAGAGGAAAGTTACACTTAGAGTCAGACACACAAACACAACAGTAAGCTAGAAACTATGGCAGAATCCAATGCCAACTACTGGGTAAGAGGATCAAAGCTCCAGTGTCACACATTGTATACAAGATTCACACCAACACTAACAGAAAAGGATGATTTACTAGAGAAAGAAACTCATTTGTAACTTCATAAGGTAGTTATCATCTCTAACCAGGAGAGTAATCCAGGTATGGTCTTTGAGAACAGATCAAAATCAGCATATCCTTGGAAACAGAATCTATCCTTGGTGCTAAAAATAGTTTCAGTCTTCTAGTATACACAGAGGCTATCAGACCATTCTAAGTGCAGTATCCATGAATCAAAAGAAGATAGTTAAGGATCATCACTCTGTAAACCAGATTCAGAATTCTCAAAGTTCAAAGTAAGAAGCAACATTCTACCAGGGGATAACACTCTTGAAAATCACAGGAAGTTCATCACCAAATCTATATCACCAGAGAATCAGCAAAACAGAGGCAGATCATCCAATCTCTGAACACACTTAGCATTGTGAAAATCACACCAAGAACCTCCAGCAACTAGTGGAAAGAAAGGGAGTAAGAAAGGGAGTTTGAAACCATTGCATGCCACCATAACCTCAACCTCATAACAGATTTTTCAAAAGCCCACTTCAGCAGAACGTTGCCCACTTTTATAGGCTTGGAGCCCAACCATTTCCTTCACTTTGACATTCTGTTTTCCTTCCCTTTTTAATGCTATTTCAGCATGAGCCTATTCCCTTTTTAATGCTATTTCAGCATGAGCCTATGTATAATAGCCCCTCATGCTTATTAGTCTTCTTGATATGAGGTCTTCAACCACTTCAACCCCAAATCCCAAATAAGGCCTCCTCTTGCATTTTAGTCTTCTTCATATGAGGTCTTCAACCACTTGAACCCCAAATCCCAAATAAGGCCTCCTTTTGCATTAAAATAGATTTGGCCTTTCTGGCATGTGGCTAATAAGTTTGGCCTCATGCCTATTGCCATGTGCATTTTCCTTTTGAGCTACTTAATGAGACCCTTTTTTGAATTTGTCCATGTGGCTATTAGTAAACCCATAGTTATCTTAGCTTTTGGTACAATGGTCACCAAGTCATACTCTCTTCCCTTGTTATTGGTCCTCTTGTTGATTTTTTACTTTGTAAGTCCCCCTTATCCTTAGCCATCTGCTTTTCGAGTTGTAATTCCGTAATTTTGATGACTGAGCCCTCTCTTCCCACTGAGCGACAACCTGAAAGCACAGTACTTCGGTTTTTATATTAGTATAAAAAATCACAGTACATTGCAAAATGTTGGTGTAATAGCCGAAGCTATACTATAGGCCGATTTTTTAAAGGCCGTCAAAAATTTTGAAGGCCAATTCTAAGGCCGAAATTTCTCTAGCCACATTACGGATGGGCTAGAACCCCTATCTATTGACGATTTTCAGCCATTTTTACATTGAAATTTTGCGGCTTTTACATGCCGATTTTTACGCTATAGCAAAATTAAGTTCCAAAATTAGCCCAATTTTTGGTGTCAAAAATTCAACTATCTCCACTGGGTCGCATGGTCCCCATTCGGCGGATCCAGAATCTTTGGTTTCATGGCAGCTATATTTGGTGTAGTCTCGTTTTGGGGATCAACACCCTTTTAGGGGTGAAGTTAGCCATCTTCTTTTGTCGATCTGCTTGTGAACTCAGCTATCAGGTGCTTTGTCTACATCAGTCTTCTTGATAAAAGGTGCCTTCATTCTTGCAATAACAACCCAGCCTTGTGTTCCTATAGTGGTATATACACCCACTCCCATTAGTATTACAAGATATGCCCCATTTTCATACCATGTATAAAACTTTAAAGCATGCAAGTGCAAGATCTCAGAGTTATGGAGATTAATGCAATCTGAACGGTGTGCCTATCGTTTCACCATTGGTGTTTGTGGATGCAAATTTACCCAAATATCTTTGGAATTTTGCCAGGTCTTTTGCGGAAGCAGACTAGGATTTGGTATAGTCAATTAGTACCGAAAACGGTTAATACTTGGAACGCTTTAAAAGCAGCATTCCTTAAGCAGTTTAGGGAGATAGGATACTCCACTAGATTGTTGGCTCGGCTTAATTATGTTGAGAAAAAGCTGAAGGAATCACTTAGAAAGTATACTTGTAGAGTTAAGAATTTAATAGGAACGTTAGGAGCCCAATATCCGGTTCCTATGCAAAACGAATGGTTCTTGGGCGGTTTGCCTAAGAAAATGGATCGTTATTGTCGACCGAGATTGATGACCTCTTTGGAAGATGTCATTGCCTCTGTCGAGAATCACAAAACTTCTCGATTTCTCGTAGACGGAGGAATGAAAGAAAAAGTAGTAAAAAGCATAAATCGAAACATACAAAAGAGTCTGAATCATCTACTAAGTCTGAATCAGAATTTGATTCAGCATATGAAAAAGAGTCTTCAGAGTATTCATCTTATTCTTCTTCATAAGAAGAAGAATCTTCTTATAGGAAATCCAAAAGTAGGAATTCAGATAGACCTTGATAGGCCTACTGAAAAATATTATGATATTGATATTAGTTCAGAAGCTAAAAAGCTTTTAGTCGAAGAAACCAGAAAAGTTAAGAAAGTAACATTTTCAGATCCAGTTATAAGTAGTGAGATACCTAGAAATCTATTGCCACTTAGAACCCGTTCATATGAAATAGTAGAAGACCTTGTCTCTAGAATGCCCAATATAGCTTTTAAACAGTTATAAGAGGATAATCAGTATTATAAAAAAGAAATTAAGCAATTTTTGCAAAGGAAAAAGAGAAGAAATGCGAAGTTACCACTAGTCAATGTAGGATTAGTTAACTACGGTGATGAAGGTCAACCCGAGATTCAGGTAGTAATCAATGGCTATATTTTAGATAGTTTTCCCATAGATTCCGGATCTAGCATAAACATAATGACTGAAGAAACAACATACGAGTTAGGCATTTACCATAGAATAGCACCACATTAAGACATTTAAGGTTAGCTGATGCAACTAGAAGATCACCGATAGGAGAATTGTCCCAAATTATAGTTTATATTGGAGAACACAAGTTCCTAATGGATTTTATTATATTAAGAACTACAAGAGAATCATCATATAAAGTATTATTAGGACGACCATGGATCTACAAGGCCGATGTCATAACCCATTGGAAGAAGAAGGAAATTACCTTTAGAGATCAGATGGAGACACTGACGGGGAAAAGTCATAAAAGAATTACGATATCCTGGGAAAAGGATAAGTATGAAGGTGAGACACATACATCATCCTCGAGCTATACTTTGGAGGATGAAGGGCTTCAGTCCGTAAGGACTGAGGAAGGGGAGAAATTTGTCACACTAAGTATACCTGCATACATTAATAAAGAAGAATATGTAGATAGAGGAGATTGTGGAGTTCAAGAGATTAGTGTTGTTATAGGAGATCATACTATAGATAGAATACTAATAGACTCTGGATCTAGTATAAACTTAATAACTGAAACAATGGTTAAGGAATTAGGACTAGAAAAATAGATACAGCCTATTACTTACTCTGACGCATCCAAATGCATATCAGAAGGAGAGCTAAAGGGTATTAGTGTAGTTATAGAGACAGAGAAATTCGTTATGAATTTCTTTGTCATAAACCCAGTAGATACACCACCATATTCAATATTATTTGGAAGACCGTGGCTATATCAAGCAGATGCTATTATAAACTAGTCTACCAAACAAATATTTTTTCCAGACATTCTCACAGCCAGTCCAATAGGGGGTCACCTTTTGAGACGGGGGGGAGGAGTTAGCCAGACCTACTGAATCCTGGATCAATTTCATAGAATGCTATGAAATTGACGAGGATGAGAAAATACTAACAACATCCGAGTCGAGGGAAGTCCTGGGTGGAACCAGAGCAAGCCTGACCGAAGGGATGGTAGATAAAACAGATTTTGTAGAAATAGAAATTAATAAAAGTAAAATTTTAAATTTATATAAACACCAATCAGACCAGGAATGTGCAGAGTATATATTACTTCTTCAGAAATATCAAAATGTATTTGCTTGGTACATGGACGATTTAATAGGAATACCAGTTAAATGGGGAGAACATAGAATAGATCTTATTCAGGGAACAATGCATGTTAGACAGAGACAATATAGATTAAACCCGAATTATTCCTTGTTAGTTAAAGACAAATTAGATAGATGTCTTGGAGCGGGTATTATATATCTTATTCTAAGCAGTGAGTGGGTGTCACCAATAGTTATAGTACCTAAGAAGAAGATGGGCAAGATTAGAGTTTTCCAAGATTTTAGAAAACTAGATTCTGCTACAGCAAAGGATTATCATCCTCTGCCTTATACAGATACTTTTCTTGACCAGGTAGCTGGTCATGAACGTTATAGCTATTTAGATGGATTCTCAAGTTATAATCAAGTTTTTATCGAGGAAGATAGATCCAAGACCACTTTTACCACTAATTGGGAGACGTATGCGTATATGCGAATGCCCTTTGGTCTTTGTAATGCACCTGCCACATTCCAATGTATGATGACGAACATTTTTCAAAAAAATTTAAGGAAGTTTTTAGAAATTTTTGTGGATGACTTTTGTGTCTATTCATCAACTAAGGACCACTTAGACGCATTAGAGAAGACATTGAGAAGATGTCAAGAGACATCTCTTAAATTGCATCCGGCCAAGTGTTATTTCGGGATGAGGGAAGGCATTCTGTTAGGACATAAAATTTCGAAGGACGGTATACAAACTGACATTGAAAAAGTAAAAATGATTTTAGAGTTATTAGAACCAACCAATCTATGAGAGCTTAGAGGTTTTCTAGGAGAGTGAAATCTATTTGTGTACTTCATTATCATATTGTTTATTTTCTTACTAGCTAAAAGATATGTTTGCAAATCGTGTTGTCTACAAATTGTACATAGTATGCTATATCATTGAGAACGCAGAAAACTTAATCAATTTAATTTTACATTTATCATGCTAAAACATTTTTGTCTACTACCAAGGATTGATGTATGACCATACATTAAAAGACATGATGGTATGTGGCCTAGGTATTATAAAATCAATGTTGGTAAAAAAAAAAAAACATTTTTATTGTATGTTCTAGATGGAGGCTATAACTTAACTATTAAGCTTATGTTGAGATGTTGAAATAATATAATATTTTCATTTGTTTCTATATCAAATTTGATTATACCAATGGATTCTACATAAAAAATGGAACACTTTTGCTTTTTGGACCATCTCAATCCGAGCAATATTAAGAAAGTTATCATCCTTCAAAGTTTTTTAGACTACATTTTTTTTTTCTTGGAGCTTGAAAGGGGTAGCACGCCGGCGTGTTACCAATTTAAGCTTTTAGTCTTGAACTCAAAGGCATAGCACGTCGGCGTGCTACCCTTTTAGGTTCCAAGGTGAAAATTTAGTCTAAAAAACATTGAATTGTCATAACTTTCTTATTATTGCTCAGATTGAGATGGTCCAAAAAGCAAAAGTGCTCCATTTTTTATGTAAAATCCATTGGTAAAATCAAAGTTAGTTTCTATCTAATATAAAATGAGTATATATAAAGTCTATATATTTATGTTATACCATGTGCCATAAAATTTTAGAAATCATCTGTAAATAAAACTCGCAAAGAATTTACTTGCAGATTGTCAAAACCCCATCAAGACTAGCTTTCAATTATAGCTTCTACTTGACAATTTTAGTGATTCCAAGCAAGAACAATAAAAAAATGATGATCCACGGCTTCACACGTGTGAAATATTGTTACAGTATAGCCTGATAACAGAGAATAAATTTATTTATGAAATACTAAGCATTAATTTACAAAGAAATTATTCAGCATCGGAGACCAAGCAATATGGAGCAACCCGAAATGACGGGGAACCTGAAGATCACCTGGACAAACAATAGCTGGAACGGAGGCAATAACCCAAGCCATCAGGATATGCCAAGCCTGACAATGAGCAACAATCCAAGGAACACATAGAGAACCACATGCATAATCATAGAGATATCGACACCATAGGTGATCAGTAATATGGAGAAACCAGCACCAATCAACAGGTCCAAATGAAAACCAAGCTATATGATGGAGAATCGGATGACCCATCGGAACTGGCCGCAAGTGTAATCCCAAAGTACACACCAGGCGCACAAGTGAGGAACAGAAGAAATGCATTGGAACGAGGAACAAGATCCGCAACATCAGTAGCAAGCATCGAAGCAATATTCACGTGTATCTGGGAATGAGTATCAAAGCACATATGAGCAACACTGAAGTATATGACGACAACATCCTCAAAAATTATCCAAGAGAGGAGAAGGAACTCTCTCAAGGTACCTTGTCTTTGTTCCACTTTCGGGTCTGGATAATCTTTTGGTGTTGTGGAGGCCGTCAAATGGCTTCCATGTGGGTCAGCTGATTGTCCATGGTTTTGCTACTGTTCTTGTTGCTGGCGTTGTGCTCTAGTAAGAACTCTAACAGGTTCAGATTGCATCACAAGCTAAAAGCCTTTTGACTGAATGGGCCAAAGCATACGCGGAGCTAGTAGCACCTGAGCCCATATATTGTACGGGCTATGAAGAGACAAGTAACGTCCTTCACATCCGGGCAACGTGGGAAAGACAAGAATACAACATCACCCTACTAATCAAACACAAGAGATTCGAGGATGAAGCAACAGTAGTAGATAGAGGATCCGGTGTCAATTTGATCTCCACTACTTTATATGAAAAATGGGGTTTACAGGGGTTGAAGCCAGCAAGATTTTCCATCAAGCTAGCGGATCAATCCTGTGTAAAACCATGTCCTCACACGTGTGGATCCACGTAGATGTCAAAAAATTGCCTAAACCATGTGAAAATTGTTAAAATCTAACACTCCTCAATTTTTACATGATACATCTATGGTACATCTATCTACAACTCCTAAAGCTGATCTTAACTTGATAAATGAAGTCTTTGTCAAGGCTTTAGTGAGTAGATCGTCAAGGCAATCTGAAGAAGATAATCATCTAGCTTGATCTCCTTTGCTTGAACCTTTTTTCTCACAAAGTGGTGAGCAATCTCTATGTGCTTGCTCCTTGCATGGAATGTGGGATTGGTTGCTAATGCTTGGCTTGATTGGTTGTCACAATAGATAATTGGCTGCTCCTCAGCCTCCATGACCTGCAACTCCACCAAAAGCCTCTTCAACCACAAGATCTCCTTTGTTGTTGATGTTAGTGCCTTGTATTTCGACTCGGTTGAAGATAGAGAAATTGTGTCTTGCTTTTTGGAAAGCCAAGACGCTATGCCACTGCAAAGGAAGGTAACAGAAGTACTTGTGGACCTTCTATCCACTTTATCACCTGCAAAATTAGCATCCAAATATGCTCTCAAAGCAAGATTAGATCCATCGTACAAAATGCCAAAGTTCTTGGTGGCCTAGATGTACCTCAACACCCTTTTCGCATTTTTCTAATGACAAACCAATGGATTTTGCATAGATTGGCTTAGTTTATATACACTATAACTTAGATTAGGTCTATTTATAGTAAGATAGATTAGGGAGCCTACAAGTCTTCTATATAGTGTGATGTCCTCAAAGGATGCTTCATCATCACTATTAGAGACTTTCACATTTTGCTCCATAGGAGTTTTTACTCCTTTACAATCTTTAATTTCAAAATTTTCTAACATAGAAGAAGCATATTTGGATTGAAAAATAAAACTTAAATCTTTGCATCTAGATACTTCTATTCCTAGTATGAAATGAAGATTATCCACCATCTTAAACTCTTTAAACAATGCTATCTTCACTTCTTGTATACCATCATGATCATTCTCCATCAAAAATTTTCTCTCAAATAAAATGATAGTGTATTTTGATGTGCTTGGTTCGAGCATGTAAACTAGATTTTTAGCAAGGTGAATGCAGCTTTGATTGTCGCAAGATATAGTAGTAGCATCCACCTATGGCTGACCTAAATCCACAAGCAATCTTCGTAACCATATCGCTTCTTGTGTAGCATTGTTGAATGCTCAATATTCAGCTTCCGTTGATGATAAAGCTACTGTAGGTTGTCTTTTGCTGCTCCATGAAATTGCAGCTGTACCATAACTGAATGTATGATCACTGGTAGATCTTCTATCATCAATATTACCTGCACAATTGGCATCTATATAACCTAACAACATTGGCACTTCAGACTGATCATAGTTCAAACCAAAATTCAATGTCCCTCAAATGTATCTGAGAATACGTTTAGCAGAATTTAAGTGTGCTTGACTAGGATCTTGCATAAATTGACTAACAACACCAACATCATAAGAAATATCAGGTCGTGTGTGTCTCAAATAAATCAAACTACCCACCAGCTATCTATACAAATAAGCATCCACTTTCTCAGATACCATTAGGGCTAGATTCATCTCTAATATTGCAGGAGGTTTTCGATTTCTACTTGATCTTCTAAGCTCTCCCTACTCACTAGATTCAGGAGTATCTCCCTTCTTTGCACCATCTGTGACTGATAAGTACCATTTAGGTACTCTCTTGGGAATTTCAGCATCAGACTTGCCTTTGTCCAATGGATCAAAATCCACTTCCTTCTTGACCTGTACTTTCGCTCCCTCATCAAAAGGTTCAGTGATTACTTCAGATTGTTCACCTTGGCCCATCTCGTCAAACGTAGCATCTCTAGAAACTACAAGCTTTTGTGCATTTGTGTCATACATCCTATATGCCTTGGCCTTCTCATATCCAAGGAAAATACACTTGATAGCTTTTGCATCCAATTTCCTTTGTTTCTCATCAGGAATATGAGCATAATCATCACAACCAAATACTCTCAAATGAGAAATATTAGGTTTCTTTCCAGTAACAGCTTCATGAGGTGTCTTACCTTCCACGAATTTTGTAGGACACCGATTCAGGATGTGTGTAGCTGTGCTACAAGCTTCTGTCCAAAAGGTGTTTGGTAGACCCTTGCTTTTGAGCATCGCCCTGGCCATCTCAACAATAGATCTGTTCTTTCGTTCTATAACTCCATTTTGTTGTGGTGAATAAGGTGTTGTAGTCTGCCTCTTGATCCCTTGATCTTTGCAGAAATCAATAAATTCTGTCAAAAAATACTCACCACCTCCATCAGATCTCAAAGTTTTGATGCAACATCCTATTTGCTTTTCAACCAATGTCTTGAATTCCTTGAACTTAGCAAAAGCATCTTATTTCTTGCTTATGAAATAAATCCAAATGCATCTGCTATAATCATCAATGAAGGTGATAAAGTAATAGTAGCCACTAAGAGATCTAGTCTGCATAGGTCCACATAGATCACTGTGGACAAGATCTAGGATGTCATTGGCTCTCCTTGCTCCACTTTTGGGAAACCTCTCTCTGGTAGGGAATAATTGCATCTCTAACTGATAAGTTGATGACATTCTGTGCTTTCCGTTTTCTCCTATCAAATGCCCGTTGATCTTCTTCAATCAATGGCCTTGTCTCTTCACCTGTCTCGATCTCCCATAGCTATTTTTCCATCAAAATGTTCTTCAGTTTGAATTTCCAAACTGCATAGTTGCGAGCTCCTTCCAATTTGCTTGACTCATTGAGGACACTCTCGCTTAGAGTTGCCATTACTGGATAGACAAGTCCGGATCACAAAAATGGCTCAGTCTGAGAACACAACTTAGTCTCCAAATTTTATCACGCCACAGAACTGTATAATAATTTTTTTTTTCGGTTATACACCTGATATCGAAATGAAACGCGAAAGTATGACTGTTCAGGATCCTCTTTAACTTGTGCGCATGGATCCGATATCGGAGCATGCGATATCGGATTGGAGTGCAGATGTACAAGTGCTAAGAATTCTCTTTAACTCGTGCGCTTGGATCCGATATCGGTATGGACATGCGATATCAGACTGGAGCGCAGATGTATGACTGCTCGGATTTCTCTTCAGCTAGCGCGCTTGGATCTGATATTGGTACAAATATAAAAAAGAGAGAATATAAGAACTTTCAGAGAGAATATTCCAAATTCCCTGCTTCGCCGCGGCGGCTATGCTGCCTCCTCTTTGCTTAGATTTCAAAATGAGTGATCGTTCAAACAGACAGATATCAGTAAATGTGAAAGGTATGAAGTCTCAAAGTTCTAAATGGCAGTACTAGACACTATCTGGTGTGATTTGCAGTACCCCAGACAAACAAATGAGAAATTTCTTGGCACAACTCTCTGACAAATGATACTTTTCACAAAGACTAAAAAAAATACTGTAAAACTTTTCTCACTCAACAGATTTTCAATCTGTCTGATGCTGCCCTAGCCTTTCTGATGCCTCCGGGACTGTGTCTTCGTTCCCCACTAATAACTGTGAGCTCCAAAATCTGCAAAATACATCAAGAAGAATTTCTTCCAGTCGTTTTTGTCTCTCCAAGCTTTCACCTCCTGTGAAGGACTTTCTCACTTCGTTGTGGAGCCTGTGACAAGCTGTATCCATTGATCAAGCACGCAGGACTATCGTAGCTCTGATATCATGTCAACAATCAGAAATGCAACATTCACCATAAACAATCACCAAGTAGGGATACGGAAGAAGAACACACAACATCACTCTATCACACTAACTTCATACTGAATATAAAATGTACATATAAACCTTGAACCCTGATAGAGAGAGAAAACCTACGAATAGACTAATAGACTAGCCTACCGCTAATTACAGCTAGTAATAGCTGTCAACATTAATGTACACTATAAACAGTAACAATGAAGCATCAATTGTCCTACACTTAACAAATTCTTAGTGAGTGTAGGAACATAGAGTACATTTTGAAGATCTACTCTTTTGAGGATCCAAGACTTAAGGGAATAGTTCCCATCCATCTATCTTCATTTTTTAGGACAAAAATGCTTAAAGTAGGGGGAGTGTCATGTGCTGCATGTAATTAGCCCATGGGCTTACTAATGAATTGCCAAATATAGCCATGGAGCTAAATTAGATTAGAACTAGTCAATAGGACAGTTAATAAAGTGGTTCGAACAACCTCGCTATAATTGAGAATAGCAAAATTGTAATAAGGCCCAATTTAGCTAAATAAGGCCCCAAACTTGTAATAGAGACACAAATGACCACTATAAATAGCTAAGGTCATTCTAAATTTGGAGGCTATTTTTCATTTTGTAATTTTGAGTTTTAAGAGATCTTAGAGCTACTCTTGGAGAGCTTTCTTGATGAAGAAAGTGGTTCATGTGCCTAAAATCACATGAGAGCTATGATCATGCTCTAGAATCATGCCCCTATCTTGTGAATAATCAATAATCATGTATAAAGATACCTTATTTTGCCTAATTTGGTGAAGTTTTGTTACTTTTAGCTATCTGCTTAAATTTTGACTAGTTTCTTGATTTCTTGCATTTCCATTGTAATTTAATGTTTAATGAATAGATTAGATGTTTGAATGCTAAGGTTGGCACATGACATTACAACTTACAAAAGGTACAAGAGTTGAGAAAAAAAGCCTTTTGAAATGTCATGTGGGGGCTAGCCCCACTATCAATCCACCATGTGTCATTGGAGTAGCTCTTGGATGTTGATGTAGATGCCATCAAGGATGAATCCACTTCATCCTCATCTTCCTCAAGGGTGAGGTTGTCTTGCTTGCTCTCTCCTTGTGCATTCTTCTTCTCGTAGCACTTGGATGCAAAGTGCCCCTTCCTTTCACAAAAGAAGCACTTGAGTTTGGCCTTGTTCTTCCACCTTTAGAGCATGATGCTTGATCATCACTCTTGGTCTCCTTGTGTTGGATCTTCTTCTTGGAATTTTCCTTGCCTTTGCTTGAGAAGTTGGCCTTCTCATCTCCATCATGAATCTTCAAGGAACCAATCCTTTGCTTGACATGAAGGATTCTACTCTCTTCGGCCACAAGCACACTATGGAGCTTGTCAATAGAAAGTAGAGAATTTTGAATCGCAAAGCTTTGAACTAGATTGGAGAACTCATCTCCAAGACCATTTAAGATGATTTGCACAAGCTCATCATCTTGGATACTCTCACTTATAATGAAAAATTCTTTATTGAGAGATTTAATCCTCAAGACATACTCTTGAGCACTCTCATCATTACCTCTAATGCTTTGTAGAACTATATTCCTTATCATAAGCACTCTAGAGGTAAGAGTGTAGAGGGAGGTTACCTCAAATGCTCAAGATGCACGCTAATGGAAAAACCATAACTACTAAAACAATAACAAGGAAATGGAAAGCAAATGGAAAACACAACAATAGCATTAGCATGAGTGCTTAGCAAATGAGGATGCTTTGGCTCTCCAAAATAGTAGAGTCTCCTCCTTCTCATTAAGTATGAAAATATGGTACAAGAGGTGCCTTTTTATCAATGGGGAAGGCCCTTGTCCCAGAATCCTATTGGCTACTTCTAAAAATATGTGCACTAATCTTAACCATTCATCTTGGACCCAATCTAATCCAAGGGTCCTAAAAAAGTACATTGGAATCCACATGATTCATGTGAGTCACAAATTGGGCCCAACTTAGAAAGTTCTACACTAAGTTTATTAACTTGACATTATGGCCTCAAGTTTTATTTTATTAACAAAAAGGCCCAAGTCCTTTATTCTATCTACAACTTGACTTGCGTGCTCATTGGGCCATGGGCTTATACATGCCAAATGTCACGACCCTCGCAACTATTTCTATTTTCAGACTTTATTTATTTACTATGTGTTGGAAATACCCCCAACAGGACCCACGGCCTGAAGTAGTGCCGGTCCCTCGGCACTCTGCCGGTTCAGTACAAAGTTTTCTTGGCCGGCCTCTGGTGGATAAGGTAGCCTGTAACATCTTCCATAAAGCTAATTCGATCGATATTCTTCAAGTCCTTGGGCATGAAAAAGGACTTGTGGACCTACACTTGGAATCTACGCGTCCAGGGATCGCCAAAGAGGGCTGCTCGGTAGTAGACTCACACTACTGGAAGCTGATCTTCAACTTTCTCCAAGGCTAGCGCTTTACTTGGATCAAAGAATATGGGCGGGAGGAAATTGTCTCATTTCTTTCAATGCCCATTAAAATTTCTAAGTCTCGGACGTAAGTGGCTGTCGCGCGGACTGTTGGATTAGTCTAGTTGAAATAGTTATTAGAAAATCGGGTGAGAGCCCTTTAGGCATCTACATCTGTATTCCAACCGTGCTGATCCTAGTAGGAGCTATTAGCTCTTAAAGAAGAGTAGGGAGTGACCCAAAACCTGAGTGGACACTTTTAGATTTGAATATATTGCATGCATAATTCATCATTCATAGTTTTTGGTACTCAATCAAGGATAGAATTGGATAAGACAAGTTTTCGTTGTCATAGTCACATCATTTCACACAAAGGGTTGTGTTTTGAGTTGAATGTGTGTTTCTAGAGTGTTTTTCATTCATTTGAAACTCGTGGAAAACATCAAAATTGTAAGTGCTTCATCTAAAGATAGAGGCTAGATCCAAATTCAAGCTGCTTGGTTCTTTGTTGTGAGATAGGTCTCACATAGCTGTTGCATGATTTCAATAGGTTGGATCAACTTTGCATGCTAGATTCTAGATTGAAAGAGAAGCAACAATTCAATTCCATTTTGTTGTCCAATTTACAAGGAGTCTTCACACATGGCATATGTAGGAGATTTTCTCTTTGAAACTAGTGAGAGACTAGATACCTCCAACTATTTAGTTTGGAAGGAGAGGATAGAATATTTGTTGGTTCTTTATGGTGTAATGGACATAGTATTAGGAATTGAAGTTGAACCTCAAGCTTGTGATAAGGCTCAGAGGTTCAAGAAGAGAGCAAGGATTGCTCTTCATATCATCAAATTGAACGTCTCTGATAAGATGTTGAGAGAAATAAGTTTATGTACCTCAGCCAAGCAGACTTGGGAAACCCCTAAGAACATTTTTGAAGCAAAGACCACATCAAGACTTCTTACTCTTAGAAATTAGATCTTTTCTAGTTTTCAAAGAGTGGATGAAAGTGCTTCAAGTTTTGTAATGAGAGTTAAATATCTTCACAGAGAGATGGCATGCATAGGTGATACTCTAGAGAACAGTCAACTTGTTCAAGTAGTCCTTAATGGACTTAGAGAAGAGTATTCAAATTTTGTGCAAACTTATGCTATCAAAGAGGAGCTACCATCTATGGAGGCTCCATCAAGAGGGAGGATTGGAATTTGTTTCTTGAATCTTGCATCTTCTATGAGTTTATCACTTTCCAAAGTACTTTATGTTCCTAATCTCACAAAGAATGTGATTAGTGTTGGAAAGTTATTTGATGATGGTTTTGAAGTGGAATTCAATGTCAATAATTATTTTATTAAGAAAGGTGATGAGATCATATCAAGTGGATCTAGATACTTATTCTATGGCGAAGTCACATATGGATTCATATGTGATGTCTTCTACCAAGACAAAACACTCTATGGAGTTGGAACACTCGGATGTTGACCTTTCTTCATCAACAAGCAAGGAAGTTGCCTCTTGTTTTTTTATACTTATTGATGGTTTCACAAGTAACCAACGGCTATGTCTTGTCTCTTCAAGTTTCATGGTGCATGTGTATTTTCCATTATGCAAAGCTTTTTGAAATTATGGAGCTATTGGAAGGATTTCACTATATGGAGTCTTGTTCAACTATAAGCCTAAGGTGTTGTGTACCTTAGTGTTCTTGAAGGTTATTGCTTTGCATGTCTTTTCTTGGAAGCAAGGAAGCAAGGAGATCCAAGCTTATGGATCATGGTTGGATGCTTATCCACCAAGGAAGGCCACATAGCCTTTACACTCTCTCTCGGTGTTTGAGCATGGAGATGTTGTCATTTTTCATGAAGATCTATTTTCTATCTTGGAAGGGGCCGAGAGCACAGTGTCTCTAATTGCATCAAAAGTTCATTCTATGGAGAAAAGCCAACTTATGATGGGGTTAAGGTTTGAGGAGGAGTATCCTCAACATGCATATTTAAGAAGATCTTCATTGTACAAGGCCAAGTCCTTGTTATTCTTATTTCATGAAAAAAGAAAGGATAAGTGAGGTGGTATTCATTCTATTGTACTCACCTATGATTCTCTTTCTTTGGTTGATGTTGTATCTTGCTTAGTTGAGATTTGCTTATCTCAAAGATCAAGTAAGACTATTCTAGTTTTGAATGAAGTCTTTAGTTTGGAATTAATTCTTGTCATTGGTGACTTGATTATGTTCTCAAAACATCTAGAAAGCAAGATATTGTATCATCATTTGTATGCTCTTGAACTGAGTAAGAGCAAGTATGAGTTTAGTACTCATAGTTTGAAAAAAGGAGTTTTTTCTTGTTTTGAGGCATATTGTGAACTTCTTTTGAGAGTAAGTGAAACATCCAATGAGGACACTTACATCCTTAAGAAAGTATTTAGCCTCAATGAGATCAAGTTTGAGTATGGTTTCAAGATTAGATCCATTTTGGATAGAGTTTATAGTGTTTGGACTAATAAAGCTAGTGTGCTTAATCTTGAATTTTGCTCATGGTATAATCTTGATCTATATGATCTTTGTGATCATGATGAGGCATGGAGGCCTTAGATATTTCAGATTCTTATGCGGCCATCTTCATGCATGTGGATTTCTCAAATCCGAGATCAGTATCAAGCATGGAGGAGACATATCAACATAGTGGTAGATTGGTGGAATATTTTCAAAGGCATTTGGAAAAGATTTCTATCAAAGAGATCTTATCGTGGATTTGGTAAACATGCTGTTATGATGGATTCTTTGGATCTTCACTTCAAATACAAAACAAAGAATCCACACACAAAGGATCTTCATCAACATCAGATAGATATATTTTAAGGAGGAGTGTGAAGAATTGTAAAACATATCTATCTTATGTATGTTGATTTTGGGAGTTCTACCCATGTAAATTGATTGTACAAATTCAAGGTGTGTGAATTGAGCACATATCCTTGTAGAATAGGGTGAGTTTGAGCTATATAGATCTAGATTTGATGACATGCATAAAATTAGATGACATGCATAGTCAGTTAGAGTGCATGCATGCAACATGCAAATAGTGCATGTCAGTATACATGTTCTACACATGTCCAATTCATCTAGGGAAGTCACATGCAAGGCATGCAAATATAGTAATGGACAAATGCATATAGTTTTGTACATATCTAGTTGAGAAATTGGCATTTGGAGAAAGTAGGTAGAAGTTAGGTGCAATTTTTGCATGCAAGCTGTTAGGTGCCAATATAGTGGTAGTTTACACTTGAATAGGTGTAGGAACTGCATTGAATGCTAGTAGTACCACGAATTTATGCTCTCCTATATTTTTACATATGGTTCCCATTCATTTCTAATGATGAATCAAGCTTTGGTAAGGTCGTAATGTCAAAATTGGATCTCATGAAATATGTGCGATGTAGACAGAGCAGTATCACAAATAGTTACAGATCATACAGAGTGTATTCGCTCAATTGATAAGAAGTAATGTTGTAAGAGATGGCAGAGGAAAAGAACGCTCAATTGAGCTTATAGAAACTGGCTCTCTTCTCTCTCTATTGATACTCAAATATGTGCATATGCATATGTACAATGGCACGAAGTGTCGACCTTATAGGAACGATCACCGACCTCAATGTCGTTTACCAACCGTTATGATGTCGGTTGAGATCCGCTAATGCGTACGTCACGAGTTCTAGCCTAAATGTAAATTTACAAAGTGCAAATAGGCCTTTACATGAATTTAGGCACTATAGCACATTTACATATATAAAAATTAAATTTTTTTATAATATAAAACAATAATTTTGGATAATGTGGGATCATGAGATTCCACATATCCCCTTCCTCAACTGTGTAGCAGCTCGCAAATAAATTTCTTACATTCTCCTTTGTCGCTTCCTGCTAGCTGGCTTTCTATGGAAAATAGCTTTTGCTCGGGCTTCATTTTCTTCATTAACTTGTTCTAGGGTCATCCCTTTTGTAGCAAGGAAGTAATTGTTCTTTTGGTTGTAATCTTTCTGAAATGACAAATTTGGATAGCCTTCCATTCCGCAATTGCCCAATGGTGCAAGGGGGTTGTCAATCAATGTATTATTTACAAGATGAGTGTACCAATATTTACATAATTGTAAGTATGGTATGGTCTGGTTATTAGTGGAGCAAAGTATATTATTTGTTTTAATTTTCTCCAAATAATGAGAATACTTAGCTTCCCAATCTATGTAGATTTCCCACAGATTAAGGAATAACATTATACTGGAAAATCTAGAAGGCATTGGATTAGGGCTAGGGACAAATTCTTTAACATCAAAAATGCTAATTGAATCTAGCTTATTTTGATACTCGTCCAGAGCAAGAAAAATATTGTTTTCAAATGTTTTTAGGTACTCTAGAATATATATATACAAAAATCTTGTAACAACATGGATATAGCTAGTTTGCACATTGAACTTATTCTGAACAATGGCAAGAGCAAGGATACCTTTTTGGTGCACTGTTAGTTTGGCCCAAAAAGTGTTTAGATTACAGAAAGTCCAAGAGATTTCACATTGTTCTTTAGTATAACAAAAAAGTTTAGGTAAAAGAAGATAATCCATTCTCCACTGGAGTTCTGGACTATTAAAAAGCGGAAGAAAAAATGCTAGTTCCTATTGGAATGTCTGAAATTCCTTCCTTAGCAGTGAATACACTATCTTGTTCTTCCTCTTGATGACTCCACTTTGTCATGCTTCAGCCTGCTGCGAAATGATTGTTAAAGTTGCTGGTTGGTCTGCAGCAGCTTTGTCACTAGTTGCTTTCGGCATCACAACATCCTTAGGGTCAGTCTGTACCTCTTGATCTTTCTAGATTTGCTTAAAAACAATATTCGTCTGGATGGCCTTCTCTGATGTATCTCTGGCTGGCTCATCCATCTGTGTAGACTGGTCCTAGCGCTGGACAGATTCTTCGTCTTCAAGATTCTGGATTTGGCTTGATTGAAACTTAGCCTCTTCCAGTTCTTCTTTCAATTTTTGATAAGCAGCCATCTGGGGTTGCAAATATTGCAGCTGGAAGGTCTGGATAATATTTTCTTGTATAACCTTCCAAGCTATTGGGTTGATCCTGTAATTCCTATGAGATACACAGGCTCCCAATGTTACTTCAGTGCTTATTCGCCATAAAACTGCCTCCTCGGCCTGTTTCTTATAAATCTGGTTGTCTTTCCTCAACATGTCTGCAGAATTCTGTAGCTGGGCAATAGAGTCCTGGAGCTACCTTTGATTTGCTTTGACACTCTCCTTGTCAGCAATGACATCGCTGAGTTTGTTGCTCAGCTCCTCGTTACTACTCTGCAAAGTAGCTCGCGCATGTCTTTCCTCCTGCAAAGAAGCCTGCAGGGTCTGGATCTGCTGCTTGAGCAATAAATTTTCATTTTCAAAAGCATTGGACTGCTCCTGAATTGCTTCAAGTACCTCTAGCGTAGCATCTGGTCTATCTTTTGCTTCTTCGAGGGCTGTATCTTTTTTTATCAGCTCCACTTGAGCTGCTTCAAGCTCTTTACTCTTAAACTTCAACTCAGCCCTGATTTCTTCTAGCTCTTCATTCTTTTGGATTAGGTATGCTCGAATGGAATCATACTCTGATCCGAGTCCTCGAGACTTTTTCTAGGCTGACAAAATGTTGAATGGTTGTCTGCGAGTCTGAAAACAACGTACCAAAAGTCTCAAATATAATTCTTCATCGAGGACTGGTGCCTCGACATCACTTTCACTTTCCTACTGAATATCAAAAATTTGTTCTTCTTCTTTTGTTGGCTCTTGTTGGATATCTTCTTGAATCTGATCTTGCTCAGCAACAATCTCTGTTTCTTCTTTTTCTTTGGCTTCTCGGCTCCTTTCTGCACTGGAAAGTGGCTTATATTGCGATGACGGACTGGACATCCTCACCGAGCTCCCTTGGTGTTGGCTTGATGATGATGACTCCATCTCTGTGGTGGTTTCCTTTGATGCTCTCATTTGCGAATCAGCCTCAATTGAAGGGGCTAACTCTGGCAGCACCGGTGCAATTCTGATATCTTCCTGCACAGTTAGCACACTGGCATGCATACACAAAATACCAAAATGCAAACCAAGCCTGAAAAACTGATTAATGTTTACTAGTTTACCGAATTGCTTAAAAGCAATCTGTCCAAAGACAATGAGTTCTCCGTTCAAGGCTCTCAACATGTATCCCATATTCGTATTGGAAATGATATACTCTTGCTCCGGTAAATATATGGAAGCAAGAGCGTACTGCCGTCTGTAGGCAAACCTAAGGCACGACAGTAAAATCCTTCTGTAATACTGATCTCTTGATTTTGGACAATGGAGAAAATATGTCCTTCCTTTGTCTCGCTCAAATTTCGGATCAGCTCATGGCACACATTTGTAAGAATTACTGGTGGATCGAATTGAAGAAGTCCTTCAATCCGTGTTCGTATAACTAATGGTTGTAAAACTAGTAAGACTACTTTTGGGTGCGTTTTGAACACAATCGCCATGACGCTCGTAATGGTAAACTAGCAATGGCGGAAGAGAGCTTAATCATAAAAATTCACGAAATCATAGAGCAAGAGTGATGGAAAAGAGGTGACGAAAAAACAGAAGTGTTTGAGGTTTTTGGTATATTGATGATATATCGGCAGATTAGACAAATATTTAATGAAAGCGTGTCTTTCATTTTGAAGGTACAAACTCAACAACAAAGTATCTAGTCCTAAAAAACAAAAATAAATAAATAAATGAAAAATAAACAAAATACACAAATGCTTCGCTCAGTTTGCAAAAGTTCAGTTCAGTATTTGTGAGTATTGAACTGCGAAAATAAATAATATACACAATCTATGAAACAATGTATATGATATTGGAAGCGAAGACTGTCATTTTTTCGTTAAGATGTATGGGTAAAAAAATGTATGAGCAAAAAACATATGGGCGAAAAATGTATCGGCAAAAAATGCGAAGGTGTTGGGTTTTTCGCATATTTCCAATGTGTTGTTGACATGGAAACATGATGAAAACAAAGGTACGTAACAAAATGACTAGCGAAATATTATATTTCTTCGCAAATTTCTCGAAGGTCAAAGATGGAACGAAGGTAAATCCCGAAAAATGCAAAGGTTGGAATGTCGCAATTTTCGTGTTCATAAAAATGGTGGATTTACTTAACATACTAAATTCCAAAATGGTGTCGAGTTTTTCGCAAGGAATATAGTGACAGTGATGAAGCGAAGTTGTCGGCATGCAGCGAAGGTGTCATTTTTTTTGCACATTTTTCGAAGGTGAAGATCAACAGTGGAAATAACAAGCTGGATGAAATGTGAACAGTGTTGCAAATTTCGTTACAAACATATGGGCAAAGAATGCAAAGGTGCAAGTGTCGCAAATTTTGCACACTGCGGTGAAAATTATTTGACCAAAGATGATAGGTTTTTTCAAAACTGGATAAAATGTGAATAGTATCGAAAATTAGTCATAGTAGCGCTTCACTCTTGAGCCATTTACTCGTGTTTCAAGTAAATGTCCTTCAAGGTCGGCTAACTGAAGTGATTCATTGTTAAATATTTCTATGACTTTGTAAGGTCCCATCCATCTGGTATGTAATTTCCTAGGAAACAACATGTGTCTGTTATCATACAGAAGCACGTAGTCCCCTCGTTTAATTTTTATTCTTTTAATAGATTGATCGATTTTTTTTTTCTTTTATTCTGAACTCGTTCAATCTCGATTAATGAAAGACGACGATCCTCCTCCAATTGCGTCAAAGATATCATTTGCTCCCAAAGACTATCATGTTCATCCATTCGCTCTTCATTACTAATGCGAAATGTCGGATTCTATTGGTAATATGAGATGCATTCCATACACAAGATAGTATGGAGTCTGCCTAGTTGTGATCTTTTCGGTAGTTCTGTATGCCCATAAGACAAATGGCAACTTCTGATCAGAGGAATGCGTTTCCGTTACTTTATTCAAAATTTCACACAAAATTCCGTTTGCTCGCTTCGTAAGCCCATTCGCTTTTGGATTATATGGAGTGGTTTGGCGATGTGTAATGGAGAATCATGACAACATGGCCTCGATGGTCTATTCAAGGAAATGAGTTCCCCTATCGCTAATGAGTTCTAAGGGACATCCATATAATGTGATAATATTTTGGAATAAAAACTTTGCTACAGTCTTAGCATCGTTTTAAATTGTGGCTTCGGCCTCTACCATCTTGGTAGAATAGTCTGTAGCAACAAAATGTAACTCGACGAGTTTTACGCGTGATCGGTTTGATAGGCCCTACAAAATCTATCTCCCACTTCTCAAAAGGTGCTAAGGGAATAATTGGAGTAAGCGGCCAATGCGTCGTGAAGCTGGGTTTCCCCATCCTCTTACATGCACCACATTTTTGAATGAATAATTTAACATCTCTATAGATGGTAGGCCACCAATATTTAGCATTAAGGATCTTTCTTGCAATATTTTTTAAGAGCATAGTGACCCCCCGAATCTTCCTCATGTAATGCACTTATTATAGTGGTTGTCTCGGTTGGTTCTAAACATCGGCGAAGACTATCATCGGCTCCTAATTTATACAATAATCTAATTATAATCATATAAAATCCTACTTTTGAAAGGAAAACAATTTTTTGCTGTTTATTAAAATGTTCAGGATAAATATGGTCCTGTAAAAAGTTAATAATATCCATATAAATTGATGTTTCCGATTGAATATGCATTATATGTTCATCCAAAAATTCATCAGAATGGGATCAAATTGATTTTTCGTTTGGAGATTGATGATCCTTGCCTCTTCTTAATTCTACTTCATAATTAAACTTATCTAATAACAATACCCATCTAGCTACCCTACTCAAAAGATCAGGTTTATTCACTAAATGTTTCAATGCATAGTGATCTACATGAAAAACAAAAGGGTATCCTAAAAGATAATGTCTAAATCTCTTTACTGAATAAATCATTCCTAGTGCTTCATGCTCTGTAGCAAAATAGTTCTTTTCTGATGCTACGAGTTGTCTACTCGCATAATAAATTGGGTAATCTA
This sequence comes from Diphasiastrum complanatum, assembly GCA_029204225.1. NCBI lineage: Eukaryota > Viridiplantae > Streptophyta > Lycopodiopsida > Lycopodiales > Lycopodiaceae > Diphasiastrum > Diphasiastrum complanatum. Next base: position 72,291,893 of record CM055098.1, read on the forward strand.
TATTTTGGTCATCTTTCTGCTACACACTACACCTATTGCAAATGATGATGTTTCTACATATACATGGAACTTTTTAGCCCAATTTGGAGGTCTAACTCCAATTGCTTCTGCTAATGACTGTTTTAACTTATCAAAAGCTTGCTGATGGTCTTGTGACCAATGATACTCAACAGGCTTTTTTAATAAGCTTGTTAAAGGAGTTACTATAATGGCATAATCCTTAATTATTCTACGATAATATCCTACAATAAATTTTAAAAACCTAAAAACAATGTAGCATGCCATGTGCTATCAATTTGACATAATTTAAAAACACAAAACTCGCAAAACTCGCAGATGATTTACTCGCAAAATGCCAAACCTCGTCTTGATGTAGATCAAGATCTCAGGCTACCAATCACTCTTAATGATCTTTTGCAGATCAAAATAGGTCATTTTCTCTAAAATTTGACAACATTAACTAAGGAAACAAAAAACTTGGAAACTAGAAAGCAAAGACACAAGCACACGCAAGCATTAACAAGTATTGAATAACAAATGAGGCTTCTCTTCAAAATGGTAGAGTTTTCTCCTTCTCATTAAGCATGGAAATGGGTTACAAATGGTGCCTTTTTATCTTTGGGGTGGCCCTTGCCTCTTGCTTCGATTGGCTACTTGCAAAAGATGGGATTGTAATCCACACCATCCACAAGAAACACAAATGGTCTACGGTGTAGGAAGAAACACACCTCACCTACCACCATTTGACTTTTGACTAATTCCAAAAAACTTAGTAGCTTAACTTAAGCTTAACTTTGGCCTTCTAATATTATTTTTAATTACATGGCTCATGATCAGGTTGACAAAACCGTTCAAGATGCCAAACAACAAGGGCAATTGGAGATGACCAACCTTGACAAAGAAAAGATCCTTGGCGAGTAGGATGCCACGAACACGGAGGACAATTATATGTACGCAGAAGCTCCAGATCGTCCTGTCCCTCTAGAGAAATTAGATATCCGTTTAAAAAAATTGAAACATATCATCATGCATTGGCCGAATTCTAGGGCAGATTTGATCGATTCAAAGACACAACATTGGCTGAGTTGGCAAAGGCAAAGTCCATCATACCAGAATATGAAAAAGTTGCCGCTCATGTATTGGAAACCACCCCCTAGCTTCAAGTACCACTCATGCCACCCTTCTTGCCACCTCCGCAAGATCAGGATCACATGGACGAAGGCTTGGATTAAGGGGCAGAAGAAGAAGCAGCCACGACTTTTCAATGTCGTAGGGCCTAGTAGTCAAGTTAGTGAATAAAAAGAGGTTCCCACCAAAATGCAGATTCAAATTGGTTTCCTCCAATTCTTGAATGAGTTCCCTCCACTTTTTTGAATTTCAAAAACTTAGGGTAGAAATTAGCCAATAGGATTTGAGGCCAAAGTCCTAAAATCCACTATATATAGTGGTAAATTCGAATCATTTGTACATAGTCTCTTCATTTCAATACAAGCAGGTTTGCCCTCTTATGGAATGGATATGGAATGTCCTTGCTCTTCATCTTTCCTTCTCTAATTCTCATGTTTTCTTTGAATTTGCTAATTGTTGGATTTGATGTTTATTGGGATTGATCATTCTTATGCTTTTTGTGAGAGAGAAAGGGAGAGAAAGAAGAGTAAGTCTCTATCATTGTTGTGGATCTAGTGTTAATGCTTAGTGTTAATGGATCTTAGTGTTAGACATGAATCATATGGACATGCTGAAATATGAACTATGTTATCGCTCTCATGGGAATGAATCTCCACGTGACAACTAGTTATTCCTCTTCATCTCCTTGATGCTTGCGTGCTTGGATCTAGGGTTGAGGGTAGGATAGGAAATACCCACTACAGTGAGTTTGGTAGAAGTCTCTTTTGATTCCTAGCTCCCCCAATGGGTCATACCAAACACATTGGATATGTGATCGATAAATAAACCTCCAGATTTATGAACAAGTCCCCTTGGGGAGGTGAGATATGGAAATGCCAAATGACACCAAAAGACAGCGTGCCTCATTGTACCATGATGAGCGGTGGTTGTGTTCATAAAATCTTATGAAAAGATGTGAATGCTATCCAAGGATATCTCGATTCCCCAATATTAAAATATTTCCAAACTCTCCTTTTTAAATTTGGGACTTGTCAAGGAATGTAATTTGAAACCACTGTTAAGTGTGACATTAAGGGTAAATTTGTGGTGAAAGGTTAATAAGGTTCAAATTCTTTTGAAGGTGGCTTCCAATGCTCGCAAAAAAGTTTCAAGCTAACCTTATGAAAAACCCACAAAACTATTATGGAATCGATGAAAGACCTAAGATTTATAGCTAGAATGAGTTGATTTTCGGTGATACAAAAACCCTATAAATCTAAAATAAAGCGATAAAAAATAAACTTGAATAATTGGGATGTTTGTATTTGTCGATTTTTCACGAGCGCTCCAAAATACAAACAAAAAATGAACACACTACATCATAATACCATTTGTGCCCTAAAAAATAGGTTTATGATGATGGTGAGTTGAGAGAGGCAGAGAGAAAATGGTGTTGAGAAAAGCTTTCAAAGTGCTGGTGGCAGTATTGGGTCGATGGGATGAATTGGAATTTTGAGAGGTGAAACTATCTTTGTGCATATGCAGCTAGAATGCGTCTTGCATTCTGGAGCAAAATCATCAGCAGAGCTGAAAACCCCATGCTTCAAGGATATGTGGGGCGTTGTTCTTAGTCTGGTCCAAATGGTGCAGTGCCAATAAGATAAGATGCTGGGCTCTGAAATGCTCAAAATGTTAGTTAATGTTCTATGCGTATGGCAAACGTTTTTTTTGCTGAGCTAGTCTACATATCTTTGTAAAACATGCGCTAATGGAAGTAACTTATCTATGGTAGTTTGTGGGTGTTATTCTTCTTTCATTTTTTGATTTCGCATGTAGAATTTTAGAATAGTTGCTTGCAATGGCGTCTCTTTTGGGTTGCAAAACCCATTGTAGTTTGTGGAGTTGCCAGAATATTCACATTGTCAGATGTCACTTCTCCAAAAGCTGCTGTAGTGCAGTCAATGGGAGATCGCAATGGTTTACAAGAGGAAGCAGAGGGTCCAAGGTGGAAAAAAATAGACCTCCAGCGTGGGAACAGAGCTTATTCAAGGAAAATAAACAATCTGAAGAGTTTACTGGCCCGCTTACTTCTGAGGGTAGAGAACAACAGAAGAAATCAAAGGATTACCTTAGTATTGGAAATGAAGGAGAGGATCCTTATAGGGTATTAGATGATGGAAGAAAAGTTTACCTTGATGAGTTTGATGTGATTACCTTGCTGGATCCGCCACCTTCTCTACAACCTCTGAACAGAGGCAGCTATAATCATGCTGCCTTTCTCTGGTAATAGCAAAACCCATCCTTCTCATTTAGACATTACAGACTTGACATATTTGATCCAGCCGACAGCTTGTTGAGATCATTTATAATGTCTCTCCTTTGAAGCTTGCAAGCTACATTGTTTTCCTTATGATGAGTAAATGTGTTGGAGTTCGTGGTTGTATCTTCTGAATGAAGGGCATCATTCTGATCGAGGTGTACATTTGTTCCAAGTTGTAGTTAACATCAGGCTTACCTTGCTCAAACTTTATTTTTGGTGGCGTTCACTTAGTTTTCATGTTCACGTTAAGGAGGGTTTGCTGCAGGAAGAAAATTGGGGACATACCCGAGGAGCGAAGGCTTCACTTGTTTAATCTTTTACATCCAAAGTATGTCAATTTGGTCCTGTATCATACAAATCTATGCGTTTCTTATATTGTACCATATAATACTTTTCCTGATATCAAAGACAAGACTGTGTATGTTAGCTTACGCTTTTCCTTTGATGTTCTAGAGTCAGCATACCAAAGTTCAAAATTATTGACGATGCCATCAAATGTTTTTGCTTATGGAATTAATAAGATGAAAGCGATATGCAGATCCATAAGTAGAATGTGGGCAATCGCGGGGCTACGCTATGATGATCCAAACTGTTTTGTACAAGATTCTGCCACCATGCTGCTTGGTAGCTCCATGCAGGAGTTCCAAAAACCTACCCTTTGGTATGGAAGAGTAAACGAAGGTACAGCTTTTTTAAAGGCGGTCTATTCTGCTGCTTCATTTTGTGATAAAATGTATATGACCCTTGCTTGTTTAGTACATTATTCACGATGGAGCTATCTACAAAGTGTTATAACTGAGAAACTTAAATTGTTATGTCATATTTTCTGAGCTTTTTCTATGCCTGTGCTCATCATTTGTTATTGTGTGAAAATATCTAAACCTTTTCACACAAAGGCAGGGTGTGTAAAATCTCATTCATTTGTTTCTAGAGCTGAAATTTTGGTCTTCTTATCAACATTTCGAGCAAGTAGTTTCAGCAGGGACATTTGAGTATTTTTTTTGGCTATGAGAATGAACAATACCATGAAACAAGAAGTTAGTTTCTTAAAGTTAAAAACTGCACTCTCCGAAGAAGGTTGAATTGATGTTATAATGGCTTTCAAAGGAGGGAGATCACATGATTCTGATTGTGCTTTTCCCTGGTGATTGTTAGTAGCATCATAACCCAAGCTTTTTCAGGATAGCCTTAAAAGCTGCTTTGTTTGACAGAAGATGTTTTGTTTCACACTCATCTTGCAGACGGATGTATCAAGATGACATAAAGTTTAGGATTCTCCCATTGAATATATTGAGCAATGTGCTGCATTAGATTTTTGAGCAAAAATTTCAGAACGAAAAATTACATGTTGACAACAAAATTTTGAAAGCACAACAATGAGCTGGTTTCTTTTCCTATTTTATTTCTCCTTGTAGATATTAAATATCTTATACCAATGCACTTGCGATAACAGAGAGTAATACTATTTGATGAAAAGTGATTTGCACATAGTTGACCTACATGATATATACATATAGAAGCAATAGTTGCTATGTCTTTCCTAGCTTGCAATTAATTAATCATTAATATGTTGACATTTTGTCATGGTGTCATATGCGATTATGCGGAGAAGTTTCTTGGCTTTTGGGATGGCTGAGCAGATTTAAAATGGTACTTTTCTGACTGCTTGTGTTTTTATTTGCATATTAGAGCATTTGAGCAAATTGTACAAAACATGCCTAGTTGATTGATTGGTAACATTGAAGTCGTGAAATGTAAAAGGTTCTTTGTTATAACACGCATTACTATTAGACTTTTGATTCTCTACATTTGGTGACAATCACCTCAAAGTACACATTTTTATTTTTAAGCTTAAGCTCACTTAGAATGCAAGGTACAAGTATGTATGGCTAGCATGCTAAATTTAGCTTTTGTTTAAGCAAGAAGACAAAGAAGCTCAATCGAATTTAATGTAGCTACTATGTACAGGGACATCTTTATGGACTATGAATCAACACCTACTATAATTTTGGCATTTGGGCCCTTCTTTTATATTTGGCATGTGGTGGAGACATTATTGATCATTTGGCCATTATTAGACTCCTACAACCAGGTGCAACCCTAGCCCTAACTTATGGGCCCTTAGAAAATACAAATAAGCCTCGAGGCCTTGTTGCCAGTGGTTGATCGATTTGGCTAGCTCAAATTGCTTAGTTTAGCATCAACTAGATTGCTCACTCAATTAGATTAACATATTCAACTTAGGTTCAAAAGATACACATAGAGATCATTGGTCTTCCACTAGTTATGATTTTTACTAATATGTTTGCAATGCTCGAGCCTCGCAGCCCTTCCTCTGTGTGTTCTATGGTGAGTTTTTCGTCGTAACTCGTTATTAGAGCATTTTTTGGGTGAAGATCTTGTAGGTTCCACTATTTTAAGGCATAGATTTGGCTTGTATTTTCTATAAAATGGTATGGTTTTGGTTTTGATTGCAGTTTGAAAGACTTTGTTCCAGCTCTATAGTTAAAAAACATTTGTATCTTTTTTTGCAACTTTAATGTGTTTCCTATAGTAGGGCCCTCCTAATGCACTCTACAGATCATTGTATGGATCATCATAAATTGAGGTTTCGAGTTTCCACTTTTTTTTTTCCAATTTTTGAGACTTCATTTTTTTGAACATTTCTATGCACTTTTCATAAGATATTTAGAAGGGCATGCCTTTAGAATTGAAATTCCATATTTCAGAATTTGTTGGCTAGCTATGGTTAATTAGCCTTAATCTTATGATAAGGGAACAATGTTAGTGGAATACATGGTCTAACTTGAGATAACTCTAGTATATGCACATGCATATGTGATTGGAGTTACAGTTGATTGGTAGTTGTTAACTATTGCATTAACATTAGGACTGGGATTGTGCTATACAACAACAATATGGATGAACATGGGCTACGACTATTCATATTGGAGGGTGTAGGCCTTCGGGGCTATTTATAATTAATCATACAATGCCTAAGGTATTGAGAGTCCTTATGATTGGTCTAGTCGATCTTAGCTAGAGATCTACGAGTTGTTGTTGGCCATTGATATTCATTCGATTTTCTTAGTTGGAGAATGCTTTGTGAATGGCTTTTGCTATCTTATGCTTCATTTGATACCAATATTTGCGATTGTGTTCATAACAGTGGTCCCACCTCCTCAATGGCAGCTCTTATCTGGCTAAACATGTACATGCTAGTCACTGCTACTTCTTAGGTGTCGATGGATCTCAAAAACATCTTCTCCATGTAGGAAGACATTGCTTGAACCATAAGATATGATGGTGCAACTAAACCTAGTTCATAGCATTGTAGCAAATTGCAATGATCAATCCTGATTTTTGAGACTTGAACGTTCATATATAACTATGTTGCATCGGAATGACAGTTCGTGGGCAGAGCGTTTGGGAACGCTCGTTTTGGAACCCAACGTTCCGGAACGTCGGAACGAAAAAAATAAAATAAAACTTTCTTCTTTACAACCAATGGAACCATTAGGAGACATGTAAACTGGGAGCAATAGTAGGTCTCAAAATCTAGGGGTTTCTATTGTACGCATCATCAATGCACTACCGAATCGTTGTGCGTGATTTGGACAACGATTTGAATCGCGACCCTCAATTCACTCGGAGGTCGCGATTCTTTGCTTTTTCTTTTTGAAGAAATTGCATACAATATGGGTATCAGGAGAAGATCATGATTACATGAGTTTCCAGTCGTTTTGGAACCAATTATGGGCATTTAGGCTTTATGTGTTCTCGTTCTTTGCTTTTTCTTTCTGAAAAAATTGCATACAATATGGGTATCAGGAGAAGATCATTTACATGAGTTTCCAGTCGTTTCGGAACCAATTATGGGCATTTAGGACCTTATGTGTTTGACTTATTCTAATGCCTCCCAAGATGGCTTATAAGCACTTGTACAATGTAGAGAGTAAAAAAGGCTACTTTGATGGATTGTACTTGTGCTTGCTTGTGGGCTCCTTTGTAAGTATTTTTTTAATTAAAAAAAAATGAATCTTGATGGCGATTTTAAAAAATTGCAATTCGTTGCATCTATGGTACGCTGTGCATCTATGTCAAGTTAGTGACTCTTTGTCATGCCTTTTGAGTGACATGAAGGTCAAAGCTTGCATGTTAAAAATCTGGAGTGTTGAGGAAGGAGTGCTACCAAGAGAGGAAAGCAAACTTTTTGAGGTCAAGTTTTGTCACTTTGGAATTTAGATTAAGCTTGCTTCAGTAATTGCTTGTTTCTTATGTGTAAAAAACATAGTACCTTGCACGATGTGCAACAAGGTACGACTCGGTAGAAAGATTTCGAATGGGACTTGAAGATCGGTCAGAATGTCTTCCAGGTGCATGGATAATGGTCCCATAACATAGAAATGCAACATTGAAAATAAAATTGTTTAGTGACTATTTATTACTTAAAAGTCAAAATTCAGAACTTAGAAGCAAACTTCAAACCTGAAAGTTATAACTTAGAAGGACAATGGGCATAGAGTGTTAGAGTCCATGTTGGGTCCATGCCCTCCTGAGGGGCTCTAGTTGTAGGTGAACTGAAGCCTATTTAGCAACGAGTGAACTAGATGGTATCCATAAGATCTAGGTTTGGTTGGTTCAGTTTGTCCACTATCCGATTCTTTTGTGTTGCTTGTTTGCGGCTTGCTTAGTTTCAAATCCTTGGATGAGGGCTTTAAAGTGGTATCAAAGCCTAAGCTAAGCGAATTTGCCATTGGTGAGTACTCAAGACGAGCCAAGAGTTCAAAGGGGACCTTCGTGTTGGGTCCTGGTATTTCGACTCCTTGGGAGCCAAAGTTTTGTGCAAAAGACTCGGTTGTGTTTCCAGTTTCTCTTCCCATGAGTCAGTTTTTTTTGAGAGGAATCGATTGTGTGGTAAGTGCGCTACCAAGTTTGCAATCGGTTGGTTGTTATATGCTCTTGAATGGTGATTTAGGAAGAGATTTTGATTCACTTTGCCATTACTTTTTTCCCGTTTGCTTTTTGAATGATAGGCACTTTCCAGCCTTTCAAAAGCTGAAATTTAAGCCTTCAAAAAGCTAAATTTTGGTGAGTACTTGTAGACAAAGCAACCAAATTCTTTTAAGCTCCAGTAATCATCTTGTTCAACATGATTTCATCTCATTTGAAGGTTTCATTGTTGTTTACGCTTTCTTTTTGCTAGTATTTTAGTTTTGAGTTTTTCAGACCTGTTTGGATCAATTTTTGGAGTATTATTTCATTCTCAATTGTGAATCTAATCACATAGACATTTAGAACTTTGTCTTAGCTTTCATTTGCACCAATTTGCAAGCTATTTAGATATGGGATGTAAAAATTGTTGCAATTTTTTCAAAACTTGTCAAAATAGGTGAGTATGATTCCGCTTCAACTCAGAATCTTTGAACCTTATTTGTACTTGTTTGTATTGGTGTTTTTCGATGATATCCTAATATACAGCAGAAACATGGAGGAGCATGCAAAACATTTGGATTTGGTTTTGAGTATTTTACGAGAATATCAATTATTCTAAATGCGAGCTTTGCTCGGGATGAGGTGGAATACTTGGGACACATTGTTTCTAAGGATGGAATCAAAGTGGATCAGAAGAAGATCGAAGTAGTCAAGAATTGTAAACAAATAAATTAGCTTAAAATAGTTGCGAGGGTCGTGGCATCCTCACGCAGTAAGCCCATGGCTCAATTACTAACAATGCAAGAAAATTGAGAGGTTGTTTGGGTTTGGCATCTTATTACAGAAGATTCATCCGAAACTTTTCAATAGTTGCAACACCCCTTACTCATCTTTTGAGGAAGGATAAATTTGAGTGGAATGAAGAAGCTAAAATGAGTTTCGAAGCTTTGAAAAAAGCTCTAATAACAAGTCCCCTATTTTCAAATGGCGATATTATCTATATGGTTCTAAAATTTTGATTAAAAGCGATCATCTTAGTTTGAAAATTTCCGGAGCCAGAAGCAGTTGAATGACAAGCAAACAGGATAGTTTTTACAGGTTCAATCTTACGATTTTTGAATAGCTTAAGGGAAAGGAAAACATAGCTGCTGACGCATTGTCGAGAATATGCTTTTTACAGATGAGGGCACCAACAGAATCAACAGAAGAATATTTAGCCTATGTGGGTGAATAGGAGAAACAAATTTTGGACCATCGCATGTAACACAGAATGCTATGGTCAAAATATAAGTTAGGTTCAATATCTGCAATGACTTTGCTAATTGGATTAAAGAATTCAAGCATAATATTTGGAAGATTCTGACTTAAGGAAGATTTGGCAAGAGATACAAAATCCCAATTCTGCCACATATCCACGATACATATGAGACAAGGACAAGTATTAGTGTATGACAACTCTAGAGTTGTCTAGTGTATGACTACTCTAGAGTTGTACTTGCTTCTAACTCCAAATTTATCCCATAGTTTCTTTATGAGTTACACTCATCTCTAAATGTTGGGCACTGTGGCATATGGAAGACATATCAAACGATTAGGAAGCTGTTAAAATGGTCTGGTATGAAGAAAACTATACATACTTATGTGCAAGAGTGTACTTCTTGTCAGGTCAACAAAATGAAGCATGTCCAACAACCAGGTCTACTGCATCCATTGTCGATTCCTACGCAGCATTGAACAAGCATAAGTTTGAATTTTATACCTTCTTTGCCCACAGCATCTGGATTTTACGATGGCATCTATGTGGTGGTAGATAGACTTAGTAAGTATGCACATTTATACCTTACAAAACGACTGACAATGCGGCACATGTAGCACAAATATTCTTAAAGCTTGTCTTCAAGTTACATGGAATTCCAAAGGAGATACTGAGTGACAGGGATAACAGATTAATTTCCCAAAAAGTGTTAATGGATAAGTTAAGGTCTATATTCTGCTCAAGTCAATCTTTTCATCTAGAAATTGATGGACAAACAGAAAGAACTTGTTAGATGAATCACAAAAAGCACCAAACTCCTGCAAACCACAGGGCAGTCCAGTAAAAGCTCCATGACTAGAAAAGAGTGGAGCAGAACATATTGTACTTTCTCAGTTTGTACGTTATATTCTTCAAGCTTGATGTGAGATATACATGCATTAAGGAAAAGGTTGTTTATACTGATTTAGTTATTTATATTTGAACAGTTCAGATAGTTGTCCCTTGGCTTTCTTTTCTTAGATTTGAACATGCGATGTCGTGGCCAATATGCGAGAGCACAAGTGAGTAACTCAACACAGTGCGTAAACCTTGTAATGGGGACTCAGATGAACAAAATTATGTTGGTGCTTGCTTATTTGGAATGGAAGAAATTGTTGGAGGGCAAGAAGGATGTGTACTAAAAATTGCTCCACGTCTCACAACCCCCTAGCTATGTTTACATGGTTTTTTGAAACGTTTCACTTAAACTACATTAACGTGTAAGACAGTCTCCTCCTTCCCCCATGGTCCACCAACTATCACTCGCACACAAATATTTGTTTGTTTTTTTCAACAATTTCTGCACTAGTACTATACCTTTGATACCTTTTTGTTGTTATTTTCTATAGACGAAACAAACTGTATTAAACTAATCTTGTGTGTTTGACACAGACTTTTTTCCTGGGAAATGACGAAATTATGTATGGAAGAGTTATTCTAGGTGGATTTCTCTCTAATGAACTCATTGATAGCTTCTATTAGATTAAGAACTCATCTGAGTTGCTGATGTTGTACCGTGTTGGCTGTGATCAAGTAACTGTCCCACATATTCCTGAATGGTGATGTACACTGTGCTAGTACTTACAAGACTTCATTCAGATAATCTCAACTACACTAACTTCGATGGTCTAGTTATGTACAGTAAATGTTAATTCAGTTTCTATAAAAATTGATCAGGTGAGTATATTTTCAACACGGTTGCCAATGCTCTTGCACCACTCTATTTCCAAGTGAGGCCTGCAGAGAAGGTGGCTGATTCTGAAGATGAAGAATGTGACTTAGCATTTGATTTTGGAAATGGACAACTTCAACTTAAGGACTCTCTTCCTCCACACTTTCCAGCTCCAGGTTTGTGAATGTCATGGCTAGAGTCACAGTGAATGATGAGTAACTTTCAAGGTTAAACATTCAGGGATACAAATTGGCAAATACCTAAGAGTTTTTATCAATGATCCTCTTATTCAGGCAAACATCCACAACCATTCAATGATGGCCTTGTAGCATATGTGCGACCGGTAGGACCAGGAATGCTTGTTGGGCAAATGTGGTATAAACATGGGCGTTCTCAGATGCCTAGGAAGTTCTTAGGGGAATTTGTCCTTCAGCAAGAAGTTGAGGATTTGGCCAAAGTGAAGTAGCTTCAGAGGGAGTTCATATTTCTCCTGTATAATTGATGAAAGTAGACATAGAAATCAATTTGGAGTGGTATCAGAGGTATGCTGTAGTCTTGTTTTACTACATCCTACTTTCTATGTGTTAGGGCAGCAATATGTACATGCATATGGGAAAATTTTGAAAAATGTCATATTTACCCATTTATGTCTCATGTAAAAGAGTGTAACTTTTATAGAACCACTTCAAACATTGAAAAGATTACAAAGTATGATATGGTAGATTGTTGTGCAAACACGTGTACCTTTTGGTCAAAGTTTGCTGATGCAGAGCTCTTTGTTGATATATTGGTAGTTGCCTAGCTTATGTTGTGTGACAAAGCACAAGTTTTTCATGCTCAGATCATCAATCTGGGAAGATCTTTGCTTGAACTGAGCAAGCAGAGTCTTTGTTTTTAAAATTTTCTTCTGATCATGCATACAATACATTGTTTTTTAGATATTGCTATATTTCAGTTTTCTCAGCTCACCAGTGTAGCCATTGGTTATGGTTGTTGAGTCTGATTCCAAAATTATATAATAGAAAAGCTATTTTGACACATATGAGAATCAAATTTTGAGTAAAAACATTATTTTAAAATCTTTTTTCAACCTCCGAACATAGTATTGAACGATAATTAAAATACGTCCAAAAGAGACTTACTATATAGAATGGAGATGGTCCCTTTCTTATGGTGTCTTTGTCATCGGTGGCTTTTTTTTTCATGTTTTTTAAATGTGAGGTTGAGTGGAGTTTTATTAAGGGGTTCATCTAATTCTAGGATTTAATAGACTATGTTTTGTGTTGTTATGATTAGTTTGTTGACCCTCGTTGCTCTACAAAGTGGTTTTGGGATGCTAGCTAGAGTTTTGTATAAGGTGTTGGTACTTTTGAGGTGTTTTGTACATTTGGTTAGGGAGGACCAAGGTTTTGTTTGTTGCTAATTCTTTGTTAGGCACATTTTTTCAATTTGCTAGGTTTTTATATGGTTCTTCCTTTTGTTGTTTGCTAGGGTTTTGTGCATTTTTCAACATGGGCCACAATTTCCAACTTGGCTTTTTGATTTGTTTTTGTTTGCTCCTACTACTATGCATGGTATTGTATTTTGTTGTGCAAGATTTTTGCATTATAATCTATGGTCAAATTCTCAAGAAAAAAAAAAAAAGGAGACTTATTTTCACTTCTATAAGGATATGGTAATATCTCCTTCACTAGGTTTGGCAACATATACAAATATGTCAAATTTATGGCAAAAGCCTTGATTCGCGATTGAGAACAAGGGCAATTCTTGTAAGCCAGGGTTTATTTTAGCTTACAATATATATATGACGAATTTATTATCATGAAATATCGTTGGAAACAATAAGAGGGTAAGATAATTTCTTGTTGTTTGAAGTAGGGCCTCTTAAAGAATGACTCGTGGAGTAGGTCCCAAGATGAGAGAGTCATGATTCCTATTCATTAATTGGGCCCTAGATGTGAGAAATTTAGTTATGATTTGAAGTCCGTATAACATATTGCAATATACATTCTATTTTAATTGACTTAAAAATTTGAGATACCTAGTAATGGCATAATATCTAAACATCTAGACTCATGTAGGGAGAGCATTAGAACTTGGAATAAATTCAATGAACAAGCTTATTGCTTTATACATGACTTATCAAAAGGTCCAATCAATTCAAGCGAACGATCAAATCGATTCAAGCATTTTTTTATTGGTTTGTTTTATTGTTGGCCTTATGTATAGGGGAAGGTCAGTGTCCGAGAGGGCCTTCCCTGGCGTAGAGCGCTTTAAAGAAATTCACCCTCCCTTGGAACTATTGAGAAGTTATTTCTCTTAAATGTTTTCACTCTTCCCCTTGTTGTTTTCATCCTTTTCCTAAACAACACAACTTCGCCTTTTCCTATTTGCTTGCATTGGGCGATGGAGCACGGGTTGGAGCAAGAGCGATGGAGTTTCATGGAACAGGGTTGTTATCTTTGTGTGAGGAGTAGGTTAAGGCAGCAAAGGGGCACATATGTGAAAGATTTCAGATCACTAAGATCCAAAATATCCCTTTGATCTTTGGTTAGATAGACAAGCAATTCACCAATCTTGCCAATGTAGAAAAATCAGCATCTACACTAAGAATGAGATGCAAACTCTAATAGATTTTGATCAAACATGAACCAAAACATAAAATAATGTTGTTGTCCGTACAATAACAGTAAGCTACTATATTTCACACGAGTGGATCTGAAAATAGTATTTGATGAGCATTCTACACAGAATTGCAAGATATCACAAGTATAGTGCACCAATGGATAGTAGAACCCAAGAGAACCATGTATAAGCATGAATGAGATAAGAGAGAGAGAGAGAATGTCTTCTCTTCCCACAAGTTACAACCTTTTATAGCAGGTCCAAATCTAAGTTCAAACTTTGGTTTCTCTCCATAATAAAAAATCCTACTATTATTGTGACTAAATTCAATGTAACTACTACTCAAATTGAATCCCTCCAAAACTCGTGTTCTAAAATTTTTCACACTTTCCAAAAGTGTTTATTCAAATGCTTTTAGACTAATATAACTTTGAAAAGTCAAACTATAAGTCTAATATGAAAATTGGCCTCAATTGCCAAATATACAAATATGACCAAAATATATTAAACTAGTTGAATTTCTCACACTCCCTCTTCAACTAGTTTTAGCATAGACTTTGAAAACACTCCAAGTGAAGTCCTATGCTTCATGAACAAGTCCTTTCCCAATGATTTGGTGAAGATATCAGTTATACATTTCCTTGAGGACACATGTGGACCTCCTTTTCCATGACTTGCTCCCTTACAAAATGATATGCCATCTCAATATGCTTGATCCTAGCATGAAAGATAGGATTGGTTGCCAACCTTTGGGCTAATAGATTGTCACAAAAGATGATTGGGCTCTCTGAAAAATCCAACAAGTGAAGATCCTTGATCATCCTCTTGATTCATACCATCTCATTTGTGTAATGTGTATAAGCTTTGTACTTGGCCTCACTAGATGACAATGAGATAGTGGCTTGTTTCTTCGATAGCCATGATATAGCTCCATCACCTATGAAAATACAATGACCACTAATGACTTTCCTATTCATTGTATCTATAGCATAGTCTGAATCTGAAAATCCAAACAACTTAAGTGAAGATTATTGGAAATCAGTGGGAATGTGCGGAAGTTGATGAACGAGCTTGGTGTAGGATTGGAAACACCACAGTTAGCAGCAAAACGTTGAAATTGAATGATTCAGACAAATGCATAAAGAATGATATAGTAGTGAGACTGAGAATTTGCACTCTTATGAATATCAAAATAGTGAGTACAATGCTTGAAGTGATAACTTCAGCTTACAGTTGTTGAGAGTGATAACTGGTTATAGAAAACTCGAATAATCGAAAGAAGTTTTTTGATGAAGATTCTAGGATTAATATCCTACAAAATATCTACAACTACCTTTTGTTGTAGTTATTACAACCACCTCATTGTAAAAAATGCAAAAAGGTTATGTATGTTAGTTGTAGGGGTCTTACACTTTTCTAAAGTAGCACTTCTCCAAGTTCTCCCATCTTCGTAAGCCTTGCTCTAATACCAATGTAGATAGAGATGCCTCCTCAAGATCCTGCTTACAAGACAAAACAATAGAGAACACACTGTTGGAGAAACCACCCAACCAAGTAGATGCAACCAATCAATCTCTAGAAGCTTCACCCCCAAGCCAAGGAATAGAAAGCATGAGAGTAGAGAGAGATTTTGACAATGAATCAACCAAATGATGGTGTAGTAGGATGATCTTGGCCTCCTTATATAAGCCCTATAATCCCATGTGCATGTGGTAATGAAAGGTCCTAACTCCCCTACACATAGATTCATTATGCATGGAGTTCCTATACATGGATTCTCTATGTATAGACTACTATTGATACTCTACACATGCATATACGGTTCCAAACTTTGTACTAACTCCAATAGTATGTCTAAGCCTCACAAGCTTATTAATTACTTGCGGGTCACATCCAGTATGAAGTGGCATAACTAATAAACTTGATTCACTGGAGTACCGACGAATATCCAGGTCTAGGATTATACTAAATCCTATGTTCAGGACGTGGACATGACACTATCAAAGGTGAAGGTGCAATAAGATTAAACTTTTCAAATGATCGATTCAAGCTATTGTCGAATGTCCTTTCCAATGTAAAGCAATCGATAGGAAAAACAAGATCCTAGCACTTCGAAAGAGGCATTAATACTTGTATAAATTAAGTCATTGTTATTTTGCCTCTAATCAGTCTCTTAGTACTTCTGTTCAAATTACTAAAAGTTTACTTTAGCATTACAGAATTGGTTATTGGAATTATGCTTATGTATCAGACATGTCTAAACAGTCCATTGTGCTTGATCTCGACTATCCGAATAGGAAGGTCGAATTGCCTATACGTCGGGCTAGCCGAGAGGAAGTCGAATCTCAACCAAGTGTATGCTTGCTCATGCATCACTGCCAAAGCATTTCTGGGCTGAAGCTATTTCCACTGCATCTTACATCCAGAACATATGTTTGCCCAAAGCCCTCTCATGTAAAACTCCTTATGACATTTGGACAGAATCTAAGCCTTCAGTGAAATACCTTAGAGTATTCGGTTGTATTGCCTATGCACGGATCCCGAAAGATACAAGGAAGAAAATGAACTTCCAAAGTCTCAAATCCATTGTAGTGGGTTTCTTTCCTTGCCTATCCTCAACCCAAGATCTAATCAATCTAGCATTGAGGAGATGAAGTTAGTTGTCACGTGTAGATTCGTTCCCATGAGAGCGATAGCATAGTTCAGATTTCAGCATGAATGGAAGATTCACATCTAACTCTACCATCCATTATCCCTAAGCATTAGCACTACTCCATTAACACTAGATCCACAATGAAGATAATTTATTCTTTCTCTTTCTCCCTTTTTCCCTCATACAACAATTAGAAAACACAATAAAAACATGAGAGATGGAGGAAAAGTGATAGAGAGTAAGGACATTCATAAATCCATTTCACAAGAGAACCATTCTACTTTATTGAAATGAAAATATGTACATGTGTAGGAAACTCGAGTTGGTCCCATTTTTATAGTAGAGAGGAGGACCCTGGCCTCTGAATCCTATTGGTCCATTTCTGCCTCCCTAACTATTCAAATTTAAAAAAGAGTGGAAACCATCCAAATTGGAGGGAAACCCAAATTTATTCATTAACTTGACATTTAGGCCCTGCGACATTAAAAGTCTCGCAAAAAGACCTAAAGTCCTTTTATTGACTTTCTAATTAATCAAATCTTTATGTTTTTATTTGTCAATCTAGATATGTCTTTTCTATGTTGAGAAAATTCAATATGCAAAATTGTAAAGGCATAGATACTCCCATGGAGCAACATGTAAAAGACTCTATTAAAGGTGATGAAAGATCTTTCGAGGACATCACACTTTATAGGAGTCTTATAGGCTCCTTAATTTGGCTTACTATCACTAGACCCGATTTGAGCTATTGTGTGCACAAATTGAGTCAATTTATGCAAGATCCTAAGATCCAACATTGGAAGATGGCCAAGAGAGTTCTAAGATATGTATCTTCTACTCAAGATTATGGTTTATTGTACAAGAATGAAGATCTAACCATTGTTGGCTATTCGGATTTTGCAAGTAATAAAATGGATCGAAAGTCCATTAATGCATATACTATCTTTCTTGGAGGCAATCTTGTGTCTTGGCTTTCAAAGAAGCAAGATACCATATCTCTATCTTCTTGTGAGGCCGAGTACAAAGCACTCACTACAACTTAAGAGGTGCTTTGGATCAAGAGGTTAATCATGGAGCTAAAGTGCATCAAAGAGGATGATCTTCCCTTGATCAAGTGTGACAACATATCGGCCCAAGCTCTTGCAAACAATCTGATTTTTCATGCAAGAAGCAAGCATATAGAAGTGGCACACCATTTTGTAAGGGAAAAGCTCATTGGAGGTGAAATCAACTTGGAACATGTCGACACATCTTCATGTATTGCTGATCTTCTCACAAAGCCACTTTGCAAAAGTGCCTTCTCAAAGCATAGATCTAATCTTGGCCTTATCTCAAGATCGATGCTTGATCCACATTAGATACATTTTTAGGAGGAGTGTTAAAATATTGGAAAAATCTATCTAATGTTGTAAGTAGGGGTCCAAAAATGCCAAAGATGAATTGAGCTCTTTTGGCTAACTCATCTTAGAATAAAATATTCAAGGTAGGTAGAAGTAGAAACTCGAGCTACCATAGGAATTGCCATTTGTACTTTGCATGCCACATTTAATGCATGAAAATACTAGGTAGCACAATTAGACATATTGAGGTGGCTTGAATAAGTCTAGATAGCTTGAGAGGTGGATTCATAACTCCAATTCAACTCAAAGTAGGAGGAGAGTCCATGGATCTATATATATGTGATGTACTCTCATTGAAATGATGATGATTTTTGTGTGTAATGCAAATTTGGAGACTAAGCTCTTTGTGCCCTCTCTCTCTACTCGAGTTTGTACATTCATATTCTCTCTCTAGCCAAGTTGAGGCATTTATTGTATTTAGTTTTATATTTTCTTGATAGATCTTGCTTGTAACACAATAATATTTCCTGTATGATCACCTTTCATATTGTCAATCAATGCTAGTTTGATCTTTATGGTATTATTGGGCTTAGGAGATCAAAAGTACATGTGTAGGGCATCCCACACGTGTGAATTCAACATTCGTCATACTACAGAATCTACATGCCAGACACGAACACTGTGAAAATAGTGAGGGATGTCAAATTCGACGAGAGCAGGACAATGGCCAACAAAGATCCTGTTAGCTATGAGTTGGCCATGAAGTTTTGGAAAGACAGTACTATGACCTGCCGCCAACGTAAGAGGGAGCAGAGGAAAAATACGAAAACAAAGATTTTTGAGTCATCTCCCATTCGAGCGACGAATCAGACGAAGAGAGATTCGAGAAGCAGCCTGTCGCCGCAGTTCTTGTAAACCAAGATGGTTTCGGACCGAGCAGAGTAGACAAGGACAAAGGCATAGCTGTGCCGGGAGGAGACCACAAAGAGCATCAACAAGATCTGTGCCAGGCAGCTCAGCTTTCACATCAGAAGATTTTTGCAGGTTCAGTGGTGAACCACAGACATTCGAGGAGGCGATAGAAGGTCCAGAAAAGGACAAATGGATGCAAGCCATGAACAAAGAGATGGAGTCCATGAGGAAGAACCAGATATGGACGTTGGAGCCATTACCTTATAAGCGCAAGAATATCAAATTCAAATGGGTTTTCAAACTCAAATATGGACCAGACGGGAGTGTGACGAAATACAAGGCAAGATTGGTGGCGAAGGGTTTCTCTCAGAGATACGGTAATGACTATTCTGAAACCTTCTCTCCTGTCATCAAACATTCGTCCCTACGACTGTTGTTCGCATAAGCAGCAGCTTATGACCTCAGGATCCACATTGTGGACGAGAAGACAGCCTTCTTGCATCGCAAATTAGACGAAGAGGTCTACATCGATCAACCCCCAGGATTTATTTGAAATTCACTTCCTGACTATGTATGCAGAATGCATAGAAGCATCTACGGTCTGAAGCAATCAGCCCGACAATGGTATAAGAAGAAGGATCAAGTCCTGAAATTATTGGGATTCAAGCCTCTGTTGGCTAACTCCAATGTGTATGTCAGAGTTATAGATGGGCAGATCATCATAGTGGTTGTATATGTGGACGAGACTCTGATACTTTGCAGGAGTGAGCAGCTAATTGTTGAAGTAAAGACAGACATCTCGAAACATTTTGAGATAGTGGATCTGGGAGAAGCCAGGTGTTACCTAGGCTTACAAATTGAAAGGGACTATGAGGAAGGCAAGTTATATCTTCACCAGTCCAGATACACCCAGAAGATCCTAGAGGATTTTGGGATGCTGAACTGCAAAGGAGCAAACACTCCAATACGCACGAGAACGGTGCTAACAAATGACGATTGTCCAAAGACTAAGGAAGAAAGAGAACATATGCTGCTCACTCCCTACAGAAGGCTGATAGGTTCACTGATGTACCTTGCAGACAACACACGTCCTGATATTGCTTATGCAGTATTCAGGATGAACCAATTTTGCACGAATCCAAGCTCGACACATTGGAAGAATGTGAAACAAATTTTGCAATATCTTCAATTAACGAGGGATTATGGCTTGTGTTATTATTGTGGTGCAGGTCTCAAGATACTTTCCTACAATGATGCCATCTGGGCATCTCTCAGGGATGGCTGTAAAAGCATTTCAGGAGGATGCACCATCGCATTAGGAGCAGCTGTCCTCTGGGTCAGCAAGAAGCAGACCATTGTAGCTCAGTCATCCTGCGAAGCAGAGTACGTAGTAGCAGCAGAGATGGCCAACAAAAGAATTTGGCTAAGGCAGTTCCTGGACGAATTGGATGAAACAAGGAACGAGCCACTAATCTTGCAGATGGACAACACCTCTGAGAGTAAAGCGAGACTAATATTTGTGAGAGAACCGTGATTCTCTCACGTCAACGCACTGCGTGGATTTGCATGCAGTGCCCTGAAGAAATCAGAGAAAATCAATATAGATTATTCTCTGCTTGTGTCTGATCTTGAATGTCGAATGCTTATGCTGTTTATTTTAATATCTCTGAGTTTTCTTGTTGAATTCTGCACCTTGGTTGAAATGAAGTCGAATGCTATATTAATTTTATGAACGTAGATCAGTAGTACCTGACTACCCTCTGGAGGATTGTAGGAGTGTTTCAGCTTGCAGTGCGCAGCGAACGCATCTGAACTCCATTCGAATCTTGGAAGAGAGTCATGAATGTCTTCGTGAATTTTTTCTTCTCACGATTCTCATCATTCATATCGGAGCACCGCTCGACTCCCAACAGTGGTATCAGAGCGCTGACTCGATTCTCTACTTATTGCTCAAGTGTTGGAAGCTGGGCCTCAAATTTTAGTTTCGATCATGCCGCAATTCTCCCCTTTGCACCAAGCTGATGCACCTATGGATACAAGGTTGGATTCAGGCATGGACCAGGGTGGAGCCCCTGAAGTTGAAGAAGAACAGCCAGTTCCACAGGCATTGCAACCAAGTCCATCTTCATTAGAGCTTTTTAGCGCAACATCCTCATGAGTTCTCGCGTGGTGGTTGGGTCCTCAAGTTTAAGACCTCTGAATAGAGGCCAGCAAGGACTTGGATAAAATACCTGCATTGGGAGAGCAGCTAGCTTGGAGAGTTACAATTTTTGAGAAAACTCCGAAATCCATCAGGAGTTAGGAGGCCAGCCCTCGCCAATTGTGCGTAGATCCATATTATGTACCAATGCCGCGCAGGAATAAGTGGAAGGACTTGGGATTGGCCATGGACAAAATTACTATCCATATGCCAAATTGGGCAATCATCCACCAATCTTATAATTGAGAAATTTCAATGGATTTCCACCGGGCACTACAAGCGTACCAGCAGGAGTATATACACTCTCCCGATCTGACAGTGAGGCAATCGGTGCTTTTTGCAAAATACTTGAATATGTTGGCTTCCGTGGCAACGCAATGGGATGATTGTCTTCCTCCTTTGGCATTCGATCCAAATAAGCCAATGGCCTCAAAGGGCATTAAGGATCAGCTACCGGTGGTTAGACTGTATTTTCATGCCGCAATGATGGGAGGCTTCTAGAATTTCGATTCACATCCTGGACAACTTCAAAGTGGATTGTCGGAGCCCACCGTTGTTTTTGTCGCATAATTTAGATTTCAACACTGCGCAACTCGATTTCATGGAGAAGGTGCGGTATCATTTAATAAAGATTCGATGTGAAGCAAATAAAAGCCCACAGTAACTGCATCTCGCAGGTGTTGTGGGACCGCCACCAGTTTTGGTGGGAGATACTGTTGGAGGGTTTGCGGATCCCGAGGCAACCCTAACCCTAGTTATTAAGTGAGAGGGATTTGGCACCCTGCGTGTGTAAGTCCTTGCCTGTTGTCGTAGGCATTTCTTCTGTGCCATCCACCCAGGGGAAGAGTCCTTCGTCCTTGAGTATCAAAGATGTCTTAACTTTCTAGACTAGAAAGTTAGATCTTGAAGAACTAAGTATAGTGCAGGACTTAATCTGCATGCTGCTGATTGAAGCCATTTGTTGTACTATACCAATAGGGTTAATATAGATTTTATAGTAAATAATGTTGTTCCCACAGAGGACAGCGTTAGAAAGTTATGTTTATGGTACAATTATGGCAAGTGGTTTCGAGTGTTATTCTAGTTGTCGACAGACGTTAAAAAGTAACCAGTATTACTTATATTGGGGATGGGTAGTGTTAATAAATTCTGAACAACAATCTAGCCTCTATCGAATTGGATGAAGCACGTTCTACGAATGAGATGTTATCAGAGTAGTACAGCGGTACTACACTTTGGCTAATTAAGGTGTCAACAGAGAATCGAGAATTGTTTGATGTATTCACGACTGTGCAGACAATTAATTAATCACGTTCACGAACTATTCGTTTCTAGACAGAAGTTCTCAACAACTAAAGTCCAACTTAATGGCTAAAGAACACGAAGAGTTTTAGAATACGTTAGAAACTTATGTCAATGCCAATCAGGAAGATAGATTAGAGACTTAATTCTTCAAGCAGGGACTGTCATCTCATATGTATACATACAACTTTATTCAATGATCATGCTAGACTGTACCAAAGATAGTCGCTATTCGAGTGCCGAAAAGAAAGTATTCGCGACAGACGAATAAGATAGTTTAAAGACAGTTCTTTAGAGCATGCTTTACGAAAACTCAGCAAACGACCGTAATGCACTAGAGCGTCTGTCTGATCAGGGAGAAATTCATGAAATGCATTAGAGATTGTTAGCAGACTCCATATCACTCACACTCAGTAGTGCGGAGAACAGAGATAAGGGAGAATAACTCACAGAACTCTATTCACTTCTTCAATCTCTTACATAAGCATAAACTCTTCTCTCTCGATGATCGAGACTGAAGTGTGAGATCAATATATGTTCTCGGGGCGAACAAACACACTTCTAAAACAACAGGTGCGTCGCTCCCGCGAAAGGGTCTAGTTAACGATTAGACTGAGAATACGTTCACCTATACCATAGGAGGTATACTCAACTATGAGTTAAAGTTACTCTAGTTTATCATGTCTTTTCGTATCTAGTCGTTTCATATGGACAACCTAGTAAAGGTTGTCCAAGACAATGTCTTTCCCTTTAAAAGGTCTTGCCCTTAATTACAAGAGGAGATATATTCCCGAAAAATGACTTAGGCCTTTTCATGATTTATACTTATCCAGCTCATATCTTCATTTTTGAGTATATCATAACATATATATGTTGATATTTAATATTTAACATTTTCGTGGCACCACATATCCCCTTCCTCAAATGTGAAACGTCCTCGTGAACATATCATCTTTATTTCGAGGAGCATTCGAGAAACATTCTTGTTCGTCAGATTTTCGTTGAGGCAAAAAGATATTTCTTTGTGTATTTCGTCCTTTAGATATTTCTTCATCTTAGAAAATATATGTCTTGCTGTTTTTTTTAACTGAATAGGTTGTTTTGAGTTGATCTTTGAATTGCTGATGAAAACTGGAATCAAACTTCAAAACATCTTTAAACTTCAAAAAGCCAGCATCCCATAGAAACATCACCACGACAAAGACATGAACGAATTTTTAGGAATGATTCAGTTCTTCATATAACTTCTGAGCAAGCTCCAAGGTTTGTTGAGCTTCGATCAAGAGCAAGTCTTCTTTCGATTTGGTATAGCGGCCAACTTAACCGGGAGTAATGTTCCATCGAATAGCTCCTGGGTTAACTTGGTATCTTCATCTGAATCACTTCGTAGAGTGATTTCTTTACAGTAACGAGCTAAAAATCTAATAAAATTGTTTTTAACATAAAGGCTCTGAACAAAAAATAATGTCTTCGCCGCAAAGGTACCAAACTGCCAAAATGTATATGTACAAAATTGCTTATAACAAAATGACCTTCTTTTATCTTGCAAATTATGGCGAATCTCCGCAAAATATTCTACAAGTTTTTGCTCCCAATCCACATATAGACTGAATAATTTCAGATAAGCCATATTGATATTTATCAACAGACCTGCATCGTCGAATGCGTCTAAATTTGCAACCGCTTGTGGTTTGTACAACTGAAACTGCAACTTTTGCTTCCAAAAATGTCGCTTATTATCTTCGTTTCACAAAAATTGAAGTTCTTTGATACAGATATATCTGAGAGCATACATAGCCAAAGAGCCTATGTATAACTCTGCCGATCTGAAAGGTACGACCTGAAATTTACCCTAGATTATGTCCCAGTAGAGACATCCTTTCTGTTCGATAGTGAGTTGGGCCCATAACCAAAGAAAGTCGTCCTTCTCCCACGGTCGCTTCCAGTCGTTGAAGGCGATGCCTACTACGCCTTCGACTGATTTCGCCGCATTCCCTTTGGCTGAGTAGATGTAGTTGCCAAATCCTGAGTTTGCAACTCAACAGCCAGCTTCTGATCTTCCATTTGTGGCATGGTGACTTGACATCTGTCACTTCCATTTATGAAGGACGTGCATGGCTCAATGTTTGAAACTATAATTTGCCAGATCGATCTTTAATGAAGGAAGACCGCTTGTAAAAAGAAAAAAAAATAAATTAAAAAAAAACAATATTTGTGAACGTACACACGTGTGAATAATGATGATCACGTGGCCATCATCTTTAGTGAAAGGATACAAAAAGTAAATCGAGAGATTCTTGAAAATATGCTAGAAAGATCCTAGAAAGTTTCGCGAAACTTTCTCAAAGGATCTTAAAAAAAATGCACAAAAACTCATGAAAATTTCTCAAAATTTTTAGCAACATACTAGAAAATTTTTCGAAAAACTGGAGATAATGCTAGAAAAATTCTCGAAAACGATTTACGAAAATTTGATTAACAATTTTAGTATCGCGAAAAAAAAATCTCAAATTTTTTTCGAAAATACTTTTAAAATGATATTGAAAGATTGAGAGAAGTCAAGAAAAATTCTCGAAAATTTCTAGAAAGAAAAATAAATAAATAAATAAAAGAAATGTCGCAAAAAAAATTTAGACAAGATAAAAGAAAATTCGCGATTATTTTCAGAAAAAAATTAGAAAATAATAAGAATAATAAAAATTTTGATCAAAGGTAATATTTCTTCAGTCTGGACCCGTTAATACGTGTTAGTAATAGTTCACCTTCAAGTGATTGAAATTGCACAGAACCATTGTCAAACACTTCTATGACTTTATAGGATCCAAGCCATCGCATATGGAATTTTCCAGAGAACTTTTGATGGCGACTGCCATATATCAGCACATAATCATCAGCTTTAGGATCACACTTTTTTATATGACTGTCATATTTCTTCTTTCTTTGTTTCTGGATTTCCTCCGTTAGTTTTTGTGAAGTCTCTCGAGCTTCAGCTAGTTCTTCAATATTAGTCAACCTTTTATTAATTCTGCATCTGTTCGTTGAGCTTGAATACAAAAGGTTTTCACCTTGAATTCAATTGGCAAGATAGGATGCATACCATATGTAAGGAAATATGGTATCTGTTTTGTCGTGATTTTTTCTGTGTTGCGATAAGCCCAAAGAACTGATGGTAGTTTCTGATTTCAATCCGTTGCATGTGCAATAGTAATTTTAGTCAGGATCTTACATAAGATTCCATTAGCTCTTTCTGTCAACCCATTTGCTTTTGGATTATAGGGTGTAGTTTTTCTATGTTTGATAAGGAAATAGGTTGTCAGCAACCATATCGTATCATTTAGAAAATGTGTTCCTCGGTTACTTACTAGTTCGAGTGGACAACCATATCTTGTGATTATGCTTTTGAATAAGAACGTCGTGACAATTTTCGCATCAATTCGTTTCGTCGCCTCTGCTTCAACATTCTTGGTAGCATAATTTGTGGCAACTAGAATATAATGGCATTTCGTATGTTGGGTAAGATGTTTGATTGGACCGACAAAGTCAATCCCCCACTTCTCGAATGGTGCAAGAGGCAAGATTGGTGTCAACGGCCAATTCATTGCTTTTGTAGGCCTACCAGATCTCTAGCATGGATCACATGAACGAATAAAATTTGATACATCCTTGAACATTGTTGGCCACCAATACTTGGCAGTCAATATCTTATTAACTGTATTCTTGAAAACATAATGTCTGCCAACATCTTCTGAGTGTAAGGCTTTAACGACCTTTTTAATGTCTTCAATTTTGAGACATCTTCGTAGTTGATGGTCAGCACCAAGCTTGTACAGAACATTGTTAATAATTGTATAAAGTGCCACCTTATATTGAAAAACTGTTTTTTGCTCCAAATCGTAATCATCCAAATATATCTGATCCTTAAGATAAATAATAATATTAAAATATAACGAATTTGTAGATGAAATTTCGAATAAATGTTCGTCTGGAAAATCATCATTGATAGGGTCTTCAATTTTTTCGGTGCTGAGTCGCGATAGATAATCAGCATTCGTATGATATTTTCCTTGACGAAGCTCTACTTGATAAGTAAATTCTTGCAGAAGTAGAATCCATCGAGCAATTCATCCTGATAGATCTGGTTTATTTACAAGATACTTAAGATCATAATGATCCACATATAAAGTAAATGCATATCCCAGCAAATAATGTCGAAATTTTTTAACAATGAAAATCATGCCAAGTGCTTCCCTTTCTGTAGCCGAATAATTCTTCTCTGATGCACTGAGATGTCGACTCGCATAGTAAATGGGATGATCTTTCTTCAAGTCATCCTTCTGGCTTAGACAAACGCCAATAGAAAATGCAGAAACATCCACATAATTGTGAAATAAAATAGCCTAGTTGGGTGGTCTCAAAATAGGAGCATTAATCAACCTTTGCTTAAGATCTTCGAATGCTTTCTGCTGTTCATTTGTCCACAAGTATTCTACTTGTTTCTTTAGTAGATGTGTAAGAGAGGTAGCAATAGAAGTTTGATTTTGAATAAATCTCCTGTAATACCCAACATGTTCTAAGAAAGCTCTTAGTTCATGTAAATTTGTTCGTATATGGAGATTCCTTATAAGCTCGACTTTATTTTTGTTGACTTCTATTCTTCTGTTAGATATTCTGTGTCTGAGCAATATTCCTTCTTTCATACCAAAAAAAACATTTCTCTGGATGAAGAGATAAACAAGTATCTTGATGTGATGCCACGAAAATGTTAGATATTAAATATCAACATAAATATGGTATGATATACTCAAAAATGAAGATATGAGTTGGATAAGTATAAATTATGAAGAGGCCCGACAAATTATACGAAAAGACATGATAAACTAAAGTAGCTTTAACTCATAGTTAAGTATACCTCTTATGGTATAGGTGAACGTATTCTCAGTCTATCGTTAACTAGACCCTTTTGCGGGAGCGACACACCTGTTGTTTTAGAGATGTGTTTGTTCGCCCCGTAGAACATATATTGATCTCATACTTCAGTCTCAATCATCGAGAGAGAAGAGTTTATGCTTATGTAAGAGATTGAAGAAGTGAATAGAGTTCTATGAGTTATTCTCTCTTATCTCTGTTCTCCGCACTACTGAGTGTGAGTGATCTGGAGTCTACTAACAATCTCTAATGCATTTTATGAATTTTTCCCTGATCAGACAGACGCTCTAATGCATTACAGTCATTTGCTGAGTTTCCGTAAAGCATGCTCTAAAGAACTGTCTTTAAACTATCTTATTCGTCTGTCACGGATACTTTCTTTTTGGCACTCGAATAGCGACTATCTTTGGTACAGTCTAGCATGATCATTGAATAAAGCTGTATGTATACATATGAGATGACAGTCCCTGCTTGAAGAAGTAAGTCTGTAATCTATTTTCCTGATTGGCATTGACATAAGTTTCTAACGTATTCTAAAACTCTTCGTGTTCTTTAGCCATTAAGTTGGACTTTAGTTGTTGAGGACTTCTGTCTAGAAACGAATAGTTCGCGAACGTGATTAATTAATTGTCTACACAGTCGTGAATACATCAAACAATTCTCGATTCTCTGTTGACACCTTAATCAGCCAGAGTGTAGTACCGATGTACTACTCTGATAACATCTCATTTGTAGAACGCGCTTCATCCAATTCGATAGAGGCCAGATTGTTGTTCTGAATTTATTAACACTACCCATCCCAAATATAAGTAATACTGGTTATTTTTAATGTCTGTCGACAACCAGAATAACACTTGAAACCACTTGCCATAATTGTACCATAAACATAACTTTCTAACGCTGTCCTCTGTGGGAACGACATTATTTACTATAAAATCTATATTAACTCTGTTGATATAGTACGACATATATCAATTTTTGGCATCGTTGCCGGGGATACTTTAGGTTATAAGAAATCTGACAAATACATTTTCATCTCTAGTGTATGTTAGATAAAGAATCCAGATTAGAACGATACCGTAAGCTTAGAGAGAAATTTTTACAAAGACAAACTGAGAATACTAGTCAAAGAAATCTAGACAAAATCACTGCCCAGTTACTTGAACTCCTAATTAGCTTCGGTATGGAGAGTCCTGCTACACGTTTCACTTCTATCTCCAAAATTAAATATGATTATTTTAAAGGGACTTCTTTCGATGATGCATATAGCTATGTCTCACAATTTGAGTCAATTGCTAATGCGAATAACGAGGGAATTGAGTAGACAAACTACGAATTTTCCCTGGTCTGCTAAGAAAATAGGCACGCGCGCATATGGTACAGTCAAGTTGAACCAGACCGTGTAGGAACCTGGTACTTGCTGAAAGATGCATTTATGAACCAGTTCAGAGAGATGTGAAAGATTTCAGATCCTTAAGATCCAATCTACTTGAATGATCTTTGGTTAGAAAGAGAAATACACTACCAATTTCACCAATGTAGAAAAATCAGCATCTACACATTATTTGAGATGCAAACACTAATAGAACTTGATCAAACTTGAATGAAATGATTATGTACTGTTGCTATCCATACAAAACCAGCAAGCTACTGTATTTCACACGTGTGGATTCAAAAATAGCAAATATAGATCATTCTACACATAGAATTGCAAGCAATCACCAAGATAGTGCACCAATGGATAGTAGAACCCAAGAGAACCATGTATAAGCATGAAATGAGATAGAGAAGAGAGAAGATGACTCTCTCCATGAGTTACATCCTTTTATAGCAGGTCCAAACCCTATTTGGCCACTTGGATTTCCCACCAAAATGCTAACCCTACCAATTTTGGGTCTAGATTCAATGTACCCAACTTATTCAAATTGAATCTACTCAAACTTGCATTCTATCTGTCTCACACTTTCAAAAAGTGTTCATTCAAATGAAATTTAGACTAATGAACTTTGAAAAGTCAACCTCTAAGTCTAAAACAAGTTTTGGCCTCAATATGCCAAATATGAAAATATTGCAAAATGTGATGAAACTAGTTGAATCTTTCACACTCCCTCTTCAACTAGTTTTAGCATAGACTTTGATAATACTCCAAGTGAAGTCCTATGCTTCATGAACAAGTCTTTTTCCAATGCTTTGGTGAAGATATCAACTACACATTCCCTTAAAGACACATGTTGAAGCTCCACCTCCTTTGCAATGACTCGCTCCCTCACAAAATGATATTGTATCTCAATATGCTTGCTCCTAGCATGAAAGATAGGATTGGATGCCATTATTTGGGCTGATTGATTGTCACAAAAGATGATTGGGCTCTCTGAAAAATCCAGCAAGTGAAGATCCTTGATCATCCTTTTGATCCATACCATCGCCTTTTTGCAATGTGTAAGAGCTTTGTACTCGGCCTCACTAGATGACAATGAGATAGTGGCTTGTTTCTTTGACATCCATGATATAGCTCCATCACTTATGAAAATACAATAAGCACTAATGGATTTTCTATCCATTACATCTCCAGCATAGTCCGAATCTAAAGATCCAAAAAGATTATGTGATGATCCCTCATACAATATGCCAAAATCTCGAGTTCCAATGATGTACTTCAAAACTCGCTCTCCTAGCTTCCAATGCTCCTAGCATAGTTTTTGCCAATAGAACTTTGATCCATCATAAGAATGATCTTCTTCCTAACAATAGATATCCTTTCAATGATCATGTAATGCTCAAAATAGAAACAACCATAATTGATATAGAGAATAGTGTCCACTTGGGATGCTTCACTATTTCTTACATCAATTTTACATATCAAGATGTGACTAGAACATGAAGAATCAATTAGAATGTAAACGAAATGATTCCACCATGCTTCCAACTCTGAACTCTCTAAAAAAATACAGCAAACAAACAATAAATGTGAGTGATCAACTTTTGCTTGCATGTCTCCTCCTCCTTTGTCCTTTGTTGCCTTGTGTCCACCATGATACTCCATGAATGAGCCTCCATCTTCATCTTGCCATAAGATGCCATCATCACTTGATGAATTGGCCATGAATGAGTGACATAATAAGCCTCCAATAGCTTCATTTCCATCAGCAAAATCAGCGAAGAATGCTAGTACAAATCCAACATCAAAACAATGCTCACCAATGTAGCTAGTTTTACCATATCTTGACAATTTACACACATCCACATGAAATTGCTCAAACATGAGATAGAACAAGTAAAGTAAACTTGAACAACACTTCCTTGCTGCTCCTTTGACCTTACTTGAGTCTTCAAATGCTGTAAAAATAGATCCATAACACCTTTGCCAATTACCTCTCCTTTGATGCTCTTGACTAGCTCCAAATTGCCACCTTCCCTTTTGACTAGTTGAAACGCTTCGAGATCAGCTTCTTGATCTTCAATTTGATCATCAAAGTCATTGAACAAACTTTGTTTTCCAGATCCATTACTTGATTTTACAGCAAGATAACATCCATCCACTTGCATAGCTCCATGTACACAAGAAGATCTTCCAAAAGATGTTCCATTCTTCATAAGAGATTGATACTCAAGATCCATTGCTTGGATCCACTCCTCTTCTTTCCTTGCTTGATCTACACTTGTAGGATCATCCAAAGAGGTTAGGAAAGCAACATAATTTCCAGAAACTACTTTCTTACCCTTTTGATCATATGTGAGCCTTGAAGGTACTTGTCTTTCTCTTGATGTTCTCCTTGGCTTTTGACTTGATGAAGGTCCATCATCACCACCATCCAAAGTAGGATCCTTCTCATCAACATCAAGAATGTTAGATCCCTACTTTACCATCAATCATGCTTGAAGACACCTTTGGAATGTTTCCCTCATAAAAAATGACATCTCTACCAACAATCACTTTGTTAGTAGAAGGAATGTAAACCTTGTAGGCTTTACTCACCTCACTATATCCAACAAAAATACCTCTTCTTGAAGATGGATCCTCCTTGGTCCTATCATCAAGAGTAATGTTGACATAGCATGTGCATCCAAAAGTTCTTAGAAAGTTGACACTCGGCCTCCTCTTGAATAGCATCTCAAAAGGTGTCCTTCCATCCAAAATAGCACTCGGCCACCTATTGCACAAGAAATTGGCACACAACAAAGCTTGATCCCAAAATGGTTTGTCAAGATTAGCACTTAACCTCATAGCTTTAGCACTTTCACATAAAGTCCTATTCTTCCTTTCAGCCACTCCATTTTGTTGTGGGGTACTTGATGTTGTATACTCTCTCTTGATCCCATGCTCATCACAAAAGGCCTTGAACTTGTTAGATATGTACTCACCACCATTGTCACATCTCAAGCACTTGATCTTTGTGGAAAATTGGTTCTCCCTTGCATTCTTGAACTTGACAAAGACATCATACACTTCATCCTTGCTCTTTAGTAAATAGATCCAACAAAGTCTACTAAAATCATCAATGAATGTTACATACATCTTAGCTCCACTATTGCTAATTGTTCAGAAGAAATCACCAAGATTTGAAACTATCTCACAAATTCTCTTCTAGCACTTATCCAAGCAAATCAACGCATAGAATCATGGAATCTTGATCAACCTATGATCTATTCTGAATCCAATGACTTTTGCCACTTCCTAAGATTGAAACACACTCAAATGAAGTCCAACAACCTCACTATCTAGAGATCTAATCAAAATTAGGGTTTTGACAAAATCACAGAAAATTGACTATTCCAAATCTAGATAGTGCACCAATGGATAGTTGAACCCAAGAGAACCATGTATAAGCATGAAATGAGACAGAGAAGAGAGAATATGACTCTCTCCATGAGTTACATCCTTTTATAGTAGGTCCAAACCCTATTTGGCCACTTGACTTTTCCACCAAAATGCTAACCCTACCAATTTTGGGTCTAGATTCAATGTACCCAACTTATTCAAATTGAATCTACTCAAACTCGCATTCTATCTTTCCCACACTTTCAAAAAGTGTTTATTTAAATGAAATTTAAACTAATGAACTTTGAAAAGTCAACCTCTAAGTCTAAAATAAGTTTTGGCCTCAATATGCCAAATATGAAAATATTGCAAAATGTGATGAAACTAGTTGAATCTTTCACAAGAGATTGGTTACAAATCTAGAATTCTTGGATGTCTGAACAATGTTCAGAAAAAGAGTAAAGAATCCCTTCACAAATATACACATAAGGTTAAAAATCTCATAGGAAAACTAACCGGTGTATATCCTGTAGACATGCAGATCGAATGTTTTTTGGCTGGTTTACCACCAAAGATTGATCAGTATTGTAGACAAGGGGACATGACCTCCTTAGCAGCAGAAGAGCTAGTGCCAAAAATTTTGAGACCTCAAAACTAGCATGAAGGCGACGATCGATGAAGAAATCTCGAAAGCCGAAGACCAATTCTAGTGATAGCGATGAAGATTCAGTACCAGTTCTTCAAGCTTGAGGTAAGCCTATCATTGCCTTCCAACATGTATCCACTTGATGTAGCCATGTTGAAATGACTTGATTCTTTTCTTTCAACCTGTTCCAATGCACAAAACACTCTTTTTTCAGCCTGTTCCAATGCACAAAATACTCTTTTGAAATACAACAAATGTTTCCCAAAAAAAATCACAAAAAAATGAACCTCTCACTTCTCTTCTAGCAGTTATATCTAGCAAATCAACACATACAATGTAGAAATTTTGATCAATCTATGATCTATCCTCAATCTAATGACTCTTGCCAATTCCTAAGAATGAAACACACTCTAATGAAGTTTAGTAACCTCATAAAATAGAGATCCAATCAAAATTAGGGTTTTGACAAAATCACAAAAAAATGAATATAACTTGGGTCTGTCCTGCTGGGCTGATACTGCAGTACCCTGTACATAGTTAGTAGTCGCATCATTTTGAAAGATAAAAATTACCCCTTGGGTAGGATCTTCAATGTATTTGACATTCACAATAGTGCAGTCTTCCTTAGTGTGTCCAAAAGTTCCACATTTCGTACACCACATTCCTGAATTGGAAGAAGACGCTTTTGGTCTTTTATCTGCAACTTCAGAGATCTGCACTTTCAAGTCATTAAACTTTTTATCAAGGTTAGCCATATTACTCTTCCAAAGTTTTTTCAACTTTAGAAGTTGACGACTTATCCTCGACAACTTTCGTGTCATCCTTTCGTTTAATTCGTCGTTTATTCCATGTAGAATTATTCTTTCGTCTTTGATTTCGAGGTTGGTTTATCGATAACAGCACTAGACAATTTCGTCTTCGTGATTTCTTCGTCCTCTTCCTCAAAAGTGACCACCTTTTCTGCAGCAGCTGTTTGAAGTCCAGCGTTGATGATTTCCTTTTCTTCTGCCGAGATATCTTTTGCAAATAACTTCGCAGCATTGCGGTCATAGTCAGGGTCATCTTTGAGATCTTCCGTAGTCGTAGATTTGTTCGTTGCTTTGCTAGAGGATTTATTCTTCGAGGATTTTCTGCGCTTTGTTGAAGATTTTTTATTAGGTTTTGAGGAGCTTTTGCTTCTCGTTGTGACTTTGAATAATTTTTCCATGTCACTTGGCCAAGACTGATCTTCTGTCTTTGCCAGTTTTCCTTCAATAATGTCAATTCTCTGCACAACAACATCAGTAGCAACTTTCGCTTTCGTGTCTGCAGCAGCTGGTGTTGCTACATACTGATATTTGGGTCGTGGCTTCTGCGGCTGAGGGCAGTCAGAATACTTGTGGCCAGGCTCTCTACAATTCGAACATAATGGTACATAACCAATCGACTTTCACGGTTGAGGACAATCAGGAGAAATATGTCCCAGCTCTCCACAGTTGTAGCACTGGCCCGAAACTGGTTTAGTCACAGTTTGAGACTTCGCTGGTCCAAAAAATTCAAGAGGATTATGCCTTCTTGGTGCGAACTTGGGTCTATTCTGCTGGGCTGATGCTGCAATACCTTGTACGTAGTTAGTAGTCACATCATTTTGAAAAATAAAAAGTACCTCCTGGGCAGGATCTTCAATGTATTTGACATTCACAATAGGGCAGTCCTCCTTAGTGTGTCCAGAAGTTCCACATTTCGTACACCACATTCCTGAGTTGGAAGAAGACGCTTTTGGTCTTTTATCTGCAACTTCAGAGATCTGCACTTTCAAGTCATTAAACATTTTATTAAGGTCAGCCATATTACTCTTCCAAAGCTTTTCAACTTTAGAAGTTGACAACTTTCGTGTCGTCCTTTTGTTTAATTCGTCGTTTATTCTTTCTCTCTCCTTTGTCAGCTTCTGATTCTGATGAATCGCTGCTTTCAGATTTCGAGCTTGAAGAATTGGTACATGAATCTGAATCTGAATCTTCATCGCTATCACTAGAATTGGTCTTCGGCTTTCGAGATTTCTTCATCGATCGTCGCCTTCGTGCTAGTTTTGAGGTCTCAAAATTTTTGGCACTAGCTCTTACTGCTGCTAAGGAGGTCATGTCCCCTTGTCTACAATACTGATCAATCTTTGGTGGTAAACCAGCCAAAAAACATTCGATCTGCATGTCTACAGGATATACACCGGTTAGTTTTCCTATGAGATTTTTTAACCTTACGTGTATATTTGCGAAGGGATTCTTTACTGTTCTTCTGAACATTGTTCAGACGTCCAAGAATTCTAGATTTGTAACCGATTTCTCTGAATTAGTTCAAAAACACATCTTTCAGCAAGTGCTAGGTTCCTACACGACCTGGTTCAACTTGACTGTACCATATGCATGCCTGCTTTCTCAGCAGACCAGAGAAAATTCGTAGTTTGGCTACGTCAATTCCCTCGTAATTCGCATTAGTGATGGACTCAAATTGTGAGACATAGCTATCTGCATCATCGAAAGAAGTCCCTTTAAAATAATCATATTTAATTTTGGAGATAGAAGTGAAACGTGCAGCAGGACCCTCCATACCGAAGATAATTAGGAGTTCAAGTAACTAGGCAGTGATTTTGTCTAGATTTCTTCGACTAGTATTCTTACTTTGTCTTTGTAAAAATTCCTCTCTAAGCTTATGGTATCGTTGTAATCTGGATTCTCTATCTGACATACACTAGAGATTGTCAGATTTCTTATAACTTTCCTAAACTATCCCCGACAACGGCGCCAAAAATTGGTATATGTCGAAATATACCTACAGGGTTAATATAGATTTTATAATAAATAATGTCGTTCCCATAGAGGATAGCGTTAGAAAGTTATGTTTTTGGTACAATTATGACAAGTGATTTCGAGGGTTATTCTAGTTGTCGACAGACATTAAAAAGTAACCAGTATTACTTATATTTGGTTGGGTTAATAACTTCAGAACAACAATCTGGCCTCTATCGAATTGGATGAAGCGCGTTCTACAGATAAGATGTTATTAGAGTAGTACAACGGTACTACACTCTGGCTGATTAAGGTGTCAACAGATAATCGAGAATTGTTCGATGTATTCGCAACTGTGTAGACAATTAATTAATTGCGTTCGCGAACTATTCATTTCTAGACAGAAGTCCTCAACAACTAAAGTCCAACTTAATGATTAGAGAACACAAAGAGTTTTAGAATACGTTAGAAACTTATGTCAATGCCAATCAGGAAGACAGAAACTTAATTCTTCAGACAGGGACTGTCATCTCATATGTATACATACAGCTTTATTCAATGATTGTGCTAGACTGTACCAAAGATACTCATTATTCGAGTGCCGAAAAGAAAGTATTCGCGACAGACGAATAAGATGGTTTAAAGACATTTCTTTTGGAGCATGCTTTACGAAAACACAGCAAATGACTGTAATGCACTAGAGCGTCTGTCTGATCAGAGAGAAATTCATGAAATGCATTAGATATTGTTAGCAGACTCTAGATCACTCACACTCAACAGTGAGGAGAACAGAGATAAGAGAGAATAACTCATAGAACTCTATTCACTTCTTCAATCTCTTACATAAGCATAAACTCTTCTCTCTTGATGATCGAGACTGAATTGTGAGATCAATATATGTTCTACGGGGCGAGCAAACACACCTCTAAAACAACAGGTGCTTCGCTCCTTCGAAAGGGTCTAGTTAATGATTATACTGAGAATACGTTCACCTATACCATAGGAGGTATACTCAACTATGAGTTAAAGTTACTCTAGTTTATCATTTCTTTTTGTATCTAGTCATTTGGTATGGACAACCTAGTAAAGGTTGTCCAAGACAATGTCTTTTCCTTTAAAAGGTCTTGTCCTTAATTACAAGGCAAGTACTTAGGAGATATATTCCCAAAAACTGACTTAAGCCTCTTCATGATTTACACTTACCCAGTTCATATCTTCATTTTCGAGTATATTATGCCATATTTATGTTGATGTTTAATATTTTGCTAGCTTCTCGGCTATGTCAGAATATGACAGGGTGGCTGTGATACCACTGAAGAGAATCGAGTCAGCGCTCTGATACCACTATTGGGAGTCGAGCGGTGCTCTGATACAAATGATGAGAATCGTGAGAAGAAAAATTTCATGAAGACATTCGCAACTCTCTTTCGAGATTCGGATGGAGTTCAGATGCGTTCGCTGTGCACTGCCAGCTGAAACACTCCTACAATCCTCCAGAGAGTAGTCAGGTACTACTGATCTACGTTCATAAAATTAATATAGCATTTCATTTCAACCAAGGTGCGGAATTCAACAAGAAAACTCAGAGATATTAAAATAAATAGCATAAGCATTCGACATTCAAGATCAGACACAAGCAGAAAATAATCTATATTGATTTTCTTTGATTTCTTTAGGGCACTACATAAAAATCCACGTAGTGCATTGGCATGAGAGAATCACGGTTCTCTCACGAGTATTAGTCTCGCTTTACTATCGGACAATCAGATCTTCTGATCCTAGACATAATTGTCTTCTCGCACACAGGTGAAGCTTCTGTCTATTTTTCGTCTTGATTGCTTACTAGCATCAAACTAGTTCTTGTTCTTCTTTCTTACATAGTTACACACTGTGTATTCTATTGATATATGTCAAGTGTTATTCTGTAAGTACAGTCTCTCTATGCAAATCTAAGATTAGAGTGATTAACCATCTACAACTAATCAGAGAATTACAAGAGTGGCAGTTTAGCCACGACCTAGGGAGTATCTGCTGACGTCATGCCATCAGGTCAGATCTCTGTACTTCTAGTACTTGCGTGATCTCTGGTGGTACTCCTTGGAGTGCGAGGACAAAACGGGTTTCGTTTCCATCGTTGGTTTCATTTACCTCGTTCGCCTTTCTCTCGTATAGGACCGCAAGGGAATCTCGTTCGTGGATCGTTCGTGTTCATGAAACTCTTCGTGTTTCGCGTCTTCAGATATTCGAGTTCGCGAACATGTTGGTCTTTGTCTTCGTTGACTTTCGTGTTCACGAAACTCTTCGTGTTTCATGTCTTCAGATATTCGAGTTTTGCGAACATGTTCGTCAGTCGAGGGGCCGCAAGCTAGCAAGGCTTTGTATTCAGAAACACTTTGTTTCTTCATGATAGCCTTTTTATATGCGTTGATGGTTGTTTTAGCCTTTGCCAACTCAATTGAAGTTGTACCTTTGAATATGTCAAAGCGGCCTTGAAATTCTTGAAGAGCCACTTTATAGGTTTCTACCTTTTTAAACAATACGTGATTTCCGTCGGAGTTACCAGATAATTAGGTATTTGCATCTGTAGATATGCATCATGCTCAAGGGTGGTCGCATCCAATTCACCTTCGATACGTGTGCAATCTTGTTCAGCCATCTACAGTTGACCCTGGAGCAGCTGCACTTGTTGCTTTGCATCATGCATGGCCCTGTCCACTTGATCTTGGGCAGTTGTGAGGGCATTCGGCAGGGAACTGACATATTGTTGTGCCTTCTTCTTCTCAGCTTTAGACTTAGCTTCATGATGCTTGGCGATCTTGATGAGATATGGATGCTTCAGAAAAAGCGTGGATAGAATTCGCTTACGTAATACTTGAGGCTTTATTTGATGATGGCGATCAATAAGAACGTGGACTTGCCAGATTTTCAATAATACCCATAAGGGTCTGGTGGCCATTCCGGATAACCTTGTTTTTTGACAATTGGGTAGTCGAGGCATTCCATCAAAATACTCCAAGATAAAGCTTGCTGATATGGCTCCTCATAGATTGGCACAACTAGTTCCAATGTTGTAGACTCTCCCAATTCGTAATGTGGATATGACATGCTTGTTTGACTACTTTTTTATCCAAGTATTCATGGTATGCTTGAACCTGATGACTTTCCTCAACAGTTAATCTTACAAATTCAGGCCAAGGTTTTGTCATTGTGAGTGAGTTCTGATAGAACCTGCCGGACTTCCTCATATGTCAATTTCTTGACTTCCTCAGCTATCATTGGCTTGATAGATTTTGTCAGCTCTACCTTATGTGATGGTGTTACGTGTTTGTCCAAGGGTATTTCTATGTACTTTGGGACTTTGTTCAGATTGTCTTCTTTCACACTCGTTTCATAACTCGGTGGCACTAAGATTTTTCTTTTATAGTGCGTTTGAGGTGGAAGGGTCACCACAGGTGTATGTCAGTCTACATAGGCCAAATGCCTCCTGGCTATTTGTGAATTGTTCATCGGGCAATCTCGGCATGGATGATTAACTCTGCATTGTGCACAACAGGGTTCAAATGTTGATGGATCCCCTCAATGTGGAAATTCGGCTTGATGATGTTTTCCTCCGCATCCATAGCATCTTACTGAGTGCAATACACCATCACCTCTATACACTGGTAATAGATTCCCCTTAGGATCTTTCACAAAATAGACTAGGAGACTGTTGTGGTCCTCCATTGAATTCGGTGACATGCAAGAGGATATAACCAACACTTCCATCTTGCATCATGATTTAGATGGATCAATCTGACATCCATCCTTTTGGTGAGCTCCTTGTTAGCTTGATTCTGCTTGTGACCTTTGAACCGCTGGATCTGGTTGTCGAGCCTTCTGCTCCACCTTTGGTCCATGTCAAGGATTCTTGATTGGACATATGGAGCTCGGATGACTTCCAAAATAGTATGTACATTCATCATTCTCAAGAAATTGACCATGCGAGCATCAGCTTGAGGACGACCTGAACTTGAAGTGCAAGGTTCTTGGTCTTCTGCTACACTTTATCTGCTTGACTTTGCTACACCTAGTTGCCTTGGATAGAGTTTCATTCTTGCTGGACCATCGCTCGTTGTTGACTCTTGTTCCTCTGATTCCTCGTCTGATGATTCATCAGAGCGATAGGGAAAATCCTTCATCCCATGTTACATAGGATGCATAGGATGCTAATTTTGTCATATTAGATCTGATATGTTTGGGCAGTCCGATGTAGTATTTTTTCCATGATAATCTGTTCAGGAATCGAACAATCTTTAACTAGATGGAAGATTCGATAGCTATAGTCTCGGATTGTTTTATCATAGATCATCTTTAGTTTAGATAATCCTACAAGAGCAATATCCATAGTTCAACGCTATAATGTCGCAAAGAGCTGGCTGTTGGATCGCGTAAGTGATGATGCAATGGTGATGATGTTCTAACTTCTTTTTCTTTTGAATGAGAAGAAGAATAAGAAGAAGAGAAAAGAGTAAGTAGAAAGATTGATCAGTGTGGAGAAAAATAGAAATGGATTTAATAGAGGAGAGAGGCAATGGGAGATGGAATGGAGATGGACGAGAAAAATGAAAATGAAGAATGGATGATATGGGTGGCACTAATTTTTCTAGGTACTGATCATCTTAATCCGAGGTCCATTCACTTGGTTTAGTCCAGGAATGTTGGATCTTGATGGATGTTGTAACTGCAACCTAGATTTGACAAGACCTGATCAGTTTCAGTTGGCTAATAGTGTGATTTTAGCTCTTTTTCTTGGTTTTTTCCTGATACCCCTCCAATCCTAGTTTTGATTGGCCTGAGATTTTTACAGTAGATAGATCTGAAATAGATCTTTCTATTGATCTTATCTGTGAAGGTTACTCAATGTTATGGTTGGTCATGCGAGGGTTCTTTGTACCGTTTTCCAGTAAAAAAAACCACTTTTCTTGCAATCTACTGGAAACTAACTCTCGCCCTCTTAATAGTAGATAGATCTGGGTCAGATCTAACTTGTGTGAAGCTTGCGAAGGTTCTTTCCTAGTGGTGTGAGAGTTATTGATGTCTGCAAATGTTCTTTAGATAAAAGATTCATTTTTTTCCTTACAGATCATTCAATATTGGAAACTAACTCTCGCAGACTTCATCTCACTGATGGAAAACAACATTTTGAAGAGAATGAAATGGCCTGTGAAGTTTACTTCTCAGTGGTGCGAGAGTTATTGATGTCTGTGAGAGTTCAAAATCACTTTTTGGCTCACAGATTAATCAATAATTCAAATAATTTTTGTAGGCTTTTCTGTGTCCTTGTCTCAGTGAGATGGAATTTCAGAAGCTTCTGCAAAGGTTAGTTCTCACAAAAATTTAAAATTTTGGTGTTTGCGAGGGTTTTGCCTTAGATTTTGCGATTTTGGATCTTGAAGACCTTCATAGAGGGTCTTACTCTAAAAGATAACTCTTGTAGACTTCTCTGTGTCCTGGTCTCAGTGAGATGAAACTTCAGAGAGCTCTGTGAAGGTTATTTCTCAGTATTTTTTAAATTTTTATTTTCGATTTTTTTGGCTATTTTGGCAAAATGGCTGGGAACTAACTCTTGTAGGAAGTACAATAGCTTTTGTTGATGTGGCAAAAGGTCCTGCCAGGTCTACAAATGTTAGTTTGGACAGATCTAAAAGTTATGGCCTCTAACCCGTTTTCCCGCCTAATTTTCTCGCCAAAAATATATTTTAAATATTTTGGATTTTTGGAAAGGATTGGGTACTTGGAATTGATTCTCCCACCTCACAATCTCTCCCTACAGTGCAAACAAATAGAAAGTTTCACAAAACGGCAAAACTAATACTAATCACACCAATCTACCCCTAAAATTCCAATTTTTGGCAAAAAAAATGAAGAGAGTGAGAG
The DNA here is from genome assembly GCA_029204225.1 of Diphasiastrum complanatum. Lineage (NCBI taxonomy): Eukaryota > Viridiplantae > Streptophyta > Lycopodiopsida > Lycopodiales > Lycopodiaceae > Diphasiastrum > Diphasiastrum complanatum. Next base: position 72,333,262 of record CM055098.1, read on the forward strand.
AAAGGAGGAGCGATGAGGTGCTATGCGATGAGATGAGAGTGTGAAGAGAGTGTGGCGCTCCTCGGCAATGGCGCCACTATTGTGTCGTCAATGTAGTATAGAGGTCCGAACGTTGGGAGCGGCAACCTCGCCTTCACTTGCATAGCATGAAGAGAGAGGGAGATGAGAGAGAAGAGAGAGAAAATAGAGAGAGGGAGAGAGAGAATGCCTAGGTTGAGAAAGGCTTTGGGGGCTCGAGCGCCTACCCAAAGCTATTCGATCCCAACGTAGAGAGAGAGAGAGAGAGAGAGAGAGAGAGAGAGAGAGAGAGAGAGAGAGAGAGAGAGAGAGAGAGAGAGAGAGAGAGAGAGAGAGAGAGAGAGAGAGAGAGAGAGAGAGAGAGAGAGAGAGAGAGAGAGAGAAGAAGAAGAAGAAGAAAAAGAAGAAAAAGAAGAAGAAGAGGAAGAAGAAGTGAAACCAACAGAGTTCTATTGAGAAGAAGATGGAAGATGATACAATACAAAGGAAATGGCTTTCTCTTATAGATTTAGAGGTGAGTCTCCTTCACTCTGATTGGCCACTTCATTGGGACAAGGATTCTAATCCAAGCCTTTCAAAGAAACACAACTTAAATATAATGGTTCTACGAAAGCAAAAGACAAGTCACATGAATCATGTGAGTCTTACTTTGTGCAACTTAGATTCCTTATTTTCAGCTTGACTTTGTGAACTTGGGCCTCAAACTTATCTATCAAGTCACTAGAAAACAACTTAATCTATTTAACTAGTGTGCTCATTGGGCTGGGCTTATACACACAGGAAGTTGTTGGAGATTTTGCGGATCTCAAGGCAACTCTAATTCTAGTTAATAAGTGAGGGATTTGGCACCCTGCGTGTGTAAGTCCAACTTGATGATCACACAATTATTTGATCGATTAGTTAAAAGTTAATAAAAGGACTTTAGGCCTTTTTGCGGGACTTTTAATGTCGTAGGGCCTAAATGTCAAGTTAGTGAATAAAGTTGGATTTCCCTCCAATTTTGATGGTTCCCACACTTTTTTAAATTTGAATAGAAAGAGAGGCAAGACTAGACCAATAGGATTCAGAGGCCAGGTTTCTCCTCTCTACTATAAGAAGGGACCAACTCGAGTTGCTCCTCATGTTCATTTCCTCATTTCAATAAAGCAGATTGGTTCTCTTCAGAAATGGATTGATGAATGTCCTTGCTCTCTATCACTTTTTCATGCTTATTTGGATTTTGCTAATTGTTGGATCTGAGTGTTATTGGGATTGTATGTTATTATACTTTTTATGAGAGAGAAAGGGAGAGAAAGAAAGAGTAAGATATTTTTGTTGTGGATGTGTAGTGTTAAGGAATTGTAAGTATTAAGGAATGTGTAGTGTTAAAGAGTAGGGTTAATGGATGTAGAGATAGATGTGAATCCTCCATTCATGTTGAAATCTGAACTAAACTATCGCTCTCATGGGAACGAACCTATGCGTGACAACTAACTCCATCTCTTTGATGCTAGATTGACTAGATCTTGGATTCAGGTTAGGCAAGGAAAGAAACCCACTACAATTTTGGCACCGTTGCCAGGGAGCTATGCCAATTTTTCAGTTGCACCATGATTGTTGGATAGTTAGCTTGCATTAGGTATCTTGTTGTGGCATGAATAGTGTTAGATCTACATTTTAGGGTTAGTTCGAGATTGATTTTGCTTGATTTGAGTGGATTTGCTTGTTTGAAATGTAATCTGATTGATAAACAGGAAAAGCTATTCAGATCACCAATCTTAAAATCCATTTGAATTTGAGATATCAGAGAAAATAACAAAAATTGGTCAAATCTGCCAGATTTGGTCAAAAAAGAGACAAAAAGCATCATCAAAGCTGATAACTTTTGTTATCATGTTACCTAAAGCACATCGTGAACCCGAAGAACAGGTGCCAGAATCGAAAGTTGTTTACGATGGCCCAGCTAGGACACAGGCTATGAATCTTGCTGAATCAAGAGAACCAGAAAAGATTGTACAAGTTGGATCACAAAGCGGATATTGTTGAGTACCTGATGCTAGGACAACCGAATGACTCTTTGACAAAAGTACAGAAGAGACTATTGATTCATAAGGCTCAACCTTATCAATTAATTGCAGGACAATTGTATCATCGTGGATTAGACAATATTCTACGTAGATTTGTTTTACCGCATGAAATACCAGATTTAATCACGTTTTCACACGATGGCATGGGCGGAGGACACTTCTCTACAGATATTACTGTTCGCAAACTTTTGAAATCAAGTTATTGGTGGCCTATGCTTCAAAAGGACACAAAAAATTATATTCATACATGTGATGTTTGCTAGTGAGCACGACGGCCTACTAGATAGAACTATGAACCCTTACACCCTCACATAATCTACGGCCAAGTTTTTCTATGAAAATATTATTATTAGATTTGGATGTCTGATCGAGATTGTAAGTGACCGGGATAAACACTTTGTTAATCAAACAATAAAGTGTTTACTAGAAGATTTTTTTATTATACACAGATTTAGTACTCCTTATTATCCCAGGGGGAATGGCCAAGCTGAATCTTCCAATAAGATTTTCTGCACTATTATGATGAAAACAGTTAAAGCGAGTTGATCTGATTGGGAACATAAACTACATGCAGCATTATGGGCATTTACAATCGCTTACAAAAATAGTACAAATCAAACACCCTTTCAACTAGTTTATGGTCAAGATGCTGTCATGCCGATTGATTTTTTAATACAGCCTTTATGCATAGCAGCAATAGAATGGTTAAATGCTGACAAGTCTTTACAAGTACGTCATGAAGCATTGCACAAATTGTGTGAAACAAGATTGATGGCAGTTCATGTGTTAGCAGCAGAGAAAGCCCGCTGTAAGGCATGACACGATCGTCGATTACACAAAAAGGGTCTGAAAGCAGGAGATCTCGCACTAATGTACAAAACCAAGCTGATCAAGGAAAAATTGAAGTTTACCGATGAAGGCTCGTATAAAGTGAAGGAACTACTGAATATGGAACAATGATTCTTGAGCACTTGGACGAAAAACGGTTTGATACTCCTGTGAATGACAACCGATTACGCAAGTTTTGAGAGCCTGCTCCGCCAGTTCAACAAGCATGATCCAAATGATTTTTCTTTTTATTTGTTTTTCAATTTTTTGTTTTCACTACTTAATTGTTAACTTTGTTTGAAAAAAATAGTAAAAGAAAAATGAGAAAATACTGATGAGCAAAAGTCAGAAAAGTCATCAGAATGAAAAAAGAGAAAGGAAAGTATTTTCAAAAAGATAATTTTTGATGGAAAATGACTTATAAAATCAATGTTTTGGTCATATGTTTCCCATACAGTATTGGAAACCTTCGTTGAACTTTCAGATTGTACATCCACTTTAGATATAATTATACTGACTTGGGCGAAGGATATTTTCCAAAAAAAGTACCTTTTGAGTTAGGCGAATGATCAGCAATATGCCATTTTGGGAACCTTCGCCGAGCACCTTACTCTCCTCAGAAACCTTCGTTGGCTGTAAGTTTAGAACCTGAAAGTTGCATTTATGACAGTACTTGGGCGAAGGATTCTTTTGGACGAAGGTTCGCAAAACCTGAAAAACGTTCGTCGGATGGCTTCAGAACCTCAAGAACCTTTGCCGAGATTTTTATAGCCTATTTTCACAGTACTGAACAAGCCTGCAGATTTTTGTTCAAAACTGATTATCCAAACTAGCATTCTATGTAATGGACCCTCCAAATTCACCTATAAGTTGGCTGAATTCGATTCATTCCTCACTTGTGCTAGTGAAGCTCTTGTCAATTTTTCCAGCGACCAAAGCCTTCAAGACTTTTTGTACCATTTTCAGATATACACTTGTGTCTATCACTTTCAGTTTCTGTCCTTTTCCATCATGTCTTCCACAGATACGTCTCAGTCGACGCATTACACAATCCATCGTGATGTCCCAACTACAACGGATATCATGATCCTTCCTAGCACAAGCATATAGTCACTCAGTGGATGACCCTTGCGAAGCCTTTGCTTACTACAATGGGTATTCATGAGAGAGCCTTCTTAGGGAGAATCAACATGGATTTTATCACTCTTTCCTCCTCTTTCTCAGAAGGATGAGAAATCCAAGTCCTACATTACTTTCCAGAAAGCCACACACAAAGTGCGCATGACTAAGGTTGCCATTGCTGTCATAGGGATAGCATCTGATACCCAAGCCTCACCAAACCATAAGCAAGCCAAACAAGCTATTAAGCCTTATATTGACATATCAATGGTTTGCACTGGACTAATGACGGCTACCTTCTAGAAGCCATTACTGATCTGGCCATTCAGGCCGTTGCTTAGCTCTTTAACAATCTTCTGATGGTTGGCAACCTCAGGAAAGACCATATTACAACCCTGATTTTGCATAGGATAGTTGAGTCTCATGCCAAGATAGTCAAGGCTCCTCTCGATCCATATTACTAGTTCAATACCATTTTTGGAGAGGTCAAATGAGCCATCAAGAGCAATACCAAGCAACAATTTGCTGCTGGCCCTTTGTTGTCACTCCTAACAACCTCCCACCTTGAAAATAGATTCCATGGTTTTCGTATGGACTCCGTGCTTTCTATCTATAAATAAACACCGGCCGAGTCATCTAATCAGGCATCCAGCTCACATAGTCGACGTCATTCACACAACGAGATCGTCATTCTTGACTTGCCTTCCATGTCACAACGTCGTACTAGGAAAACATCTTCAGCTGCGCTTCCACCTCCTGTTGCTATTCACACTGAACTAGCTATTCCATGCCTCTGATGTTTCCCTCGTCTCTTCTTCCTCTCACGGACAATCTTGTAGCAAAATAGTTTTTGTTTTGTTGTCGCGAACAAATTTTTTTCTTTTGAATTTTCTTTTGTGCAGAAGCTTCATAGGAACCTAGACACGTGACTATGCATCACAGAACAGATTCCATTCTAGCAATCAAGATAGCGGAAGACAAAGAGATGCATGAAAATAGAGCAATCAATTATCAGTTTAATTTTTAGAGCGAGATGGTCAGTGTCTCAGTTATTGCGGCTTGACGCTCTACTCTTTCGCTGTGTTCTGCTCATTGACAGACTTTCATGCACAACTACTTTTTGTTTCTAGTCTTTTTTTTTCTTGCTCTACTCTCTATGTCTTATTGTATCTCTCTGTGTCTTTCTGTATATTACAATATATATTATGATCCAGAAGAATCATTTTTATCTCCATTGTGTGGAGTTTACAAGATAGCTAAAAAAAGAATTACAAGAATAGTTAACGCTAATCAACTAATCAATTACTCTCTGTTGCTACTACCCGTTTCAGCTGGGCGTGAAGTTTAAGACTCCACACCTGTTGAGCTGCCAGCTGGTAGCACAAAATATTCTCTTTTGTTTCTTTCATTTCCTTTTGTTTCTTTCGTTTCTTTTCGTTTTTTGTCACTTTGCGGTCTTTGCGGTCCTGGAGGCGTATTTGATTTTTGTGAGTTGTTTGCGAATCGTTCGTCCTTCGAGTCAAGGCACATTGACTTTCGCAAATCATTTGTCCTTCGCATCATGGCAAAGTTGCAGGAGTTTACCATTTCTGACACTCCCTCTTTAACCTTGCAGCTTTGCATGTTTAATCCAATTGTCTTTCTTTGCTTGGCAAAGAGTGGCTTGTCGAGCGGCTTCATGAGCAGATCTGCAATCATGTCTTCTAATTTTATGTACTGGACCTGGAGCTCTCCTTTCGAGATTAGATCTCGAATGTGATGGTACTTCAGAGGTATGTGTTTTGTCTTTGAATGGAAGAAGGATCATGGGACAAACAAATGGCACTCTGAGAGTTCATCATCATTGTGCATGGCCCTTCTTGTGGTATTCCGATTGCTTTTAGCATTATTTGCAGCCATCATTTGTATCCCGATTGCTTTTAGCATCATTTTTGCCACCTTTGAAGCTACGACGTATTCAGCTTCACAAGAGGATTGAGCTACCAAGGTTTGATTTTTGCATATCTAACTGATTGCAGTTCCGCACGCTATGGTACATCCTCCAGTTATGGACTTGTTGTCATCTTTGTAGCTCGCCAAGCTTGCATCACTATAGTGATGCAGCTCGAATCATTTTCTTTTGTTTTTAGCTCTGTAAGTTAGTCTCATACTCTGGGTACCTTTCAGATACTATAGGATTCATTTTGCCATTTGCCAATGTGCCATGCTAGGATTGGAAGAGAATTGGCTCAAGGCGTAAACAGAGAAAGCTAGATTGGGTCTAGTACAAATTGTAAGGTACATCAGACTACCGATTAGGTTTTGGTAGGGTATACCTGCCATCTTTTGTTCTTCCTCTTCCATTTCTGGGTAATCCTGCTTCGTCAACTTGGCTCTAGCTATCATTGGTGTGGCCTTTTCTTTGCAGTCCATCATGTGATACTGCTTGAGCACTTTCTGGCATATTTAGAATGGTTCAAGTGCATTTTTCCCTTTGTTCAATCTCTTATGATCTCCAGCCCAAGACATTTTGTTGTTTCTCCTAGATTTGTGATTTCATAACTTTCAAAAATCTAACTCTTCGTGTTTTTGATCAGCATCAAGGAGTTTCCTATCATCAGGGAATCATCCATGAAAATAGTCAGTATCACAAAATCTTTTCCTACTCTTTTTATGTAGACGTTACAGTCCAGTTGTGTAGGTTTGAAGTTTAGAGTCTTCAGAAGACTATCAAACTTCTTATACCAAGCTCGTGATGTCTATTTTAGACCATAGATGCATCTCTGCAACCGACAGACATATTGTCAATTGTTGGGATCTTCATATCCTATAGTTTGTTTCATGAAGATTTTCTCCTCTAGATCTCCATGGGGAAAGACTGTCTTCACATCAATTTGGTGAATTTCCAAATTGTGTTGTGTGGCGTATGCAAGGAGTAGTCGTATGCTTGTCATCTTGACCCTTGGCGAATATGTGTCGAAATAATCAATACCATATCTCTGTGTATAGCCCTTCACGACAAGCCTTGCCTTGTAGCGCCCAACGGTTCCATCTGATTTTATCTTTTTCTTGTACACTTACTTGCAGTCGACAATCTTTCTATTTTTTGGCAGTGGCTCTAGTGTCCATGCCTCGTTTCACCTCATCAACTTGATCTCCTTTGACATTGTCTGCTTCCATAATTCTCCCTCTAGACTCTGGACAACTTCTTGACATGTTGTTGGCTCTTCAATGAAGCTGTAGTACTCGAACTGCGTGTCCTTGCTCCATTAAAGATTGTCAGCATAATGGTCTGGAGGACTTCTTTGTCTTGTTGACCTTCTAAGTTCGTTTTGTCACTGCTGATGTTCAATTCACATGTGTGGCATGTGAAGGATTTCAGATCATTCAAGATCCAATCCATGTCCCAAATCTTTGGTTACAATAAGGAGCAAACCAACAATCCTGCCAATGTAGAAAAATCAGCATCTACATACAAAATGAGATGCAAACTCTAAGAGATATTGACCAAACATGAACCAAAACATAAAATATGTTTGTTGTCCATACAATTACAGTACCCTACTATATTTCACACGTGTGGAACCGAAAATAGCAATAAATGATCATTCTACACATAGAATTGCAAGATAACACCAAGATAGTGCACCAATGAGTAGTAGAACCCAAAGAGAATCATGTATAATGATGAAATGAGAGAGAGAGAAGAGAGAAGATGTGTCTCTCCACGAGTTACATCCTTTTATAGAGTCTCCAAACCCTATTTGGCCACTTGGCTTTCTCTCCAAATTGTAAACCCTACTATTTTTAGGTCTAGATTCAATGTACCCAAAGTTCAAATTTGAATCTCTCTCAAACTCGACTACCAACTTTTCCACACTTTCCAAAAGTGTTTATTGAATGTATTTTAAACTAATATAACTTCAAAAAGTTTGTCTCTAAGTCTAAAATGAGTTTTGGCCTCTTATTGACAATTAACCAAAATATGAATATACTAGACTAAACTAGTTGAAATCTCTCACACTCCCTCTTCAACTAGTTTTGGCATAGTTTTGACAATAGAACTTTGATCCAACTTTAGAATGATTTCCATCCTAAATATAGATCTTCTTTCTAAGGTTCTAAAGTATCTTTCATAATTGATATAGAGAATAGTGTCCAAATTGGATGCTTCACTATTTCTTAAATCAATTTTACACATCAAGATATAACTAGAACATGAAGAACCAAATAGAATGTGAATGAAATGATTCCTCCATGTTTCAAACTTTGAATTCTTTGAAAATTATAGCAATCAAACAATAAACGTGAGTGATGACCATTTGCTTGCTTGTCTCCTCCAACTTTGTCCTTTCTTGATATGTCTCCACCACAAAACTCCATGAATGAGCCTCCATCTCCATCTTGCCACAAGAAACCATCAAACCTTGGAAATCCATGAGTAGGTGAGTACATAAATGATGCAAATCCAGCACCACATGACTCTATAAACCAAGTAGTTTGCACTAGTCCATCTTCAAGATCTACTTGACACAAGAAAATGACCATAAATTCACCAAAAATTGACAATCTCCAAGTATTGGCACCAAGTAGCTCAACAATTGAGAACTTAGCCATGGATGAGTGACATAATGAACCTCCAATAGCTTCATTTCCATCAGCAAAACCAGTCAAGAATGCTAGTACAACTCCAACAATAAAATACTGTAAGACAATGTAGCTAGTTTGTCCATATCTTGATAATTTGCACACATCCACATGAAATAGCTCAAACATGAGATAGAACAAGTAAAGTAAACTTGAACAAAACTTCCTTGCTGCTCCTTTGACCTTACTTGAGTCTTTAATAAGCTGCAAAAACAGATCCATAACATCTTTGCCAATTACCTCTCCTTTGATGCTCTTGACTAGCTCCAAATTGCCACCTTTCTTGTTGAAGCCCTTTGAGACCAACTTCTTGATCTTCCTCTTGACCATCAAAGTCATTGAACAAACTTTGTTTTCCAGATCCATTACTTGCTTTTCCAGTATGAAAACCATGAGAACCAATATCCACTTGCATAGCATCATCTACACAAGAAAATTCTCCAAAACATGTGAATAAAGCAAAGCGTGTCGCTTCCACTTGCTTACCTTTCTCTTGATCATCAAAGATATCAAAGATATGAATATCTTCAGACCTGAACCTCTGGAAATACTCCCTCTCAAACATATGATTTATATCCAACAAGATCTCATCAATGCTTGATCTCGAATTTCCACAAAGGTTAGTGAAAACAATGTCACCAATGTCACCATCATAAATCAAAAAATAGATTCCAAACTTTCCATCCAACATGAAGTAGAGTAGGTGAAGATGAGTATCAAACCTAAGAAATCCAGCCCTCTTGAGTTCATACAAAACCTCAATAAGCTCACCAATGAGATCTCCCTTGCCTTGAAGAAATTGCCTCTCGATTTGCTCCATGTAGTCTTCTTCAACCAACCTTTTGCCATCTTGATCATGAGTGATCAATTCATAATCATAGAATCCTTTGAGTTGATGAAGAGATGTGAGATCCATGCCTTGGATCTTCCCAAGAACCAATCTTCCATTTCTCTTTCCTTCATGAGACTCTCTCTTAATGATTGCATCATAAGAAGTAGAAACCTCAAAAACATTAGAAGCCCTGAAAAATATGATTAGTACCTTCAACATAAGGATGATTAAAGTACTCTCTTTTTTCAAACAAGAACTTCTACTCAATGTTTTAGGTAATGAATCATATGGTAATGATTCTTCCTCACTATCATTCACAATGACATCATTCAAAGTACATCCTACTTTGAACTCTTCACATACTTCTCTTCTTCTTGACTTGTGACTATCTCCCTCACTAAGTCTCTTGATAGAACCATTTGATCTACTCTCTTTATGAAGACATGTGACTCCACTTGCTGGAAAAATGACTTTCTTGGAATCATAACAAAAGAATGTAGAAGAACCACCTCCTTCATGCATGCACCTAGCAACATCCTTTTCCATATGATCAAAGAAATCATTAACAACAATCTTTTCCAAGGAAGAACCTTCACCTCCATTGATGAAGTTAGCTCTTTCCTTACCTTTTGCATGCTTGCACTTGCCATGAAGAACCATTGAAACACCATCATTATCCTCAAGACTAGCCAAGTTAGCACAAAGATGAACATCTCCAATAAGCATATTAGATCTTGACCTAGATCTAGCATAAGGAAGCTTGATAGACTTTGCATAAGATCCACCAATCTTATTGATGCTAAAAGGTAACTTTGGAAAGTTGAGACCAAGCTCCTTTTCCATTCCATCCTTTTTGTTAGCCATAACAAAAGCATCAAGCTTGAAAATTCTACCTTGTCTATTGCCCCTAGCAACCAAGATTTCTTCCCTTGTAATGAAGCAAGCATCACCACCAAACTTTACCATGTATCCTTTCTCTATCATTTGACCAACACTTAACAAATTCTTTGAAAGTGAAGGAATGTAAAGAACACCATCAAGTCTTGCTTTCCTATTAGTAGAGAGACAAATAGGAATTGAACCAATACCTTCAATCACACACTCACCACCATTGGCCATGTGAATTGCTTTCTTGGCTCCATCATAAGTGACCAAAGATCTAAAGAACTCCTTGTGACTAGTCATGTGTGAGCTAGCTCCACTATCAATCCACCATGAATCTTTGTCACCTTCACTTGATATTGGACCTGAAGAACACATAAAAAGAGAATCACCACCACCTAGATTCTCATCATTAGTAATAAAGTTGATTTGCTTGCTACCTTCATCTCTTTGCTTCTTCAAACATTCATTTGCAAAATGCCCTTTGATTCCACAATAAAAGCATTTCAACTTAGACTTATCTTTCTTTTTGCCAGAAGAAGAAGTCTCACCTTGATCTTGCCCTTTAGACCACTTGCCTTTGCCTTTGCCCTTGAACTTGCCTTTGATGAACATAGCATCCTCTTCATAATGAGATGTTGATGTAGATCCACCTCCTCTTGATTGAAGCCTATGCTCCTCATTCACAAGATCTCTTGCAAATCCACAATACTTGGCAAAGTCTTTTGAATAGCAAAACTTTGAACAAGATTAGCATGATCATCCAACAAGCCATTAAGTATAACTTGAACAAGCTCTACCTCCTTAATGCTTTCATCAATACATGCTAACTCATCATTGAATGCCTTAATCCTCAAAACAAAAGCATGAGTACTCTCTTCTTTCTTTTACAAACTTTGAAAGATTTGCCTCCTAAGAATAAGCACTCTTGATGTAGACTTGGATTCATAAAGCTTCTTCAAAGCTTCCCAAGCCTCCAAAGATGATGTGCACTTACCAACTTCCTTGAGAAGTTCATTGGTAACATTCATCTTGATCATGTGTAGAGCTTTCTTTGCTCTCTTGTCATACCTCATTTGATCTTGTTGAGTTGCTGGTCTCTCCTCCAAACCTACAACAATCTCCATCAACTCATTCATCTCCAATAAGGACTCCATCCTCACCTTCCAAGTAGAATAGTTGATTGAGGTAAGCCTATCATTGCTCTCCAACATAAATCCACCACTTGTAGCCATTTTGAAGTGACCTGATCTTCTCTTTCAACCTGTTCCAATGCACAAAGCACTCTCTTGAATGTCAAAAAATGAGCTCAAGAAGAAATCACAAAGATATGGAACCTCTCAAATCTCTTCTAGCACTTCTAACTAGAAAATCAACACATAGAATAGTGAAATCTTGATCAACCTATGATCTATCCTCAATCTAATGATTCTTGCCACTTTCTAAGATTGAAACACACTCAAATGAAGTTCAGTAACCTCACAAACTAGAGATCCAATCAAAATTAGGGTTTTGACAAAATAACAAAAAATTGAATATCTCAAATTCTACATGCAATTTCTAGAAACTTGGTATATCTTCTTGTAGACTCCAATGAGACCTTCCTAATGCACCAGAAATCATCTAATTCTAGTAAGCCAAGTGTGAAATTGGAATTGATCAAGTATATAACCCTATATTGAGTTTTGACCTACAAAAGATCAATTCTACACATGCAAAAATGCTGATTTTTGAGTAGAGATCAATCTAGCATGCTCTAGCATTGGTAACTCCTCCAAATCCTTGCTCTGATCCTTTCATAACCTGAAACACAAGAGCTCTGATACCATGTGAAGGATTTCAGATCATTCAAGATCCAATCCATGTCCCAAATCATTGGCTACAATAAGAAGCAAACCAACAATCCTGCCAATGTAGAAAAATCAGCATCTACATACAAAATGAGATGCAAACTCTAAGAGATATTGATCAAACATGAACCAAAACATAAAATATGTTTGCTGTCCGTACAATTACAGTACCCTAATATATTTCACATGTGTGGAACCAAAAATAGCAATAAATGATCATTCTACACATAGAATTACAAGATAACACCAAGATAGTGCACCAATGAGTAGTAAAACCCAAAGAGAACCATGTATAATGATGAAATGAGAGAGAGAAGAGAGAAGATGTGTCTCTCCACGAGTTACATCCTTTTATAGAGTCTCCAAACCCTATTTGGCCACTTGGCTTTCCCTCCAAAATGTAAACCCTACTATTTTTGGGTCTAGATTCAATGTATCCAAAGTTCAAATTTGAATCTCTCTCAAACTCGACTACCAACTTTCTCACACTTTCCAAAAGTGTTTATTGAATGTACTTTAAACTAATATAACTTCAAAAAGTTTGTCTCTAAGTCTAAAATGAGTTTTGGTCTCTTATTGACAATTAACCAAAATATGAATAAACTAGACAACTAGTTGAAATCTCTCACATGGGACGCCCTACACATGTACTTTTGATCTCCTAAGCCCAATAATACCATAAAGATCAGATTAGCATTGGTTGACATTAGGAAAGCTAACCAGACAAGAAATATTATTGTGTTACAAGCAAGACCTATCAAAAAACATGAAACTAGGCATAACAAATATCTCAACTCGGCTAGAGAGAGAAAATAGAAGTACAAACTCGAGTAGAGAGAGAGGCCACAAAGAGCTTAGTCTCCAAATTTGCATTACACACAAATTTCATCATTTTCTCAATGAGAGTACATCACATATATATAGATCCATGGACTCTCCTCCTACTTTGAGTTGAATTGGAGTTGTGAATCCACCTCTCAAGCTATCTAGACTTATTCAAGCCACCTCAATATGTCTAATTGTGCCACCTAGTCTTTTCATGCACTAAATGTGGCATGCAAAGTACAAATGGCAATTTCTATGGTAGCTCGAGTTTCTACTTTTGCCTACCTTGAATATTTTATTCAAAGATGGGTCTTTACTAAGCCAAAAGAGCTCAATTCATCTTTGGCAAATTTAGCACCCCTACTTACAACATTAGATAGATGTTTCCAATATTTTGACACTCCTCCTAAAAATGTATCTAATGTGGATCAAGCATTGATCTTGAGATAAGACCAAGATTAGATCTATGCTTTGAGAAGGCACTTTTGCAAAGTGGCTTTGTGAGAAGATCAGCAATATATGAAGATGTGTCGACGTGTTCCAAGTTGATTTCTCCTCCAATGAGCTTTTCCCTTACAAAATGGTGTGCCACTTCTATATGCTTGCTTCTTGCATGAAAAATAGGATTGTTTGCAAGAGCTCGTGCCGATATGTTGTCACATTTGATCAAGGGAAGATCATCCTCTTTGATGCACTTTAGGTCCATGATTAACCTCTTGATCCAAAGCACCTCTTTAGTTGTTGTAGTGAGTGCTTTGTACTCGGCCTCACAAGATGATAGGGATATGGTATCTTGTTTCTTTGAAAGCCAAGACACAAGATTTCCTCCAAGAAAGATAGTATATGCATTAATGGACTTTCGATCCATTTTATCACTTGCAAAATCGGAATCCGAATAGCCAACAATGGTTAGATCTTAATTCTTGTACAATAACCCATAATCTTGAGTAGAAGATACATATCTTAGAGCTCTCTTGGCCATCTTCCAATGTTGGATCTTAGGATCTTGCATAAATTGACTCAATTTGTGCACACAATAGCTCAAATCGGGTCTAGTGATAGTAAGCCAAATTAAAGAGCCTATAAGACTCCTATAAAGTGTCATGTCCTCAAAGGATCTTTCATCAACTTTAATAGGATCTTTTACATGTTGCTCCATGGGAGTATCTATGCCTTTACAATTTTGCATATTGAATTTTCTCAACATAGAAAAGACATATCTAGATTGACAAATAGAAGCATATTCTTCATGAAAATCAATCTCAAGGCCTAAAATGTAATGGATCTCTCCTAGATCTTGCATTTTAAATTCTTAATGCATCTTTGGATTCTTGAACTAGCATCAAACAACTTCTACTAAGAATAATGTCATCTACATAGATTAGAAGAATGACAATATTACTATCATCAAACTTTAAGTACATAGAAGGATCATAGTCACTAAGCACAAATCCTAATGAAAGTAGAAAGTTGTTGAGTCTTGAATACCATGATCTAGGTGCTTGCTTCAAGCCATAAAGACTCCTAAATAGCAAACACACCTTAGATTTATCCTTGATAAATCCTTGAGGCTGTTCCATGTATATCTCCTCCTCAAGATAGCCATTCAAAAAAGTGTTGGAGACATCAAGTTGAAACAATTTTCACTTAAAAAATAAGGCAAGAGAGATTATGATTCTTATTGTCACCATCTTTGCTACAGGAGCAAAGGTTTCTTCATAGTCAAGGCCATATATTTGTGCAAAGCCTTTAGCACATAGTCTTGCCTTGTACTTGTCGATGGAGACATCATGATTGTACTTGATCTTGAACACCCACTTGCATTCAATGATATGCATGTTAGGTGGTGGATACACTAGCTCCCATGTGTGGTTGGTGATCAAGGCATCATATTCAATCTTCATGGCCTCATACCACTCCTTGGTATTGAGGGCTTCTTGTACATCTTTGGGCTCCTTACGAGAAACAAAATAAGCATAAGTGGAATCAAGATCCACTTGTTTTCCTTTGTCATCATTAGTGAGCCTTTTAGGCTCGGATCTCCCCCTCATGGATCTTCTAGGAGTGAAAATTTGAGGACTTCCATATGTTGATTGTCTTCAATAACAAAATGTGATAGATTTTGAGGTTGCTTGATCTTGGCCCCTCCAAGATTGGACTTTTCTTCTTCATGAAAAACTACATCTCTACTATCAATTACTTTAGAAGTAGAGAGCATGTAGATTCGATAGGCTTTCTTGTTGGATGAATATCCAACCATTCAACCTTTGCTTGCACAAGGATTATCCTTCTTTCTCATTTCCAAGGGAATATGGACAAAGCAAATGCATCCAAATACTCTAAGGTGATCAACCTTAGGTTTCTTCAAATAAAGTGCTTCATATGGTGACTTTCCTTCAAGTGCAACATGAGGGAGTCGATTGCAAAGATAGTTTGAACAATTGATGGCCTCACCCCAAAAGTCTTTTGGCAAAGATGCCTCAATTCTTATGGTTTTGGCACATTCACACAAGGTTCTATTCTTTCTTTTAGCCACCCCATTTTGAGATGGTATATATGCACAAGAAAACTCCCTTTTAATGCCTTCAAGCTCACAATAATCATGAAATTTATTGGAAGTGTACTCACTACCTCCATCACTTTTAAGAATCTTGATTTTGTATGAAAATTGCTTTTCAATTAGAGCTTTGAACTTTAGGAAATAGTCAAACACCATAGACTTTGAAGCTAGAAGATATAACCAAGTAAATCTAGTGAAATCATCAATGAAAGTTACAAAGCAAGTAGCACCACCCTTGCTCTTTGAAGATGAGAAGTGCACATCCGAGTGTATGAGGTCCAACAGATGTGTAGTCTTGATAGATGACTTTGAAAAAGGCTTCTTATGAGACTTAGATATGGCACAAGCCTCACATGGCTTGAAATTTTCGGAGATAAGATTAGGCAAGCCAATAGCTTTGGCTTTCTTGACCATAGACACCATAGAACTATAGTTAGGATGTCCCAACCTTCTATGCCATAGTTCCTCCAAAGACATATGAGAAGCAAAAGCACCATCACAAGAGTTAGCATACTCTTTGGGATCAAGCTTGTAGATTCCACCATATCTAGACCCAAATGCAAGGATCTCATCATGCTTCTTGATTGTACATGTATCGACATTGAAATTCACATCTAGTCCACTATCAAATAATTGCCCAACACTAATAAGATTTTTTGTTAACTTAGGAGCAAAAAGTACTTTAGACAGAGAAAGAACTTTTGATGAAAAAAGCTTTAAGGGAATGGTCCCTATGCCTTCAATAGCACACTCATGATCATTTGCTGTGTAGATGGACTTCTTGGCTCCTTCATAAGGTGACATAGATAAAAAAGAATGCTTGGAGCTACACATATGTGAGGAAGCTCCACTGTCGATATACCACGAACCATCCTTCTTGAAAGGTGATGAAGAAAAACTCGAGACCATAAGAGATCCCTCTCCATCACTTGCATGAGTATCTTCCTTCTCTTCATTAGAAATGTTGGCTTGCTTGAATTGACTCTTCTTCTTGAAGCAATTGGTGGCATGATGCCCCTTCTTGCCACAAAAGAAACACTTGATGTTTTTCTTCTTCTTCTTGGATGTGGAAGCTTGAGAGACTCATCCTCTTCTCTTTTCTCCTTGGAAATAAGATTGTTCTTGCTTGAAGAGGGTTGATGTTGATTCTTACTTCTTGTCTTGTGCTTGTCTTTGGTAAAGAGAGCTTTACCATCAATGTTGAGAGACAGTCTCTCCATTTTCAAGAGTTTATACTCTTGTCTTGATTCCTAAAAAATGAGTACAATTTGGAGTGCTTCCAAACTTGGTAGCTCCTCCTTAATGGCATAACTCTGAACAAGGTTGTCATATTCCTTCTATAACCCATTAAGTATGACTTGAACAAGTTCATCTCAGTTGATGGAGTCTCCTATGCATGACAATTCTCTATGGAGATCTTTAACTCTCATTACATAAGCTGAAGCACATTCATCACTTCTCTGTACACTTTGAAAAATTTGGTTTCTTAGTGTTAGAAGTCTAGAAGTATTCTTTGACTCATGGATGGACTTGAGAGTATCCCAAGCATCTTTGGCATTAGTACAAGCACCAATTTCTCTTAAGATGTCATTTGAGACGTTCATTTTAATATAATGTAAAGCCATCCTAGCTCTCTTTTTGTACTTTGGAATTTCTTGAGGAATTTGTAGTTCTTCTTCAATTTCAACTCCAATATCCATCACATCTTGTAGTATTAAGACAGATTCCATCATAACCTTCCAAATTGAGTAATTGGAGGTTGACAATCTTCCACCTTGCCTCTAATAGAAAGACACCCATTGAAGTCATAAAGAATGATGGAAATAAAAAAAGATGGATGAAAAAAATTGCTTATCTTCTCACTATAGGAACCAATCAAGGGTAAAAAACCAAATCCTATGTAGAACTAAGCAAAAACTGTGAGATAGATCTCACTAGCTTGACAATCTCTCTAAAGCAAGATTTGAATTATCAAAAAAGATGAAGTATGGCAAAAGTTATGGTTTCTCTTGAATTTCACACGTGTGAAATACTCCAAAAAATGTCAAATTGACTCAAATACAATCTATTTGTATAAAACAATTTGCTTAGAACCTATAATTTTGTCTAAATCACATATAGATGAGATTGGTCAACTTCTGGATGATTTTTGTGATCATTCAGGCAGTAAATGACATGTACACACAATTTGCAACAGGTCAAGGTGCCCTACGTACCGACACTTCAAAAGCTTATAAATTCTGATTGACTTATCCAACTGTATGATTCAAATTGCAATCAGATTCTACACATTTCTAGCTTTCTAGTGGACTGATATGCATGAAATTTGGATCTAAGGTGAAGGAGAACCACCAAATTGAAAGTGGGCGGATTTCACACGTGCCAGCACCTAGAATTCCGTACAGTACTTGATCTGGACCATTCCAAAGTGGTTTGAAGCTCTAAATCATCAAAAAAATTGCAAACTAGCTAGAAAGTAGAATCCATAAAGATCAGACTAGCATTGGTTGACAATAGGAAAGCTACCATACAGGAAATATTATTGTGTTACAAGCAAGATCTGTCAACAAAACATGAAACTAAGGCATAATAAATGTCTCAACTCAGCTAGAGAGATAAATTAGAAGTACCAAACTCGAGTAGAGAGAGAGGGCACAAAGAGCTTAGTCTCCAAATTTTGCATTACACACAAATTTCATCATTTTCTCAATGAGAGTTCATCACATATATATAGATCCATGGACTCTCCTCCTACTTTGAGTTGAATTGGAGTTGTGAATCCACCTCTCAAGCTATCTAGACTTATTCAAGCCACCTCAATATGTCTAATTGTGCCACCTAGTCTTTTCATGCATTAAATGTGGCATGCAAAGTACAAATGGCAATTTCTATGGTAGCTCGAGTTTCTACTTCTACCTACCTTGAATATTTTATTCAAAGATGGGTCTTTACGAAGCCAAAAGCTCAATTCGTCTTGGCATTTTTAGGACCCCTACTTACAACATTAGATAGATTTTTTCAATATTTTGATAGCTCAAACATTTCTTGTTCATGGGATTGATCTTCTGCTTCTTGTTGCTCTGGAGTATGTGGCTCAACATTTTGATTTGGCGTCTGTCCTCGATCTCCCTCTTGGAATTGGCAGCAGTGTGAAGATCTCATGCCTCTTTCATCTTTTAGTCCTAGGGAATGGGGACTCATCGAACTTCACATCTCTACTCGAAAACAACCTTCTTCGTGGCTAGATCGTAGAGCCTGTACAACTTGTGTTCCGTTCGAGTAGCCAACCATGATTGTTTGCTCTGATTTGTCATCGAGATTGCTTCTCTTTTCTTTTGGAATGTGCTTGTAAGTTGCACATCCACACTACCCATACGTATGATAGATCAGGCTTTCTATCTGTCCACATTTTGTTTGGGCTCTTATCTTCCAACACTATCGTTGTTGATCTGTTCTGCAGGTGTACAGCTACAACTATTGTCTCAGCCAGAATTGACTTTGGCAATTGAGCCTGTGCCATCATGCATCTGCTCCTCAACTAGCAGTCTGTTTTTCTTTTCTGCGACACCATTATACTTTGGTATGTATGCAGGGAGTGAACTGGTGTTCTATCCTCTATTCTTGGCAGAATTTTGAAAATTCTTTGCTTTTATAGTTCACCTCCATTGTCAAATCTGATGATCTGAATCTTCTTTTGAGGTGTGTCACTCTGCAAATGCCACATAACTTCTTGAAGGAATCAAACACTTCAGATTTCTTCTTTAGGTAGCAAATCGTGGTCATTCGGGCTATAATCATCTATGAATGTCAGAAATACCTCGAACCTGAGAGCAAATCTATTTCATCGGTCCATAGACATCAGAGTGGGACGAGCTCAAGAACTTCTTGGCTCTTCTTCTCTCATGTGTGAATGGAGTTCGATGTTGTTTGCCTTTCTGACAGGCTTCGTAGAACTCAGTTTCGGGACCTTGATATCTTGAGACCTGTGATTGTCTTTCTTGGCACATGTCATACAGGCTCCGCATGTTCAGATGATACATTCTCCTATGTCAGAGCTGATCTTCATTTTTGATTGCATTTAATGTGCTATCAAGAGTTGCCTTAATTATCTTGGCCCTGGTAGATGTTTCCTTCTCTGCATCCGATCGTCAACAACTTTGTTTGTTGTTTTTCTCGATCATGCGCATGTATTGCTGTTAAATAAAATTCGAATACCAAGATCTGCCATCTTGGAGACTGATAGCAGATCTTTTCTTAGTGAAGGCATGTTGAGTGCTATTGGGAATGGTGATCTGAATAGCATCCTCTTCTCAACAATCAAATTAGATTTCAAACAAGAAGATACACTCAAATTAGGCAAAATCACTCCAAATTTAATCCTAAAATGCAATTTTAACACTATTCATACCAAGACAAGATGCCTTAAATGCAAGTTAACCATCAACCAAACATGCTTTAAACTGAAAAATTGGTGTAGCTCCTTGGAAACGGTGCCAAAATTGTAGTGGATTTATTTCCTATCTTATTCGCAACCCAAGATCCAAGCACAAAAGCATCATGAAGGTAGTCATCACGCGGAGGTTTGATCTTGTGAGAGCGATAACATATTTTAGAATTTAGCATGTATGGAAGATCCAAATATAACTAGAACATCCATTAACACTACAACCATTAACTCTAAGATCCACAATGACAATAGCTTTCTCTCTCTCTCTCTCTCTCTCTCTCTCTCTCTCTCTCTCTCTCTCTCTCTCTCTCTCTCTCTCTCTCTCTCTCTCTCACACACACACACACACACACACACACACACACACACACAAAAAGCATAAGGAATAGCAATTCCAATAATATTCAGTTCCAACAATTAGCAAACACAACAAAAGCATGAGAGATGGAGGAATAGAGATAGAGAGCAAGGACATTTACAAGTCCATTCCATAAGAGAACCAATCTGCGTGTATTGAAATGAAGATGAAAACATGAGGAGCAACTCGAGTTTGCCTCTATTTATAGTGGAGAGGAGAGCCTTGGCCTCAAAATCCTATTGGCCAATTCTTATCTCCCTAAGTATTAAATTTTAAAAAGAAACCCATTCAATAATTGGAGGGAACCAATTTGAAATTGAAATTTGGTGGGAACCCCAACTTTATTCACTAACTTTATGAACCCAAGAGAACCATGTATAAGCATGAAATGAGATAAGAGAGAGAGAATGTCTCCTCTTCACATGAGTTACATCCAGACCTAATTTCAAACTTTGGTTTCCTCCATAATGAAAAATCCTACTATTATTGTGACTAGATTAATGTCTTTACTACTCAAATTGAATCTATCAAAAACTCATGTACTACACTTCTTCACACTTTTCAAAAGCATTTATTCAAATGCTTTTAGAATAATATAACCTTGAAAAGTCAAACTCTAAGTCTAATATGAAAATTGGCCTCAATTGTGTATTTGGCAACTTATCTAACTATGACCAATCTTGACTAAACTAGTTGAAATTTCTCACAGTCCCTCTTCAACTAGTTTTAGTTTAACCATAGAACTTTGATCCAACTTTAGAATGATCTCCATCCTAAGTATAAACCTCTTTTTCAAGGTTCTAAAGTAGCTTTAACAATTGATATAGATAATAGTGTCCACTTGGGATGCTTCACTTTTTCTTACATCAATTTTACATGTCAAGATGTAACTAGAACATGTAGAACCAAATAGAATGTGAATGAAATGATTCCTCCATGTTATAAACTTTGAACTCTCTGGAAAATTACAGCAACCAAACAATAAATGTAAGTGATAACCATTTTCTTGCTTGTATACTCTCTCTTTGTCCTTTCTTGCCATGTATCCACTAACCTGCAAAAATAGATCCATAACATCTTTGCCAATGACTCTCCTTTGATGCTCTTGACTAGCTCCAAATTGCCAACTTCCCTTTTGACTTGTTGAAGCCCTTTGAGATCAATCTCTTGATCATCAAAGCCATTGAATAAGATCTTTTTTCTAGATCCATTAGTTTCTAGAAAATCAAGAAAACATCCACCTACCTGCATAACATCATCTACACAAGAAGATCTACCAAAATATGTTTCATTCTTCATAAGAGCTTGATACTCAAGATCCATTGCTTGGATCCATTCCTCTTTGTTCCTTGCTTCATCTACACAATTAGGTTCATCAAAAGAGGTTAGGAAAGCAAAGTGTGTACCTCCAACAACTTGCTTACCTTTCTCATCTGTGGAGGCCTATGATACCACATTATCCAGATTCAATGTTTTATATTGTAAAAGTTTTCAATTTTTGTACATAAAATATGCGATAGTGCCTAAATTCATGTAAAGGCCTAATTTTTTTTTGTAAATTCATTTTAAGTAAGAACTCATGACATTTTGTGCGATGTTCTATAGCGACACGTTAGCAAATCCCAACCGACATCTTAACGGTTGGTGATCGACACTCAAGCCGGTGTTCATTCCTATAAGGACGATACTTAGCGCCATTGTACATACGTAGAGATCGAGCTATCAATAGAGAGAAGAGAGCCAGTTCCTACAGTCTGTGCATTCCTTTACTCTGTTATCTATTATAGTTGCATTTCTTACCATTGAACAAACATAGTCTAAATTAGTTTGTAACCAATTGTGATAGACATCTGTTGCGGCAATCACTCTTCACTTGTACTGAATTTCAAATTTTCTAGCGTGATTTGCAGGCAACATCTGAGAGTGACAATCCTAACTAATGTGTGCAGGGAATTTGCCAAAGCTTTAAGCTTAACTTAAATCAGAACCTCTCTTAATTTTGAATGAGGTATGTGTTCAGATAAAGAACTTAATTGATGTTCTGTTTTGTTTGCTTGCTGTGATAAGAACTAATCCCTTGTGATTGTTAAGAGAAATTAAAAGCTGAATAGATTATGCTTGAAGGATCTTTTTGTCTGTTGCGAACTTACTACTGTCCTAAGAGCCTGGAAGATAACATACCCTTCTATACATTTAGACTTTGACCAAATTGTCTCATCATTGGTGTTTCTGAATGCCAATTTACTCAATATCTTTGGATAACCAAATTTGTCATTGTAGTATTTTGTCTTGAATATTACATTCACCATTTGTCCATCACCTTTTGTACACTTATTGATCTAACAGAGGAGATTTCTCTCTCTTGGAGAACGATTTAAACATTTTATACTACTTAATTTACTGATTTTGTAGAAATCTATAATGACTAGGCTACCACATAACTTGGCGTCATTGTCAGGGAGACGAATCTTCATCTTTTCATGATTTTTAAGTGTACTAAGTCCACTAAATCTTATTCATGTAATGTATGCCACGGGATCAGCCACGAAAAACTATTAAGCAGAAATGTTTAGAGTGGGCACAACGATTAGAAGCTTATAGAAAGACACGCGATTTGTATTTTCAAAGTCTGCGAAATTCACCAATAAGAATAAGATTAAGCCCTGAAGCATTTGATAACCTTTACAACACTTCCATAGAACTTGTACATACATTTGAGAAGAGCTTGCCAATTCATCAAATCCATCTGAATCTTCATCTTCAGAACATAGATCTGATTCTAGTTTTGAATCTGAGTTTGATCAAGACCTTGATCCACCATCAAAACCACCATCTGAATATAGTTTTGAGTCATCTGAACCACCTGATCCATCGGATCTGCTATCTGACCCACCACTTGATAATATGGCAAATCCA
>CM055098.1:72366588-72499168 GCA_029204225.1 Diphasiastrum complanatum
CTACTTGCGTAGAAGACCTGGTAGGATTCCGACTTTATCCTCGTCAGTGTTTTCCTTGTTGGCTATAGTAATTGACTCAAACTATGATAAGTAGCTATCTTCATCATCAGATGATAACCCTTTGAAGAAGTCATATCTAATTTTGATAGATGTAGGTGGTGCTGGATTTGCCATATTATCAAGTGGTGGGTCAGATAGCAGATCCGATGGATCAGGTGGTTCAGATGACTCAAAACTATATTCAGATGGTGGTTTTGATGGTGGATCAAGGTCTTGATCAAACTCAGATTCAAAACTAGAATCAGATCTATGTTCTGAAGATGAAGATTCAGATGGATTTGATGAATTGGCAAGCTCTTCTCAAATGTATGTACAAGTTCTATGGAAGTGTTGTAAAGGTTATCAAATGCTTCAGGGCTTAATCTTATTCTTATTGGTGAATTTCGCAGACTTTGAAAATACAAATCGCGTGTCTTTCTATAAGCTTCTAATCGTTGTGCCCACTCTAAACATTTCTGCTTAATAGTTTTTCGTGGCTGATCCCGTGGCATACATTACATGAATAAGATTTAGTGGACTTAGTACACTTAAAAATCATGAAAAGATGAAGATTCGTCTCCCTGACAATGACGCCAAGTTATGTGGTAGCCTAGTCATTATAGATTTCTACAAAATCAGTAAATTAAGTAGTATAAAATGTTTAATCGTTCTCCAAGAGAGAGAAATCTCCTCTGTTAGATCAATAAGTGTACAAAAGGTGATGGACAAATGGTGAATGTAATATTCAAGACAAAATACTACAATGACAAATTTGGTTATCCAAAGATATTGAGTAAATTGGCATTCAGAAACACCAATGATGAGACAATTTGGTCAAAGTCTAAATGTATAGAAGGGTATGTTATCTTCCAGGCTCTTAGGACAGTAGTAAGTTCGCAACAGACAAAAAGATCCTTCAAGCATAATCTATTCAGCTTTTAATTTCTCTTAACAATCACAAGGGATTAGTTCTTATCACAGCAAGCAAACAAAACAGAACATCAATTAAGTTCTTTATCTGAACACATACCTCATTCAAAATTAAGAGAGGTTCTGATTTAAGTTAAGCTTAAAGCTTTGGCAAATTCCCTGCACACATTAGTTAGGATTGTCACTCTCAGATGTTGCCTGCAAATCACGCTAGAAAATTTGAAATTCAGTACAAGTGAAGAGTGATTGCCGCAACAGATGTCTATCACAATTGGTTACAAACTAATTTAGACTATGTTTGTTCAATGGTAAGAAATGCAACTATAATAGATAACAGAGTAAAGGAATGCACAGACTGTAGGAACTGGCTCTCTTCTCTCTATTGATAGCTCGATCTCTACGTATGTACAATGGCGCTAAGTATCGTCCTTATAGGAATGAACACCGGCTTGAGTGTCGATCACCAACCGTTAAGATGTCGGTTGGGATTTGCTAACGTGTCGCTATAGAACATCGCACAAAATGTCATGAGTTCTTACTTAAAATGAATTTACAAAAAAAAATTAGGCCTTTACATGAATTTAGGCACTATCGCATATTTTATGTACAAAAATTGAAAACTTTTACAATATAAAACATTGAATCTGGATAATGTGGTATCATAGGCCTCCACAGATGAGAAAGGTAAGCAAGTTGTTGGAGGTACACACTTTGCTTTCCTAACCTCTTTTGATGAACCTAATTGTGTAGATGAAGCAAGGAACAAAGAGGAATGGATCCAAGCAATGGATCTTGAGTATCAAGCTCTTATGAAGAATGAAACATATTTTGGTAGATCTTCTTGTGTAGATGATGTTATGCAGGTAGGTGGATGTTTTCTTGATTTTCTAGAAACTAATGGATCTAGAAAAAAGATCTTATTCAATGGCTTTGATGATCAAGAGATTGATCTCAAAGGGCTTCAACAAGTCAAAAGGGAAGTTGGCAATTTGGAGCTAGTCAAGAGCATCAAAGGAGAGTCATTGGCAAAGATGTTATGGATCTATTTTTGCAGGTTAGTGGATACATGGCAAGAAAGGACAAAGAGAGAGTATACAAGCAAGAAAATGGTTATCACTTACATTTATTGTTTGGTTGCTGTAATTTTCCAGAGAGTTCAAAGTTTATAACATGGAGGAATCATTTCATTCACATTCTATTTGGTTCTACATGTTCTAGTTACATCTTGACATGTAAAATTGATGTAAGAAAAAGTGAAGCATCCCAAGTGGACACTATTATCTATATCAATTGTTAAAGCTACTTTAGAACCTTGAAAAAGAGGTTTATACTTAGGATGGAGATCATTCTAAAGTTGGATCAAAGTTCTATGGTTAAACTAAAACTAGTTGAAGAGGGACTGTGAGAAATTTCAACTAGTTTAGTCAAGATTGGTCATAGTTAGATAAGTTGCCAAATACACAATTGAGGCCAATTTTCATATTAGACTTAGAGTTTGACTTTTCAAGGTTATATTATTCTAAAAGCATTTGAATAAATGCTTTTGAAAAGTGTGAAGAAGTGTAGTACATGAGTTTTTGATAGATTCAATTTGAGTAGTAAAGACATTAATCTAGTCACAATAATAGTAGGATTTTTCATTATGGAGGAAACCAAAGTTTGAAATTAGGTCTGGATGTAACTCATGTGAAGAGGAGACATTCTCTCTCTCTTATCTCATTTCATGCTTATACATGGTTCTCTTGGGTTCATAAAGTTAGTGAATAAAGTTGGGGTTCCCACCAAATTTCAATTTCAAATTGGTTCCCTCCAATTATTGAATGGGTTTCTTTTTAAAATTTAATACTTAGGGAGATAAGAATTGGCCAATAGGATTTTGAGGCCAAGGCTCTCCTCTCCACTATAAATAGAGGCAAACTCGAGTTGCTCCTCATGTTTTCATCTTCATTTCAATACACGCAGATTGGTTCTCTTATGGAATGGACTTGTAAATGTCCTTGCTCTCTATCTCTATTCCTCCATCTCTCATGCTTTTGTTGTGTTTGCTAATTGTTGGAACTGAATATTATTGGAATTGCTATTCCTTATGCTTTTTGTGTGTGTGTGTGTGTGTGTATGTGTGTGTGTGTGTGTGTGAGAGAGAGAGAGAGAGAGAGAGAGAGAGAGAGAGAGAGAGAGAGAGAGAGAGAGAGAGAGAGAGAGAGAGAGAGAGAGAGAGAGAGAAAGCTATTGTCATTGTGGATCTTAGAGTTAATGGTTGTAGTGTTAATGGATGTTCTAGTTATATTTGGATCTTCCATACATGCTAAATTCTAAAATATGTTATCGCTCTCACAAGATCAAACCTCCGCGTGATGACTACCTTCATGATGCTTTTGTGCTTGGATCTTGGGTTGCGAATAAGATAGGAAATAAATCCACTACAATTTTGGCACCGTTTCCAAGGAGCTACACCAATTTTTCAGTTTAAAGCATGTTTGGTTGATGGTTAACTTGCATTAGGCATCTTGTCTTGGTATGAATAGTGTTAAAATTGCATTTTAGGATTAAATTTGGAGTGATTTTGCCTAATTTGAGTGTATCTTCTTGTTTGAAATCTAATTTGATTGTTGAGAAGAGGATGCTATTCAGATCACCATTCCCAATAGCACTCTACATGCCTTCACTAAGAAAAGATCTGCTATCAGTCTCCAAGATGGCAGATCTTGGTATTCGAATTTTATTTAACGGCAATACATGCCGCATGATCGAGAAAACAACAAACAAGTTGTTGACGATCGGATGCAGAGAAGGAAACATCTACCAGGCCAAGATAATTAGCAACTCTGATAGCACATTAAATGCATCAAAAATGAAGATCAGCTCTGACATAGGAGAATGTATCATCTGAACATGCGGAGCCTGTATGACATGTGCAAGAAAGACAATCACAGGTCTCAAGATATCAAGGTCCGAAACTGAGTTCTACGAAGCCTGTCAGAAAGGCAAACAACATCGAACTCCATTCACACATGAGAGAAGAAGAGCCAAGAAAGTTCTTGAGCTCGTCCACTCTGATGTCTATGGACCGATGAAAATAGATTTGCTCTCAGGTTCGAGGTATTTCTGACATTCATAGATGATTATAGCCGAATGACCACGATTTGCTACCTAAAGAAGAAATCTGAAGTGTTTGATTCCTTCAAGAAGTTTGTGGCATTTGCAGAGTGACACACCTCAAAGAAGATTCAGATCATCAGATCTGACAATGGAGGTGAATATAAAAGCAAAGAATTTTCAAAATTCTGCCAAGAATAGAGGATAGAACACCAGTTCACTCCTGCATACATACCAAAGTATAATGGTGTCGCAGAAAGAAAAAACAGAATGCTAGTTGAAGGAGCCAGATGCATGATGGCACAGGCTCAATTGCCAAGTCAATTCTGGGCTGAGACAATAGTTGTAGCTGTACACCTGCAGAACAGATCAACAACGATAGTGTTGGAAGATAAGACGCCAAACAAAATGTGGACAGATAGAAAGCCTGATCTATCATACGTATGGGTGTGTGGATGTGCAACTTACAAGCACATTCCAAAAGAAAAGAGAAGCAATCTCGATGACAAATCAGAGCAAACAATCATGGTTGGCTACTCGAACGGAACACAAGTGTACAGGCTCTACGATCTAACCACGAAGAAGGTTGTTTCGAGTAGAGATGTGAAGTTCGATGAGTCCACATTCCCTAGACTAAAAGATGAAAGAGGCCATGAGATCTTCACACTGCTGCCAATTCAAGAGGGAGATCGAGGACAGACGCCAAATCAAAATGTTGAGCCACATACTCCAGAGCAACAAGAAGCAGAAGATCAATCCCATGAACAAGAAATGTTTGAGCTATCAAAATATTGAAAAAATCTATCTAATGTTGTAAGTAGGGGTCCTAAAAATGCCAAAGACGAATTGAGCTTTTGGCTTCGTAAAGACCCATCTTTGAATAAAATATTCAAGGTAGGTAGAAGTAGAAACTCGAGCTACCATAGAAATTGCCATTTGTACTTTGCATGCCACATTTAATGCATGAAAAGACTAGGTGGCACAATTAGACATATTGAGGTGGCTTGAATAAGTCTAGATAGCTTGAGAGGTGGATTCACAACTCCAATTCAACTCAAAGTAGGAGGAGAGTCCATGGATCTATATATATGTGATGAACTCTCATTGAGAAAATGATGAAATTTGTGTGTAATGCAAATTTGGAGACTAAGCTCTTTGTGCCCTCTCTCTCTACTCGAGTTTGTACTTCTATTTTATCTCTCTAGCTGAGTTGAGACATTTATTATGCTTAGTTTCATGTTTTGTTGACAGAAAATTGTTTTATACAAATAGATTGTATTTGAGTCATTTTGACATTTTTTGGAGTATTTCACACGTGTGAAATTCAGAGAACCATAACTTTTGCCATACTTCATCTTTTTTGATAATTCAAATCTTGCTTTAGAGAGATTGTCAAGCTAGTGAGATCTATCTCACAGTTTTTGCTTAGTTCTACATAGGATTTGGTTTTTTACCCTTGATTGGTTCCTATAGTGAGAAGATAAGCAATTTTTTCATCCATCTTTTTTTATTTCCATCATTCTTTATGACTTCAATGGGTGTCTTTGTATTAGAGGCAAGTGGAAGATTGTCAACCTCCAATTACTCAATTTGGAAGGTTATGATGGAATCTGTCTTAATACTACAAGATGTGATGGATATTGGAGTTGAAATTGAAGAAGAACTACAAATTCCTCAAGAAATTCCAAAGTACAAAAAGAGAGCTAGGATGGCTTTACATTATATTAAAATGAACGTCTCAAATGACATCTTAAGAGAAATTGGTGCTTGTACTAATGCCAAAGATGCTTGGGATACTCTCAAGTCCATCCATGAGTCAAAGAATACTTCTAGACTTCTAACACTAAGAAACCAAATTTTTCAAAGTGTACAGAGAAGTGATGAATGTGCTTCAGCTTATGTAATGAGAGTTAAAGATCTCCATAGAGAATTGTCATGCATAGGAGACTCCATCAACTGAGATGAACTTGTTCAAGTCATACTTAATGGGTTATAGAAGGAATATGACAACCTTGTTCAGAGTTATGCCATTAACGAGGAGCTACCAAGTTTGGAAGCACTCCAAATTGTACTCATTTTTTAGGAATCAAGACAAGAGTATAAACTCTTGAAAATGGAGAGACTGTCTCTCAACATTGATGGTAAAGCTCTCTTTACCAAAGACAAGCACAAGACAAGAAGTAAGAATCAACATCAACCCTCTTCAAGCAAGAACAATCTTATTTCCTAGGAGAAAAGAGAAGAGGATGAGTCTCTCAAGCTTCCACATCCAAGAAGAAGAAGAAAAACATCAAGTGTTTCTTTTGTGGCAAGAAGGGGCATCATGCCACCAATTGCTTCAAGAAGAAGAGTCAATTCAAGCAAGCCAACATTTCTAATGAAGAGAAGGAAGATACTCATGCAAGTGATGGAGAGGGATCTCTTATGGTCTCGAGTTTTTCTTCATCACCTTTCAAGAAGGATGGTTCGTGGTATATCGACAGTGGAGCTTCCTCACATATGTGTAGCTCCAGGCATTCTTTTTCATCTATGTCACCTTATGAAGGAGCCAAGAAGTCCATCTACACAGCAAATGATCATGAGTGTGCTATTGAAGGCATAGGGACCATTCCCTTAAAGCTTTTTTCATCAAAAGTTCTTTCTCTGTCTAAAGTACTTTTTGCTCCTAAGTTAACAAAAAATCTTATTAGTGTTGGGCAATTATTTGATAGTGGACTAGATGTGAATTTCAATGTCGATACATGTACAATCAAGAAGCATGATGAGATCCTTGCATTTGGGTCTAGATATGGTGGAATCTACAAGCTTGATCCCAAAGAGTATGCTAACTCTTGTGATGGTGCTTTTGCTTCTCATATGTCTTTGGAGGAACTATGGCATAGAAGGTTGGGACATCCTAGCTATAGTTCTATGGTGTCTATGGTCAAGAAAGCCAAATCTATTGGCTTGCCTAATCTTATCTCTGAAAATTTCAAGCCATGTGAGGCTTGTGCCATATCTAAGTCTCATAAGAAGCCTTTTTCAAAGTCATCTATCAAGACTACACATCTGTTGGACCTCATACACTCGGATGTGCACTTCTCATCTTCAAAGAGCAAGGGTGGTGCTACTTGCTTTGTAACTTTCATTGATGATTTCACTAGATTTACTTGGTTATATCTTCTAGTTTCAAAGTCTATGGTGTTTGACTATTTCCTAAAGTTCAAAGCTCTAGTTGAAAAGCAATTTTCATACAAAATCAAGATTCTTAAAAGTGATGGAGGTAGTGAGTACACTTCCAATAAATTTCATGATTATTGTGAGCTTGAAGGCATTAAAAGGGAGTTTTCTTGTGCATATATACCATCTCAAAATGGGGTGGCTAAAAGAAAGAATAGAACCTTGTGTGAATGTGCCAAAACCATAAGAATTGAGGCATCTTTGCCAAAAGACTTTTGGGGTGAGGCCATCAATTGTTCAAACTATCTTTGCAATCGACTCCCTCATGTTGCACTTGAAGGAAAGTCACCATATGAAGCACTTTATTTGAAGAAACCTAAGGTTGATCACCTTAGAGTATTTGGATGCATTTGCTTTGTCCATATTCCCTTGGAAATGAGAAAGAAGGATAATCCTTGTGCAAGCAAAGGTTGAATGGTTGGATATTCATCCAACAAGAAAGCCTATCGAATCTACATGCTCTCTACTTCTAAAGTAATTGATAGTAGAGATGTAGTTTTTCATGAAGAAGAAAAGTCCAATCTTGGAGGGGCCAAGATCAAGCAACCTCAAAATCTATCACATTTTGTTATTGAAGACAATCAACATATGGAAGTCCTCAAATTTTCACTCCTAGAAGATCCATGAGGGGGAGATCCGAGCCTAAAAGGCTCACTAATGATGACAAAGGAAAACAAGTGGATCTTGATTCCACTTATGCTTATTTTGTTTCTCGTAAGGAGCCCAAAGATGTACAAGAAGCCCTCAATACCAAGGAGTGGTATGAGGCCATGAAGATTGAATATGATGCCTTGATCACCAACCACACATGGGAGCTAGTGTATCCACCACCTAACATGCATATCATTGAATGCAAGTGGGTGTTCAAGATCAAGTACAATCATGATGTCTCCATCGACAAGTACAAGGCAAGACTATGTGCTAAAGGCTTTGCACAAATATATGGCCTTGACTATGAAGAAACCTTTGCTCCTGTAGCAAAGATGGTGACAATAAGAATCATAATCTCTCTTGCCTTATTTTTTAAGTGAAAATTGTTTCAACTTGATGTCTCCAACGCTTTTTTGAATGGCTATCTTGAGGAGGAGATATACATGGAACAGCCTCAAGGATTTATCAAGGATAAATCTAAGGTGTGTTTGCTATTTAGGAGTCTTTATGGCTTGAAGCAAGCACCTAGATCATGGTATTCAAGACTCAACAACTTTCTACTTTCATTAGGATTTGTGCTTAGTGACTATAATCCTTCTATGTACTTAAAGTTTGATGATAGTAATATTGTCATTCTTCTAATCTATGTAGATGACATTATTCTTAGTGGAAGTTGTTTGATGCTAGTTCAAGAATCCAAAGATGCATTAAGAATTTAAAATGCAAGATCTAGGAGAGATCCATTACATTTTAGGCCTTGAGATTGATTTTCATGAAGAATATGCTTCTATTTGTCAATCTAGATATGTCTTTTCTATGTTGAGAAAATTCAATATGCAAAATTGTAAAGGCATAGATACTCCCATGGAGCAACATGTAAAAGATCCTATTAAAGTTGATGAAAGATCCTTTGAGGACATGACACTTTATAGGAGTCTTATAGGCTCTTTAATTTGGCTTACTATCACTAGACCCGATTTGAGCTATTGTGTGCACAAATTGAGTCAATTTATGCAAGATCCTAAGATCCAACATTGGAAGATGGCCAAGAGAGCTCTAAGATATGTATCTTCTACTCAAGATTATGGGTTATTGTACAAGAATTAAGATCTAACCATTGTTGGCTATTCGGATTCCGATTTTGCAAGTGATAAAATGGATCGAAAGTCCATTAATGCATATACTATCTTTCTTGGAGGAAATCTTGTGTCTTGGCTTTCAAAGAAACAAGATACCATATCCCTATCATCTTGTGAGGCCGAGTACAAAGCACTCACTACAACAACTAAAGAGGTGCTTTGGATCAAGAGGTTAATCATGGACCTAAAGTGCATCAAAGAGGATGATCTTCCCTTGATCAAATGTGACAACATATCGGCACGAGCTCTTGCAAACAATCCTATTTTTCATGCAAGAAGCAAGCATATAGAAGTGGCACACCATTTTGTAAGGGAAAAGCTCATTGGAGGAGAAATCAACTTGGAACACGTCGACACATCTTCATGTATTGCTGATCTTCTCACAAAGCCACTTTGCAAAAGTGCCTTCTCAAAGCATAGATCTAATCTTGGTCTTATCTCAAGATCAATGCTTGATCCACATTAGATACATTTTTAGGAGGAGTGTCAAAATATTGGAAACATCTATCTAATGTTGTAAGTAGGGGTGCTAAATTTGCCAAAGATGAATTGAGCTCTTTTGGCTTAGTAAAGACCCATCTTTGAATAAAATATTCAAGGTAGGCAAAAGTAGAAACTCGAGCTACCATAGAAATTGCCATTTGTACTTTGCATGCCACATTTAGTGCATGAAAAGACTAGGTGGCACAATTAGACATATTGAGGTGGCTTGAATAAGTCTAGATAGCTTGAGAGGTGGATTCACAACTCCAATTCAACTCAAAGTAGGAGGAGAGTCCATGGATCTATATATATGTGATGTACTCTCATTGAGAAAATGATGAAATTTGTGTGTAATGCAAATTTGGAGACTAAGCTCTTTGTGGCCTCTCTCTCTACTCGAGTTTGTACTTCTATTTTCTCTCTCTAGCCGAGTTGAGATATTTGTTATGCCTAGTTTCATGTTTTTTGATAGGTCTTGCTTGTAACACAATAATATTTCTTGTCTGGTTAGCTTTCCTAATGTCAACCAATGCTAATCTGATCTTTATGGTATTATTGGGCTTAGGAGATCAAAAGTACATGTGTAGGGCGTCCCATGTGAGAGATTTCAACTAGTTGTCTAGTTTATTCATATTTTGGTTAATTGTCAATAAGAGACCAAAACTCATTTTAGACTTAGAGACAAACTTTTTGAAGTTATATTAGTTTAAAGTACATTCAATAAACACTTTTGGAAAGTGTGGGAAAGTTGGTAGTCGAGTTTGAGAGAGATTCAAATTTGAACTTTGGATACATTGAATCTAGACCCAAAAATAGTAGGGTTTACATTTTGGAGGGAAAGCCAAGTGGCCAAATAGGGTTTGGAGACTCTATAAAAGGATGTAACTCGTGGAGAGACACATCTTCTCTCTTCTCTCTCTCATTTCATCATTATACATGGTTCTCTTTGGGTTTTACTACTCATTGGTGCACTATCTTGGTGTTATCTTGTAATTCTATGTGTAGAATGATCATTTATTGCTATTTTCGGTTCCACACATGTGAAATATATTAGGGTACTGTAATTGTACGGACAGCAAACATATTTTATGTTTTGGTTCATGTTTGATCAATATCTCTTAGAGTTTGCATCTCATTTTGTATGTAGATGCTGATTTTTCTACATTGGCAAGATTGTTGGTTTGCTTCTTATTGTAGCCAATGATTTGGGACATGGATTGGATCTTGAATGATCTGAAATCCTTCACATGGTATCAGAGCTCTTGTGTTTCAGGTTATGAAAGGATCAGAGCAAGGATTTGAAGGAGTTACCAATGCTAGAGCATGCTAGATTGATCTCTACTCAAAAATCAGCATTTTTGCATGTGTAGAATTGATCTTTTGTAGGTCAAAACTCAATATAGGGTTATATACTTGATCAATTCCAATTTCACACTTGGCTTACTAGAATTAGATGATTTCTGGTGCATTAGGAAGGTCTCATTGGAGTCTACAAGAAGATATACCAAGTTTCTAGAAATTGCATGTAGAATTTGAGATATTCAATTTTTTGTTATTTTGTCAAAACCCTAATTTTGATTGGATATCTAGTTTGTGAGGTTACTGAACTTCATTTGAGTGTGTTTCAATCTTAGAAAGTGGCAAGAATCATTAGATTGAGGATAGATCATAGGTTGATCAAGATTTCACTATTCTATGTGTTGATTTTCTAGTTAGAAGTGCTAGAAGAGATTTGAGAGGTTCCATATCTTTGTGATTTCTTCTTGAGCTCATTTTTTGACATTCAAGAGAGTGCTTTGTGCATTGGAACAGGTTGAAAGAGAAGATCAGGTCACTTCAAAATGGCTACAAGTGGTGGATTTATGTTGGAGAGCAATGATAGGCTTACCTCAATCAACTATTCTACTTGGAAGGTGAGGATGGAGTCCTTATTGGAGATGAATGAGTTGATGGAGATTGTTGTAGGTTTGGAGGAGAGACCAGCAACTCAACAAGATCAAATGAGGTATGACAAGAGAGCAAAGAAAGCTCTACACATGATCAAGATGAATGTTACCAATGAACTTCTCAAGGAAGTTGGTAAGTGCACATCATCTTTGGAGGCTTGGGAAGCTTTGAAGAAGCTTTATGAATCCAAGTCTACATCAAGAGTGCTTATTCTTAGGAGGCAAATCTTTCAAAGTTTGTAAAAGAAAGAAGAGAGTACTCATGCTTTTGTTTTGAGGATTAAGGCATTCAATGATGAGTTAGCATGTATTGATGAAAGCATTAAGGAGGTAGAGCTTGTTCAAGTTATACTTAATGGCTTGTTGGATGATCATGCTAATCTTGTTCAAAGTTTTGCTATTCAAAAGACTTTGCCAAGTATTGTGGATTTGCAAGAGATCTTGTGAATGAGGAGCATAGGCTTCAATCAAGAGGAGGTGGATCTACATCAACATCTCATTATGAAGAGGATGCTATGTTCATCAAAGGCAAGTTCAAGGGCAAAGGCAAAGGCAAGTGGTCTAAAGGGCAAGATCAAGGTGAGACTTCTTCTTCTGGCAAAAAGAAAGATAAGTCTAAGTTGAAATGCTTTTATTGTGGAATCAAAGGGCATTTTGCAAATGAATGTTTGAAGAAGCAAAGAGATGAAGGTAGCAAGCAAATCAACTTTATTACTAATGATGAGAATCTAGGTGGTGGTGATTCTCTTTTTATGTGTTCTTCAGGTCCAATATCAAGTGAAGGTGACAAATATTCATGGTGGATTGATAGTGGAGCTAGCTCACACATGACTAGTCACAAGGAGTTCTTTACATCTTTGGTCACTTATGATGGAGCCAAGAAAGCAATTCACATGGCCAATGGTGGTGAGTGTGTGATTGAAGGTATTGGTTCAATTCCTATTTGTCTCTCTACTAATAGGAAAGCAAGACTTGATGGTGTTCTTTACATTCCTTCACTTTCAAAGAATTTGTTAAGTGTTGGTCAAATGATAGAGAAAGGATACATGGTAAAGTTTGGTGGTGATGCTTGCTTCATTACAAAGGAAGAAATCTTGGTTGCTAGGGGCAATAAACAAGGTAGAATTTTCAAGCTTGATGCTTTTGTTATGGCTAACAAAAAGGATGGAATGGAAAAGGAGCTTGGTCTCAACTTTCCAAAGTTACCTTTTAGCATCAATAAGATTGGTGGATCTTATGCAAAGTCTATCAAGCTTCCTTATGCTAGATCTAGGTCAAGATCTAATATGCTTATTGGAGATGTTCATCTTTGTGCTAACTTGGCTAGTCTTGAGGATAATGATGGTGTTTCAATGGTTCTTCATGGCAAGTGCAAGCATGCAAAAGGTAAGGAAAGAGCTAACTTCATCAATGGAGGTGAAGGTTCTTCCTTGGAAAAGATTGTTGTTAATGATTTCTTTGATCATATGGAAAAGGATGTTGCTAGGTGCATGCATGAAGGAGGTGGTTCTTCTACATTCTTTTGTTATGATTCCAAGAAAGTCATTTTTCCAGCAAGTGGAGTCACATGTCTTCATAAAGAGAGTAGATCAAATGGTTCTATCAAGAGACTTAGTGAGGGAGATAGTCACAAGTCAAGAAGAAGAGAAGTATGTGAAGAGTTCAAAGTAGGATGTACTTTGAATGATGTCATTGTGAATGATAGTGAGGAAGAATCATTACCATATGATTCATTACCTAAAACATTGAGTAGAAGTTCTTGTTTGAAAAAAGAGAGTACTTTAATCATCCTTATGTTGAAGGTACTAATCATATTTTTCAGGGCTTCTAATGTTTTTGAGGTTTCTACTTCTTATGATGCAATCATTAAGAGAGAGTCTCATGAAGGAAAGAGAAATGGAAGATTGGTTCTTGGGAAGATCCAAGGCATGGATCTCACATCTCTTCATCAACTCAAAGGATTCTATGATTATGAATTGATCACTCATGATCAAGATGGCAAAAGGTTGGTTGAAGAAGACTACATGGAGCAAATCGAGAGGCAATTTCTTCAAGGCAAGGGAGATCTCATTGGTGAGCTTATTGAGGTTTTGTATGAACTCAAGAGGGCTGGATTTCTTAGGTTTGATACTCATCTTCACCTACTCTACTTCATGTTGGATGGAAAGTTTGGAATCTATTTTTTGATTTATGATGGTGACATTGGTGACATTGTTTTCACTAACCTTTGTGGAAATTCGAGATCAAGCATTGATGAGATCTTGTTGGATATAAATCATATGTTTGAGAGGGAGTATTTCCAGAGGTTCAGGTCTGAAGATATTCATATCTTTGATATCTTTGATGATCAAGAGAAAGGTAAGCAAGTGGAAGCGACACGCTTTGCTTTATTCACATGTTTTGGAGAATTTTCTTGTGTAGATGATGCTATGCAAGTGGATATTGGTTCTCATGGTTTTCATACTGGAAAAGCAAGTAATGGATCTGGAAAACAAAGTTTGTTCAATGACTTTGATGGTCAAGAGGAAGATCAAGAAGTTGGTCTCAAAGGGCTTCAACAAGAAAGGTGGCAATTTGGAGCTAGTCAAGAGCATCAAAGGAGAGGTAATTGGCAAAGATGTTATGGATCTGTTTTTGCAGCTTATTAAAGACTCAAGTAAGGTCAAAGGAGCAGCAAGGAAGTTTTGTTCAAGTTTACTTTACTTGTTCTATCTCATGTTTGAGCTATTTCATGTGGATGTGTGCAAATTATCAAGATATGGACAAACTAGCTACATTGTCTTACAATATTTTATTGTTGGAGTTGTACTAGCATTCTTGACTGGTTTTGCTGATGGAAATGAAGCTATTGGAGGTTCATTATGTCACTCATCCATGGCTAAGTTCTCAATTGTTGAGCTACTTGGTGCCAATACTTGGAGATTGTCAATTTTTGGTGAATTTATGGTCATTTTCTTGTGTCAAGTAGATCTTGAAGATGGACTAGTGCAAACTACTTGGTTTATAGAGTCATGTGGTGCTGGATTTGCATCATTTATGTACTCACCTACTCATGGATTTCCAAGGTTTGATGGTTTCTTGTGGCAAGATGGAGATGGAGGCTCATTCATGGAGTTTTGTGGTGGAGACATATCAAGAAAGGACAAAGTTGGAGGAGACAAGCAAGCAAATGGTCATCACTCACGTTTATTGTTTGATTGCTATAATTTTCAAAGAATTCAAAGTTTGAAACATGGAGGAATCATTTCATTCACATTCTATTTGGTTCTTCATGTTCTAGTTATATCTTGATGTGTAAAATTGATTTAAGAAATAGTGAAGCATCCAATTTGGACACTATTCTCTATATCAATTATGAAAGATACTTTAGAACCTTAGAAAGAAGATCTATATTTAGGATGGAAATCATTCTAAAGTTGGATCAAAGTTCTATTGTCAAAACTATGCCAAAACTAGTTGAAGAGGGAGTGTGAGAGATTTCAACTAGTTTAGTCTAGTATATTCATATTTTGGTTAATTGTCAATAAGAGGCCAAAACTCATTTTAGACTTAGAGACAAACTTTTTGAAGTTATATTAGTTTAAAATACATTCAATAAACACTTTTGGAAAGTGTGGAAAAGTTGGTAGTCGAGTTTGAGAGAGATTCAAATTTGAACTTTGGGTACATTGAATCTAGACCTAAAAATAGTAGGGTTTACAATTTGGAGAGAAAGCCAAGTGGCCAAATAGGGTTTGGAGACTCTATAAAAGGATGTAACTCGTGGAGAGACACATCTTCTCTCTTCTCTCTCTCTCTCATTTCATCATTATACATGATTCTCTTTGGGTTCTACTACTCATTGGTGCACTATCTTGGTGTTATCTTGCAATTCTATGTGTAGAATGATCATTTATTGCTATTTTCGGTTCCACACGTGTGAAATATAGTAGGGTACTGTAATTGTACGGACAACAAACATATTTTATGTTTTGGTTCATGTTTGGTCAATATCTCTTAGAGTTTGCATCTCATTTTGTATGTAGATGCTGATTTTTCTACATTGGCAGGATTGTTGGTTTGCTCCTTATTGTAACCAAAGATTTGGGACATGGATTGGATCTTGAATGATCTGAAATCCTTCACATCCCACACATGTGAATTGAACATCAGCAGTGACAAAACGAACTTAGAAGGTCAACAAGACAAAGAAGTCCTCCAGACCATTATGCTGACAATCTTTAATGGAGCAAGGACACGCAGTTCGAGTACTACAGCTTCATTGAAGAGCCAACAACATGTCAAGAAGCTGTCCAGAGTCTAGAGGGAGAATTATGGAAGCAGGCAATGTCAAAGGAGATCAAGTTGATGAGGTGAAACGAGGCATGGACACTAGAGCCACTGCCAAAAAATAGAAAGATCGTCGACTGCAAGTAAGTGTACAAGAAAAAGATAAAATCAGATGGAACCGTTGGGCGCTACAAGGCAAGGCTTGTCGTGAAGGGCTATACACA
The DNA here is from genome assembly GCA_029204225.1 of Diphasiastrum complanatum. NCBI lineage: Eukaryota > Viridiplantae > Streptophyta > Lycopodiopsida > Lycopodiales > Lycopodiaceae > Diphasiastrum > Diphasiastrum complanatum. The sequence continues at coordinate 72,382,585 of CM055098.1, forward strand.
GAGATATGGTATTGATTATTTCGACACATATTCGCCAAGGGTCAAGATGACAAGCATACGACTACTCCTTGCATACGCCACACAACACAATTTGGAAATTCACCAAATTGATGTGAAGACAGTCTTTCCCCATGGAGATCTAGAGGAGAAAATCTTCATGAAACAAACTATAGGATATGAAGATCCCAACAATTGACAATATGTCTGTCGGTTGCAGAGATGCATCTATGGTCTAAAATAGACATCACGAGCTTGGTATAAGAAGTTTGATAGTCTTCTGAAGACTCTAAACTTCAAACCTACACAACTGGACTGTAACGTCTACATAAAAAGAGTAGGAAAAGATTTTGTGATACTGACTATTTTCGTGGATGATTCCCTGATGATAGGAAACTCCTTGATGCTGATCAAAAACACGAAGAGTTAGATTTTTGAAAGTTATGAAATCACAAATCTAGGAGAAACAACAAAATGTCTTGGGCTGGAGATCATAAGAGATTGAACAAAGGGAAAAATGCACTTGAACCATTCTGAATATGCCAGAAAGTGCTCAAGCAGTATCACATGATGGACTGCAAAGAAAAGGCCACACCAATGATAGCTAGAGCCAAGTTGACGAAGCAGGATTGCCCAGAAATGGAAGAGGAAGAACAAAAGATGGCAGGTATACCCTACCAAAACCTAATCGGTAGTCTGATGTACCTTACAATTTGTACTAGACCCAATCTAGCTTTCTCTGTTTACGCCTTGAGCCAATTCTCTTCCAATCCTAGCATGGCACATTGGCAAATGGCAAAATGAATCCTATAGTATCTGAAAGGTACCCAGAGTATGAGACTAACTTACAGAGCTAAAAACAAAATAAAATGATTCGAGCTGCATCACTATAGTGATGCAAGCTTGGCGAGCTACAAAGATGACAACAAGTCCATAACTGGAGGATGTACCATAGCGTGCGGAACTGCAATCAGTTAGATATGCAAAAATCAAACCTTGGTAGCTCAATCCTCTTGTGAAGCTGAATACGTCATAGCTTCAAAGGTGGCAAAAATGATGCTAAAAGCAATCGGGATACAAATGATGGCTGCAAATAATGCTAAAAGCAATCGGAATACCACAAGAAGGGCCATGCACAATGATGATGAACTCTCAGAGTGCCATTTGTTTGTCCCAGGATCCTTCTTCCATTCAAAGACAAAACACATACCTCTGAAGTACCATCACATTCGAGATCTAATCTCGAAAGGAGAGCTCCAGGTCCAGTACATAAAATTAGAAGACATGATTGCAGATCTGCTCATGAAGCCGCTCGACAAGCCACTCTTTGCCAAGCAAAGAAAGACAATTGGATTAAACATGCAAAGCTGCAAGGTTAAAGAGGGAGTGTCAGAAATGGTAAACTCCTGCAACTTTGCCATGATGCGAAGGACAAATGATTTGCGAAAGTCAATGTGCCTTGACTCGAAGGACGAACGATTCGCAAACAACTCACAAAAATCAAATACGCCTCCAGGACCGCAAAGACCGCAAAGTGACAAAAAACGAAAAGAAACGAAAGAAACAAAAGGAAATGAAAGAAACAAAAGAGAATCTTTTGTGCTACCAGCTGGCAGCTCAACAGGTGTGGAGTCTTAAACTTCACGCCCAGCTGAAACGGGTAGTAACAACAGAGAGTAATTGATTAGTTGATTAGCGTTAACTATTCTTGTAATTCTTTTTTTAGCTATCTTGTAAACTCCACACAATGGAGATAAAAACGATTCTTCTGGATCATAATATATATTGTAATATACAGAAAGACACAGAGAGATACAATAAGACATAGAGAGTAGAGCAAGAAAAAAAAAGACTAGAAACAAAAAGTAGTTGTGCATGAAAGTCTGTCAATGAGCAGAACACAGCGAAAGAGTAGAGCGTCAAGCCGCAATAACTGAGACACTGACCATCTCGCTCTAAAAATTAAACTGATAATTGATTGCTCTATTTTCATGCATCTCTTTGTCTTCCGCTATCTTGATTGCTAGAATGGAATCTGTTCTGTGATGCATAGTCACGTGTCTAGGTTCCTGTGAAGCTTCTGCACAAAAGAAAATTCAAAAGAAAAAAATTTGTTCGCGACAACAAAACAAAAACTATTTTGCTACAAGATTGTCCGTGAGAGGAAGAAGAGACGAGGGAAACATCAGAGGCATGGAATAGCTAGTTCAGTGTGAATAGCAGTAGGAGGTGGAAGCGCAGCTGAAGATGTTTTCCTAGTACGACGTTGTGACATGGAAGGCAAGTCAAGAATGACGATCTCGTTGTGTGAATGACGTCGACTATGTGAGCTGGATGCCTGATTAGATGACTCGGCCGGTGTTTATTTATAGATAGAAAGCACGGAGTCCATACGAAAACCATGGAATCTATTTTCAAGGTGGGAGGTTGTTAGGAGTGACAACAAAGGGCCAGCAGCAAATTGTTGCTTGGTATTGCTCTTGATGGCTCATTTGACCTCTCCAAAAATGGTATTGAACTAGTAATATGGATCGAGAGGAGCCTTGACTATCTTGGCATGAGACTCAACTATCCTATGCAAAATCAGGGTTGTAATATGGTCTTTCCTGAGGTTGCCAACCATCAGAAGATTGTTAAAGAGCTAAGCAACGGCCTGAATGGCCAGATCAGTAATGGCTTCTAGAAGGTAGCCGTCATTAGTCCAGTGCAAACCATTGATAATGTCAATATAAGGCTTAATAGCTTGTTTGGCTTGCTTATGGTTTGGTGAGGCTTGGGTATCAGATGCTATCCCTATGACAGCAATGGCAACCTTAGTCATGCACACTTTGTGTGTGGCTTTCTAGAAAGTAATGTAGGACTTGGATTTCTCCTCCTTCTGAGAAAGAGGAGGAAAGAGTGATAAAATCCATGTTGATTCTCCCTAAGAAGGCTCTCTCATGAATACCCATTGTAGTAAGCAAAGGCTTCGCAAGGGTCATCCACTGAGTGACTATATGCTTGTGCTAGGAAGGATCATGATATCCGTTGTAGTTGGGACATCACGATGGATTGTGTAATGCGTCGACTGAGACGTATCTGTGGAAGACATGATGGAAAAGGACAGAAACTGAAAGTGATAGACACAAGTGTATATCTGAAAATGGTACAAAAAGTCTTGAAGGCTTTGGTCGCTGGAAAAATTGACAAGAGCTTCACTAGCACAAGTGAGGAATGAATCGAATTCAGCCAACTTATAGGTGAATTTGGAGGGTCCATTACATAGAATGCTAGTTTGGATAATCAGTTTTGAACAAAAATCTGCAGGCTTGTTCAGTACTGTGAAAATAGGCTATAAAAATCTCGGCAAAGGTTCTTGAGGTTCTGAAGCCATCCGACGAACGTTTTTCAGGTTTTGCGAACCTTCGTCCAAAAGGATCCTTCGCCCAAGTACTGTCATAAATGCAACTTTCAGGTTCTAAACTTACAGCCAACGAAGGTTTCTGAGGAGAGTAAGGTTCTCGGCGAAGGTTCCCAAAATGGCATATTGCTGATCATTCGCCTAACTCAAAAGGTACTTTTTTTGGAAAATATCCTTCGCCCAAGTCAGTATAATTATATCTAAAGTGGATGTACAATCTGAAAGTTCAACGAAGGTTTCCAATACTGTATGGGAAACATATGACCAAAACATTGATTTTATAAGTCATTTTCCATCAAAAATTATCTTTTTGAAAATACTTTCCTTTCTCTTTTTTCATTCTGATGACTTTTCTGACTTTTGCTCATCAGTATTTTCTCATTTTTCTTTTACTATTTTTTTCAAACAAAGTTAACAATTAAGTAGTGAAAACAAAAAATTGAAAAACAAATAAAAAGAAAAATCATTTGGATCATGCTTGTTGAACTGGCGGAGCAGGCTCTCAAAACTTGCGTAATGACACAGGAGTATCAAACCGTTTTTCGTCCAAGTGCTCAAGAATCATTGTTCCATATTCAGTAGTTCCTTCACTTTATACGAGCCTTCATCGGTAAACTTCAATTTTTCCTTGATCAGCTTGGTTTTGTACATTAGTGCGAGATCTCCTGCTTTCAGACCCTTTTTGTGTAATCGACGATCGTGTCATGCCTTACAGCGGGCTTTCTCTGCTGCTAACACATGAACTGCCATCAATCTTGTTTCACACAATTTGTGCAATGCTTCATGACGTACTTGTAAAGACTTGTCAGCATTTAACCATTCTATTGCTGCTATGCATAAAGGCTGTATTAAAAAATCAATCGGCATGACAGCATCTTGACCATAAACTAGTTGAAAGGGTGTTTGATTTGTACTATTTTTGTAAGCGATTGTAAATGCCCATAATGCTGCATGTAGTTTATGTTCCCAATCAGATCAACTCGCTTTAACTGTTTTCATCATAATAGTGCAGAAAATCTTATTGGAAGATTCAGCTTGGCCATTCCCCCTGGGATAATAAGGAGTACTAAATCTGTGTATAATAAAAAAATCTTCTAGTAAACACTTTATTGTTTGATTAACAAAGTGTTTATCCCGGTCACTTACAATCTCGATCAGACATCCAAATCTAATAATAATATTTTCATAGAAAAACTTGGCCGTAGATTATGTGAGGGTGTAAGGGTTCATAGTTCTATCTAGTAGGCCGTCGTGCTCACTAGCAAACATCACATGTATGAATATAATTTTTTGTGTCCTTTTGAAGCATAGGCCACCAATAACTTGATTTCAAAAGTTTGCGAACAGTAATATCTGTAGAGAAGTGTCCTCCGCCCATGCCATCGTGTGAAAACGTGATTAAATCTGGTATTTCATGCGGTAAAACAAATCTACGTAGAATATTGTCTAATCCACGATGATACAATTGTCCTGCAATTAATTGATAAGGTTGAGCCTTATGAATCAATTGCCTCTTCTGTACTTTTGTCAAAGAGTCATTCAGTTGTCCTAGCATCAGGTACTCAACAATATCCGCTTTGTGATCCAACTTGTACAATCTTTTCTGGTTCTCTTGATTCAGCAAGATTCATAGCCTGTGTCCTAGCTGGGCCATCGTAAACAACTTTCGATTCTGGCACCTGTTCTTCGGGTTCACGATGTGCTTTGGGTAACATGATAACAAAAGTTATCAGCTTTGATGATGCTTTTTGTCTCTTTTTTGACCAAATCTGGCAGATTTGACCAATTTTTGTTATTTTCTCTGATATCTCAAATTCAAATGGATTTTAAGATTGGTGATCTGAATAGCTTTTCCTGTTTATCAATCAGATTACATTTCAAACAAGCAAATCCACTCAAATCAAGCAAAATCAATCTCGAACTAACCCTAAAATGTAGATCTAACACTATTCATGCCACAACAAGATACCTAATGCAAGCTAACTATCCAACAATCATGGTGCAACTGAAAAATTGGCATAGCTCCCTGGCAACGGTGCCAAAATTGTAGTGGGTTTCTTTCCTTGCCTAACCTGAATCCAAGATCTAGTCAATCTAGCATCAAAGAGATGGAGTTAGTTGTCACGCATAGGTTCCCATGAGAGTGATAGTTTAGTTCAGATTTCAACATGAATGGAGGATTCACATCTATCTCTACATCCATTAACCCTACTCTTTAACACTACACATTCCTTAATACTTACAATTCCTTAACACTACACATCCACAACAAAAATATCTTACTCTTTCTTTCTATCCCTTTCTCTCTCATAAAAAGTATAATAACATACAATCCCAATAACACTCAGATCCAACAATTAGCAAAATCCAAATAAGCATGAAAAAGTGATAGAGAGCAAGGACATTCATCAATCCATTTCTGAAGAGAACCAATCTGCTTTATTGAAATGAGGAAATGAACATGAGGAGCAACTCGAGTTGGTCCCTTCTTATAGTAGAGAGGAGAAACCTGGCCTCTGAATCCTATTGGTCTAGTCTTGCCTCTCTTTCTATTCAAATTTAAAAAAGTGTGGGAACCATCAAAATTGGAGGGAAATCCAACTTTATTCACTAACTTGACATTTAGGCCCTACGACATTAAAAGTCCCGCAAAAAGGCCTAAAGTCCTTTTATTAACTTTTAACTAATCGATCAAATAACTGTGTGATCATCAAGTTGGACTTACACACGCAGGGTGCCAAATCCCTCACTTATTAACTAGAATTAGAGTTGCCTTGAGATCCGCAAAATCTCCAACAACTTCCTGTGTGTATAAGCCCAGCCCAATGAGCACACTAGTTAAATAGATTAAGTTGTTTTCTAGTGACTTGATAGATAAGTTTGAGGCCCAAGTTCACAAAGTCAAGCTGAAAATAAGGAATCTAAGTTGCACAAAGTAAGACTCACATGATTCATGTGACTTGTCTTTTGCTTTCGTAGAACCATTATATTTAAGTTGTGTTTCTTTGAAAGGCTTGGATTAGAATCCTTGTCCCAATGAAGTGGCCAATCAGAGTGAAGGAGACTCACCTCTAAATCTATAAGAGAAAGCCATTTCCTTTGTATTGTATCATCTTCCATCTTCTTCTCAATAGAACTCTGTTGGTTTCACTTCTTCTTCCTCTTCTTCTTCTTTTTCTTCTTTTTCTTCTTCTTCTTCTTCTCTCTCTCTCTCTCTCTCTCTCTCTCTCTCTCTCTCTCTCTCTCTCTCTCTCTCTCTCTCTCTCTCTCTCTCTCTCTCTCTCTCTCTCTCTCTCTCTCTCTCTCTCTCTCTCTCTCTCTCTCTCTCTCTACGTTGGGATCGAATAGCTTTGGGTAGGCGCTCGAGCCCCCAAAGCCTTTCTCAACCTAGGCATTCTCTCTCTCCCTCTCTCTATTTTCTCTCTCTTCTCTCTCATCTCCCTCTCTCTTCATGCTATGCAAGTCAAGGCGAGGTTGCCGCTCCCAACGTTCGGACCTCTATACTACATTGACGACACAATAGTGGCGCCATTGCCGAGGAGCGCCACACTCTCTTCACACTCTCATCTCATCGCATAGCACCTCATCGCTCCTCCTTTCTCTCACTCTCTTCATTTTTTTTGCCAAAAATTGGAATTTTAGGGGTAGATTGGTGTGATTAGTATTAGTTTTGCCGTTTTGTGAAACTTTCTATTTGTTTGCACTGTAGGTCCTGGACTAAACAATGGACCTCGGATTAAGATGATCAGTACCTAGAAAAATTAGTGCCACCCATATCATCCATTCTTCATTTTCATTTTTCTCGTCCATCTCCATTCCATCTCCCATTGCCTCTCTCCTCTATTAAATCCATTTCTATTTTTCTCCACACTGATCAATCTTTCTACTTACTCTTTTCTCTTCTTCTTATTCTTCTTCTCATTCAAAAGAAAAAGAAGTTAGAACATCATCACCATTGCATCATCACTTACGCGATCCAACAGCCAGCTCTTTGCGACATTATAGCGTTGAACTATGGATATTGCTCTTGTAGGATTATCTAAACTAAAGATGATCTATGATAAAACAATCCGAGACTATAGCTATCGAATCTTCCATCTAGTTAAAGATTGTTCGATTCCTGAACAGATTATCATGGAAAAAATACTACATCGGACTGCCCAAACATATTAGATCTAATATGACAAAATTAGCATCCTATGCATCCTATGTAACATGGGATGAAGGATTTTCCCTATCGCTCTGATGAATCATTAGACGAGGAATCAGAGGAACAAGAGTCAACAACGAGCGATGGTCCAGCAAGAATGGAACTCTATCCAAGGCAACTAGGTGTAGCAAAGTCAAGCAGATAAAGTGTAGCAGAAGACCAAGAACCTTGCACTTCAAGTTCAGGTCGTCCTCAAGCTGATGCTCGCATGGTCAATTTCTTGAGAATGATGAATGTACATACTATTTTGGAAGTCATCCGAGCTCCATATGTCCAATCAAGAATCCTTGACATGGACCAAAGGTGGAGCAGAAGGCTCGACAACCAGATCCAGCGGTTCAAAGGTCACAAGCAGAATCAAGCTAACAAGGAGCTCACCAAAAGGATGGATGTCAGATTGATCCATCTAAATCATGATGCAAGATGGAAGTGTTGGTTATATCCTCTTGCATGTCACCGAATTCAATGGAGGACCACAACAGTCTCCTAGTCTATTTTGTGAAAGATCCTAAGGGGAATCTATTACCAGTGTATAGAGGTGATGGTGTATTGCACTCAGTAAGATGCTATGGATGCGGAGGAAAACATCATCAAGCCGAATTTCCACATTGAGGGGATCCATCAACATTTGAACCCTGTTGTGCACAATGCAGAGTTAATCATCCATGCCGAGATTGCCCGATGAACAATTCACAAATAGCCAGGAGGCATTTGGCCTATGTAGACTGACATACACCTGTGGTGACCCTTCCACCTCAAACGCACTATAAAAGAAAAATCTTAGTGCCACCGAGTTATGAAACGAGTGTGAAAGAAGACAATATGAACAAAGTCCCAAAGTACGTAGAAATACCCTTGGACAAACACGTAACACCATCACATAAGGTAGAGCTGACAAAATCTATCAAGCCAATGATAGCTGAGGAAGTCAAGAAATTGACATCTGAGGAAGTCCGGCAGGTTCTATCAGAACTCACTCACAATGACAAAACCTTGGCCTGAATTTGTAAGATTAACTGTTGAGGAAAGTCATCAGGTTCAAGCATACCATGAATACTTGGATAAAAAAGTAGTCAAACAAGCATGTCATATCCACATTACGAATTGGGAGAGTCTACAACATTGGAACTAGTTGTGCCAATCTATGAGGAGCCATATCAGCAAGCTTTATCTTGGAGTATTTTGATGGAATGCCTCGACTACCCAATTGTCAAAAAACAAGGTTATCCGGAATGGCCACCAGACCCTTATGGGTATTATTGAAAATCTGGCAAGTCCACGTTCTTATTGATCGCCATCATCAAATAAAGCCTCAAGTATTACGTAAGCGAATTCTATCCACGCTTTTTCTGAAGCATCCATATCTCAGCAAGATCGCCAAGCATCATGAAGCTAAGTCTAAAGCTGAGAAGAAGAAGGCACAACAATATGTCAGTTCCCTGCCGAATGCCCTCACAACTGCCCAAGATCAAGTGGACAGGGCCATGCATGATGCAAAGCAACAAGTGCAGCTGCTCCAGGGTCAACTGTAGATGGCTGAACAAGATTGCACACGTATCGAAGGTGAATTGGATGCGACCACCCTTGAGCATGATGCATATCTACAGATGCAAATACCTAATTATCTGGTAACTCCGACGGAAATCACGTATTGTTTAAAAAGGTAGAAACCTATAAAGTGGCTCTTCAAGAATTTCAAGGCCGCTTTGACATATTCAAAGGTACAACTTCAATTGAGTTGGCAAAGGCTAAAACAACCATCAACGCATATAAAAAGGCTATCATGAAGAAACAAAGTGTTTCTGAATACAAAGCCTTGCTAGCTTGCGGCCCCTCGACTGACGAACATGTTCGCAAAACTCGAATATCTGAAGACATGAAACACGAAGAGTTTCGTGAACACGAAAGTCAACGAAGACAAAGACCAACATGTTCGCGAACTCGAATATCTGAAGACGCGAAACACGAAGAGTTTCATGAACACGAACGATCCACGAACGAGATTCCCTTGCGGTCCTATACGAGAGAAAGGCGAACGAGGTAAATGAAACCAACGATGGAAACGAAACCCGTTTTGTCCTCGCACTCCAAGGAGTACCACCAGAGATCACGCAAGTACTAGAAGTACAGAGATCTGACCTGATGGCATGACGTCAGCAGATACTCCCTAGGTCGTGGCTAAACTGCCACTCTTGTAATTCTCTGATTAGTTGTAGATGGTTAATCACTCTAATCTTAGATTTGCATAGAGAGACTGTACTTACAGAATAACACTTGACATATATCAATAGAATACACAGTGTGTAACTATGTAAGAAAGAAGAACAAGAACTAGTTTGATGCTAGTAAGCAATCAAGACGAAAAATAGACAGAAGCTTCACCTGTGTGCGAGAAGACAATTATGTCTAGGATCAGAAGATCTGATTGTCCGATAGTAAAGCGAGACTAATACTCATGAGAGAACCGTGATTCTCTCACGCCAATGCACTACGTGGATTTTTATGTAGTGCCCTAAAGAAATCAAAGAAAATCAATATAGATTATTTTCTGCTTGTGTCTGATCTTGAATGTCGAATGCTTATGCTATTTATTTTAATATCTCTGAGTTTTCTTGTTGAATTCCGCACCTTGGTTGAAATGAAATGCTATATTAATTTTATGAACGTAGATCAGTAGTACCTGACTACTCTCTGGAGGATTGTAGGAGTGTTTCAGCTGGCAGTGCACAGCGAACGCATCTGAACTCCATCCGAATCTCGAAAGAGAGTTGCGAATGTCTTGATGAAATTTTTCTTCTCACGATTCTCATCATTTGTATCAGAGCACCGCTCGACTCCCAATAGTGGTATCAGAGCGCTGACTCGATTCTCTTCAGTGGTATCACAGCCACCCTGTCATATTCTGACATAGCCGAGAAGCTAGCAAAATATTAAACATCAACATAAATATGGCATAATATACTCGAAAATGAAGATATGAACTGGGTAAGTGTAAATCATGAAGAGGCTTAAGTCAGTTTTTGGGAATATATCTCCTAAGTACTTGCCTTGTAATTAAGGACAAGACCTTTTAAAGGAAAAGACATTGTCTTGGACAACCTTTACTAGGTTGTCCATACCAAATGACTAGATACAAAAATGATAAACTAGAGTAACTTTAACTCATAGTTGAGTATACCTCCTATGGTATAGGTGAACGTATTCTCAGTCTAATCATTAACTAGACCCTTTCGAAGGAGCGAAGCACCTGTTGTTTTAGAGGTGTGTTTGCTCGCCCCGTAGAACATATATTGATCTCACAATTCAGTCTCGATCATCAAGAGAGAAGAGTTTATGCTTATGTAAGAGATTGAAGAAGTGAATAGAGTTCTATGAGTTATTCTCTCTTATCTCTGTTCTCCTCACTGCTGAGTGTGAGTGATCTAGAGTCTGCTAACAATATCTAATGCATTTCATGAATTTCTCTCTGATCAGACAGACGCTCTAGTGCATTACAGTCATTTGCTGTGTTTTCGTAAAGCATGCTCCAAAAGAAATGTCTTTAAACCATCTTATTCGTCTGTCGCGAATACTTTCTTTTCGGCACTCGAATAATGAGTATCTTTGGTACAGTCTAGCACAATCATTGAATAAAGCTGTATGTATACATATGAGATGACAGTCCCTGTCTGAAGAATTAAGTTTCTGTCTTCCTGATTGGCATTGACATAAGTTTCTAACGTATTCTAAAACTCTTTGTGTTCTCTAATCATTAAGTTGGACTTTAGTTGTTGAGGACTTCTGTCTAGAAATGAATAGTTCGCGAACGCAATTAATTAATTGTCTACACAGTTGCGAATACATCGAACAATTCTCGATTATCTGTTAACACCTTAATCAGCCAGAGTGTAGTACCGTTGTACTACTCTGATAACATCTTATCTGTAGAACGCGCTTCATCCAATTCGATAGAGGCCAGATTGTTGTTCTGAAGTTATTAACCCAACCAAATATAAGTAATACTGGTTACTTTTTAATGTCTGTCGACAACTAGAATAACCCTCGAAATCACTTGTCATAATTGTACCAAAAACATAACTTTCTAACGCTATCCTCTATGGGAACGACATTATTTATTATAAAATCTATATTAACCCTGTAGGTATATTTCGACATATACCAATTTTTGGCGCCGTTGTCGGGGATAGTTTAGGAAAGTTATAAGAAATCTGACAATCTCTAGTGTATGTCAGATAGAGAATCCAGATTACAACGATACCATAAGCTTAGAGAGGAATTTTTACAAAGACAAAGTAAGAATACTAGTCGAAGAAATCTAGACAAAATCACTGCCTAGTTACTTGAACTCCTAATTATCTTCGGTATGGAGGGTCCTGCTGCACGTTTCACTTCTATCTCCAAAATTAAATATGATTATTTTAAAGGGACTTCTTTCGATGATGCAGATAGCTATGTCTCACAATTTGAGTCCATCACTAATGCGAATAACGAGGGAATTGACGTAGCCAAACTACGAATTTTCTCTGGTCTGCTGAGAAAGCAGGCATGCATATGGTACAGTCAAGTTGAACCAGGTCGTGTAGGAACCTAGCACTTGCTGAAAGATGTGTTTTTGAACTAATTCAGAGAAATCGGTTACAAATCTAGAATTCTTGGACGTCTGAACAATGTTCAGAAGAACAGTAAAGAATCCCTTCGCAAATATACACGTAAGGTTAAAAAATCTCATAGGAAAACTAACCGGTGTATATCCTGTAGACATGCAGATCGAATGTTTTTTGGCTGGTTTACCACCAAAGATTGATCAGTATTGTAGACAAGGGGACATGACCTCCTTAGCAGCAGTAAGAGCTAGTGCCAAAAATTTTGAGACCTCAAAACTAGCACGAAGGCGACGATCGATGAAGAAATCTCGAAAGCCGAAGACCAATTCTAGTGATAGCGATGAAGATTCAGATTCAGATTCATGTACCAATTCTTCAAGCTCGAAATCTGAAAGCAGCGATTCATCAGAATCAGAAGCTGACAAAGGAGAGAGAAAGAATAAACGACGAATTAAACAAAAGGACGACACGAAAGTTGTCAACTTCTAAAGTTGAAAAGCTTTGGAAGAGTAATATGGCTGACCTTAATAAAATGTTTAATGACTTGAAAGTGCAGATCTCTGAAGTTGCAGATAAAAGACCAAAAGCGTCTTCTTCCAACTCAGGAATGTGGTGTACGAAATGTGGAACTTCTGGACACACTAAGGAGGACTGCCCTATTGTGAATGTCAAATACATTGAAGATCCTGCCCAGGAGGTACTTTTTATTTTTCAAAATGATGTGACTACTAACTACGTACAAGGTATTGCAGCATCAGCCCAGCAGAATAGACCCAAGTTCGCACCAAGAAGGCATAATCCTCTTGAATTTTTTGGACCAGCGAAGTCTCAAACTGTGACTAAACCAGTTTCGGGCCAGTGCTACAACTGTGGAGAGCTGGGACATATTTCTCCTGATTGTCCTCAACCGTGAAAGTCGATTGGTTATGTACCATTATGTTCGAATTGTAGAGAGCCTGGCCACAAGTATCCTGACTGCCCTCAGCCGCAGAAGCCACGACCCAAATATCAGTATGTAGCAACACCAGCTGCTGCAGACACGAAAGCGAAAGTTGCTACTGATGTTGTTGTGCAGAGAATTGACATTATTGAAGGAAAACTGGCAAAGACAGAAGATCAGTCTTGGCCAAGTGACATGGAAAAATTATTCAAAGTCACAACGAGAAGCAAAAGCTCCTCAAAACCTAATAAAAAATCTTCAACAAAGCGCAGAAAATCCTCGAAGAATAAATCCTCTAGCAAAGCAACGAACAAATCTACGACTACGGAAGATCTCAAAGATGACCCTGACTATGACCGCAATGCTGCGAAGTTATTTGCAAAAGATATCTCGGCAGAAGAAAAGGAAATCATCAACGCTGGACTTCAAACAGCTGCTGCAGAAAAGGTGGTCACTTTTGAGGAAGAGGACGAAGAAATCACGAAGACGAAATTGTCTAGTGCTGTTATCGATAAACCAACCTCGAAATCAAAGATGAAAGAATAATTCTACATGGAATAAACGACGAATTAAACGAAAGGATGACACGAAAGTTGTCGAGGATAAGTCGTCAACTTCTAAAGTTGAAAAAACTTTGGAAGAGTAATATGGCTAACCTTGATAAAAAGTTTAATGACTTGAAAGTGCAGATCTCTGAAGTTGCAGATAAAAGACCAAAAGCGTCTTCTTCCAATTCAGGAATGTGGTGTACGAAATGTGGAACTTTTGGACACACTAAGGAAGACTGCACTATTGTGAATGTCAAATACATTGAAGATCCTACCCAAGGGGTAATTTTTATCTTTCAAAATGATGCGACTACTAACTATGTACAGGGTACTGCAGTATCAGCCCAGCAGGACAGACCCAAGTTATATTCATTTTTTTGTGATTTTGTCAAAACCCTAATTTTGATTGGATCTCTATTTTATGAGGTTACTAAACTTCATTAGAGTGTGTTTCATTCTTAGGAATTGGCAAGAGTCATTAGATTGAGGATAGATCATAGATTGATCAAAATTTCTACATTGTATGTGTTGATTTGCTAGATATAACTGCTAGAAGAGAAGTGAGAGGTTCATTTTTTTGTGATTTTTTTTTGGAAACATTTGTTGTATTTCAAAAGAGTGTTTTGTGCATTGGAACAGGCTGAAAAAAGAGTGTTTTGTGCATTGGAACAGGTTGAAAGAAAAGAATCAAGTCATTTCAACATGGCTACATCAAGTGGATACATGTTGGAAGGCAATGATAGGCTTACCTCAAGCTTGAAGAACTGGTACTGAATCTTCATCGCTATCACTAGAATTGGTCTTCGGCTTTCGAGATTTCTTCATCGATCGTCGCCTTCATGCTAGTTTTGAGGTCTCAAAATTTTTGGCACTAGCTCTTCTGCTGCTAAGGAGGTCATGTCCCCTTGTCTACAATACTGATCAATCTTTGGTGGTAAACCAGCCAAAAAACATTCGATCTGCATGTCTACAGGATATACACCGGTTAGTTTTCCTATGAGATTTTTAACCTTATGTGTATATTTGTGAAGGGATTCTTTACTCTTTTTCTGAACATTGTTCAGACGTCCAAGAATTCTAGATTTGTAACCAATCTCTTGTGAAAGATTCAACTAGTTTCATCACATTTTGCAATATTTCCATATTTGGCATATTGAGGCCAAAACTTATTTTAGACTTAGAGGTTGACTTTTCAAAGTTCATTAGTTTAAATTTCATTTAAATAAACACTTTTTGAAAGTGTGGGAAAGATAGAATGCGAGTTTGAGTAGATTCAATTTGAATAAGTTGGGTACATTGAATCTAGACCCAAAATTGGTAGGGTTAGCATTTTGGTGGAAAAGTCAAGTGGCCAAATAGGGTTTGGACCTACTATAAAAGGATGTAACTCATGGAGAGAGTCATATTCTCTCTTCTCTGTCTCATTTCATGCTTATACATGGTTCTCTTGGGTTCAACTATCCATTGGTGCACTATCTAGATTTGGAATAGTCAATTTTCTGTGATTTTGTCAAAACCCTAATTTTGATTAGATCTCTAGATAGTGAGGTTGTTGGACTTCATTTGAGTGTGTTTCAATCTTAGGAAGTGGCAAAAGTCATTGGATTCAGAATAGATCATAGGTTGATCAAGATTCCATGATTCTATGCGTTGATTTGCTTGGATAAGTGCTAGAAGAGAATTTGTGAGATAGTTTCAAATCTTGGTGATTTCTTCTGAACAATTAGCAATAGTGGAGCTAAGATGTATGTAACATTCATTGATGATTTTAGTAGACTTTGTTGGATCTATTTACTAAAGAGCAAGGATGAAGTGTATGATGTCTTTGTCAAGTTCAAGAATGCAAGGGAGAACCAATTTTCCACAAAGATCAAGTGCTTGAGATGTGACAATGGTGGTGAGTACATATCTAACAAGTTCAAGGCCTTTTGTGATGAGCATGGGATCAAGAGAGAGTATACAACATCAAGTACCCCACAACAAAATGGAGTGGCTGAAAGGAAGAATAGGACTTTATGTGAAAGTGCTAAAGCTATGAGGTTAAGTGCTAATCTTGACAAACCATTTTGGGATCAAGCTTTGTTGTGTGCCAATTTCTTGTGCAATAGGTGGCCGAGTGCTATTTTGGATGGAAGGACACCTTTTGAGATGCTATTCAAGAGGAGGCCGAGTGTCAACTTTCTAAGAACTTTTGGATGCACATGCTATGTCAACATTACTCTTGATGATAGGACCAAGGAGGATCCATCTTCAAGAAGAGGTATTTTTGTTGGATATAGTGAGGTGAGTAAAGCCTACAAGGTTTACATTCCTTCTACTAACAAAGTGATTGTTGGTAGAGATGTCATTTTTTATGAGGGAAACATTCCAAAGGTGTCTTCAAGCATGATTGATGGTAAAGTAGGGATCTAACATTCTTGATGTTGATGAGAAGGATCCTACTTTGGATGGTGGTGATGATGGACCTTCATCAAGTCAAAAGCCAAGGAGAACATCAAGAGAAAGACAAGTACCTTCAAGGCTCACATATGATCAAAAGGGTAAGAAAGTAGTTTCTGGAAATTATGTTGCTTTCCTAACCTCTTTGGATGATCCTACAAGTGTAGATCAAGCAAGGAAAGAAGAGGAGTGGATCCAAGCAATGGATCTTGAGTATCAATCTCTTATGAAGAATGGAACATCTTTTGGAAGATCTTCTTGTGTACATGGAGCTATGCAAGTGGATGGATGTTATCTTGCTGTAAAATCAAGTAATGGATCTGGAAAACAAAGTTTGTTCAATGACTTTAATGATCAAATTGAAGATCAAGAAGCTGATCTCGAAGCGTTTCAACTAGTCAAAAGGGAAGGTGGCAATTTGGAGCTAGTCAAGAGCATCAAAGGAGAGGTAATTGGCAAAGGTGTTATGGATCTATTTTTACAGCATTTGAAGACTCAAGTAAGGTCAAAGGAGCAGCAAGGAAGTGTTGTTCAAGTTTACTTTACTTGTTCTATCTCATGTTTGAGCAATTTCATGTGGATGTGTGTAAATTGTCAAGATATGGTAAAACTAGCTACATTGGTGAGCATTGTTTTGATGTTGGATTTGTACTAGCATTCTTCGCTGATTTTGCTGATGGAAATGAAGCTATTGGAGGCTTATTATGTCACTCATTCATGGCCAATTCATCAAGTGATGATGGCATCTTATGGCAAGATGAAGATGGAGGCTCATTCATGGAGTATCATGGTGGACACAAGGCAACAAAGGACAAAGGAGGAGGAGACATGCAAGCAAAAGTTGATCACTCACATTTATTGTTTGTTTGCTGTATTTTTTTAGAGAGTTCAGAGTTGGAAGCATGGTGGAATCATTTCGTTTACATTCTAATTGATTCTTCATGTTCTAGTCACATCTTGATATGTAAAATTGATGTAAGAAATAGTGAAGCATCCCAAGTGGACACTATTCTCTATATCAATTATGGTTGTTTCTATTTTGAGCATTACATGATCATTGAAAGGATATCTATTGTTAGGAAGAAGATCATTCTTATGATGGATCAAAGTTCTATTGGCAAAAACTATGCTAGGAGCATTGGAAGCTAGGAAAGCGAGTTTTGAAGTACATCATTGGAACTCGAGATTTTGGCATATTGTATGAGGGATCATCACATAATCTTTTTGGATCTTTAGATTCGGACTATGCTGGAGATGTAATGGATAGAAAATCCATTAGTGCTTATTGTATTTTCATAAGTGATGGAGCTATATCATGGATGTCAAAGAAACAAGCCACTATCTCATTGTCATCTAGTGAGGCCGAGTACAAAGCTCTTACACATTGCAAAAAGGCGATGGTATGGATCAAAAGGATGATCAAGGATCTTCACTTGCTGGATTTTTCAGAGAGCCCAATCATCTTTTGTGACAATCAATCAGCCCAAATAATGGCATCCAATCCTATCTTTCATGCTAGGAGCAAGCATATTGAGATACAATATCATTTTGTGAGGGAGCGAGTCATTGCAAAGGAGGTGGAGCTTCAACATGTGTCTTTAAGGGAATGTGTAGTTGATATCTTCACCAAAGCATTGGAAAAAGACTTGTTCATGAAGCATAGGACTTCACTTGGAGTATTATCAAAGTCTATGCTAAAACTAGTTGAAGAGGGAGTGTGAAAGATTCAACTAGTTTCATCACATTTTGCAATATTTTCATATTTGGCATATTGAGGCCAAAACTTGTTTTAGACTTAGAGGTTGACTTTTCAAAGTTCATTAGTCTAAATTTCATTTGAATGAACACTTTTTGAAAGTGTGAGAAAGATAGAATGCAAGTTTGAGTAGATTCAATTTGAATAAGTTGGGTACATTGAATCTAGACCCAAAATTGGTAGGGTTAGCATTTTGGTGGGAAATCCAAGTGGCCAAATAGGGTTTGGACCTGCTATAAAAGGATGTAACTCATGGAGAGAGTCATCTTCTCTCTTCTCTATCTCATTTCATGCTTATACATGGTTCTCTTGGGTTCTACTATCCATTGGTGCACTATCTTGGTGATTGCTTGCAATTCTATGTGTAGAATGATCTATATTTGCTATTTTTGAATCCACACGTGTGAAATACAGTAGCTTGCTGGTTTTGTATGGATAGCAACAGTACATAATCATTTCATTCAAGTTTGATCAAGTTCTATTAGTGTTTGCATCTCAAATAATGTGTAGATGCTGATTTTTCTACATTGGTGAAATTGGTAGTGTATTTCTCTTTCTAACCAAAGATCATTCAAGTAGATTGGATCTTAAGGATCTGAAATCTTTCACATCTCTCTGAACTGGTTCATAAATGCATCTTTCAGCAAGTACCAGGTTCCTACACGGTCTGGTTCAACTTGACTGTTGTTGAATTTCACACGTGTGGACTGTCCACTACATGTACTTGTGATCTCCTAAGGTGTGTAGATGCACCAAGATCAAGACTAGATTGAGATTCAAGATCAATCTTGAATCCTATGGCAAAAACACACTACTACATGCATTCAATCACTTCCAACTCTCACTCACACGTGTGGGAAGTATTCAAAAAATAATCTAAGTAAAAACAAGCTGCTCTCCTCGGGTAGAGAGAGAAAATACATCAAGAGCTCTCGGGTAGAGAGAGAAAGCTAGAAATCCAATAACTCACAAAATCCATGAAATCACCAAATCAATTGATTTCAAAATGAGGAGTACAATGATACTAGTAGGTCCACGAGCTACCACTATGCTTAACTATGATTGGACCACATTTTGTCACCTCTTGATCCTATTGGATCATTGATCTATGCACCTCTTAATTCTATTGGACTATATTCAAGCACACCTCAATTTCCTATTGGACCTCACAAGGTTCCACCTCTATATCCTATTGGACCTCTTGGAATTCATCAAACAAAAACTTTACACTTGTCTACACTCTAATTAGCAAGTGTTTAGCCTCTTACTCTATTTTGGCTCAATAGTGGCATTACAAGTGGAAATGCATAATTTGCCATCTATGCCAAATTTATTCCTATCAACATCCTACACCTAGATGCTTGATGTAAAAAACATAAGACCCCTATATCTAACATAGATAATCTTTTTCAATTCTTCACACTCCTCCTAAAAAATTATCTATGAAGATTTGAGCATTGATCTTGATATAACTCCAAGATTAGATCTATGCTTGATGAAAGCACTTTTGCTCAAAGGCTTGGTGAGTAGATCGGCAATACAAGAGGACGAGTTGACATGCTCCAAATAGATTTCTCCTCCAATAAGCTTTTCTCTCACAAAATGGTGTGCCACTTCTATGTGCTTGCTTCTTGCATGAAATATGGGATTATTGGCAAGAGCTTGGGCCGAGATGTTATCACACTTGATCATTGGTAGATCATCCTCCTTGATGCACTTTAGTTCCATTAATAACCTCTTGATCCAAAGCACTTCTTTGGTAGTTGTAGTGAGTGCTTTGTACTCGGCCTCACATGAAGAGAGAGATATAGTATCTTGCTTTTTGGAAAGCCAAGATATTAGATTGCCTCCAAGAAAGATAGTGTATGCACTAATAGACTTTCGATCCATTTTGTCACTTGCAAAGTCCGAATCCGAGTAGCCAATAATGGATAGATCTTCACTTTTATAGAGTAGACCATAATCACAAGATGAAGATACATATCTTAAAATCCTCTTGGCCATCTTCCAATGATGGATCTTAGGTTCTTGCATAAATTGACTCAATTTGTGCACACAAAAACTAAGATCGGGCCTAGTAATGGTAAGCCAAATCAAGGAGCCTACAAGACTCCTAAAAAGTGTGATGTCCTCAAAGGATATTTCATCACCTTTATTAGGATCTTTTACAATTTGCTCTATTGGAGTATCTATGCTCTTAGAATTTTCCATATGGAATTTTTTCAACATAGAGTGAGCATATCTAGATTGGCATATAAAGACATGATTTTCATAAAAATCAATTTCTAGGCCTAGGATGTAATGTATCTCTCCTAGATCTTGCATTTTAAACTCACATCCAAGTGCTAGCTTGGTTTCATCAACTAGCTTGATACAACTTCCACAAAGAATAATGTCATCAACATAAATTAGAAGAATGACAATATTGCTATCAACAAACTTTAGATACATGGAAGGATCATAGTCACTAAGAGTAAATCCTAGTGACATAAGGAAAGAGTTAAGTCTTGAATACCATGATCTTGGTGCTTGCTTGAGTCCATAAAGACTTTTGAAGAGCAAGCACACTTTGGACTCATCCTTGATGAATCCTTGAGGTTGTTCCATATAGATCTCCTCCTCAAGATAACCATTTAGAAAAGCATTGGATACATCTAATTGGAACACCTTCCACTTGAAAAAACAAGCAAGAGAAATAAGAATTCTTATTGTCACCATCTTTGCAACGGGTGCAAAGGTTTCCTCATAATCAAGACCATGGATTTGAGCAAATCCTTTGGCACATAATCTTGCTTTATGCTTGTTAATGGTGCCATCATGATTGAACTTGATCCGAAATACCCACTTGCAACCAATCACATGCTTGTTGGAAGGAGGATCCACAAGTTCCCAAGTATTGTTGGTGATCAATGCATCATACTCTTGCTTCATGGCATCATACCACTCCTTGGTATTAAGTGCCTCTTGTACATTCTTTGGCTCTTCATGAGAGACATAAAAAACATAATTAGTGGAATCAAGATCCACTTGTTTGCCTTTGTCAACATATGAGAGCCTCTTAGGCTCGGATCTATCTCTCATGGATCTTCTTGGTGAAAAAATCCGAGGAGAGTCTTCTTCAAATCTCGACCCCATCACATCATGATTGTCTTCAAAATCAATAATTGATGATGCATCCATAGATTTCTTGATCTCGGCCTCTTCAAATAATGAGTGTTGATCTTCATGAAAGACAACATCTCTACTTTCAATAACTTGAGAAGTAGAGAGTATAAAGACTCTATAGGCCTTCTTGGTGGATGAGTATCCAACCATGATCCCTTTGCATGCACTAGGATCTTCCTTCTTCCTTGTTTCCAAGGGCATATGGACAAAGCATAAGCATCCAAAAATTCTAAGGTGATCAACCTTAGGCTTCTTCAAAAATAAGATTTCATATGGTGACTTTCCTCCAAGAGCTATATGTGGGAGCCTATTGCAAAGATAATTTGCACAATTAATGGCTTCTCCCCAAAAATCTTTGGGCAAAGATGCCTCAATTCTCATAGATTTTGCACATTCACATAGAGATCTATTCTTTCTCTCGGCCACTCCATTTTGAGATGGAGAGTAGGCACAAGAAAACTCTCTTTTAATGCCTTCAAGCTCACAAAAGTCTTGAAATTTATTGGAGATATATTCACCACCTCCATCACTTCTAAGAGCTTTAATCTTGAATGAGAATTGCTTCTCTACATAAGCTTTGAAAATAAGGAAATGATCAAACACCATAGATTTTGAAGCAAGAAGATATATCCAAGTGAATCTTGTGTAATCATCAATGAAAGTAACAAAACAAGTGGCTCCTCCCTTGCTTGTAGTTGATGAGAAATGCACATCCGAGTGGATTAACTCCAAAGGATGCTTGCTTTTGATAGAAGATCTTGTAAATGGCTTTTTGTGAGATTTAGCAATAGCACAAGCCTCACAAGGCTTGATCTTCTCGGAGAATGACTTTGGCAAGCCAATAGCTTTGGATTCTTTGATCATAGAGAGCATGGATTTGTAGTTGGGATGTCCCAACCTCCTATGCCATAATTCCTCCATAGAGAGCTTGTTCACAAGAGCAACATTACAAGCATTCACATACTCATTTGGATCTAGTTTATAGATGCCACCAAATCTAGATCCTAATGCAAGTATCTCATCATTCTTCTTGATAGTGCAAGTATCAACATTGAATTTTACATCAAGGCCATTATCAAGCAATTGGCCAACACTAATAAGATTCTTGGTAAGCTTAGGTACATAAAGAACTCTAGAGAGAGAAAGAACTTTAGAGGATGCAAGCTTCAAGGGAATGTTCCCTATGCCTTCAATAGGACATTCAAAATCATTTGCAGTGTATATTGATTTCTTCACTCCATCATAAGGTGCAATAGAAGAGAAAGAGTCCTTGGAGCTACACATATGTGAAGAGGCTCCACTATCAATATACCATAGGCCGTCCTTCTTGAAAGGAGTAGATGAGAAACTAGAGACCATAAGAGATCCCTCTCCATCACTTGCAATAGTGTCTTCCTTCTCATTGGTAATATTGGCTTGCTTGAGTTGATTCTTCTTTTTGAAGCAATTGGTGGCATAATGACCTTTCTTGCCACAATAAAAGCACTTGATCTTCTTCTTCTTCTTGAGCTTGGATGATGAAGCATTAGAGGAATCATCTTCCTCCTCATCTTTGTCTTTGGATTTGACTTTGTCCTTGCTTGAGGATTGTTGATGTTGGTTCTTGCTCCTCTCTTTGTGCTTATCCTTGGCAAAAAGAGCTTTGCCATCATTATGAGTGAGAGAAAGCTTGTCCATCCTCAAGAGCTTATACTCTTGTCTTGATTCTTCTGAAATTAGCACACTTTGGAGAGCCTCCAAACTTGGTAGCTCCTCCTTAATGGCATAGGATTGGACAAGATTATCAAATTCACTTCTCAAGCCATTGAGAATGACTTGAACTAGCTCATTTTGATTGATGGAATCACCAATACAAGCAAGCTCTCTATGAATATCTTTTACTCTCAAAACATAACTAGATGCACTCTCATCACTCTTTTGGCTACTTTGAAAGATTTGATTCCTAAGAGTGAGAAGCCTAGAGGTATTCTTAGCCTCATAAATAGTCTTGAGACAATCCCAAGCTTCTTTGGCTGCTGTACAAGTACCTATCTCCCTCAATATCTCATTAGAGACATTCATCTTAATGTAGTGGAGAGCCATCCTAGCTCTCTTTTTGTATTTTTGAACCTCTTGAAGAACTTGTGGTTCTTCTTCAAGGCCAAGAACTATGTCCATCACGTCTTGAAGGATCAAGATGGACTCCATCCTCATTTTCCAAATTGAATAATTTGAAGTGGTCAATCTTTCACTTGGTTCCAACAAGGATGAACCCATTGAAGACATTTGAAGTGAAGAAAACTCAGATGATGAACAATAAATGTTGTTACACACTTTCAATAGGATCCAATAATTGAGTACTATCTCCTCTTATGAAAGATCTTACAACATTTGTGAATTGATTCTCACTAGCTACACAAATCTCTCTAAAACAAGATCTATTTCACATCAAATGATGGAGTATAGGCAAAGTTAGGATCCAACACTCTTAGCACGTGTGAAATACACTAAGAAACCAAATTTGACTCAAATACAATGATATTGCATGAAACAAAATGGCTAAGATCTCAAAACAGTGCCTAGATCACATATAGATGAGATTGGCAAGCATACAACTGTGATTTTGGATCAACCAAGCAATCTCTTGACCAAACCAAATGTGTCCACCCAGGTCTAGGTGCCCTACCTAACCCTCTTCAAAAGCTTATAACTTTTGATTGGCTCAACCAAATGGAATGAAACTGATTGCAACAGAAACTAGACAAAAATAGCTTCAAAACAAGCTATCAAGCAAGATAAATGGATCAAACATGAGAGAGAACTTCCAAACTGAAATTGGATGTTCCTCACACGTGTCTGAGCACCTGATTCCGTACAGTACCAGATCAGACCCAATCAATGTCCTTTTGATCTCTTTTGATCCAAGATTGAACAAGATAGCTAGGAAAATGGGCCTTGACAATTTCTAGCTCAAGATTGATGAAAATTTTTCACTTAGATGGATCAAAATGCATGGTAACCTTAGGTAGGCTCTGATACCATGTTGAATTTCACACGTGTGGACTGTCCACTACATGTACTTGTGATCTCCTAAGGTGTGTAGATGCACCAAGATCAAGACTAGATTGAGATTCAAGATCAATCTTGAATCCTATGGCAAAAACACACTACTACATGCATTCAATCACTTCCAACTCTCACTCACACGTGTGGGAAGTATTCAAAAAATAATCTAAGTAAAAACAAGCTGCTCTCCTCGGGTAGAGAGAGAAAATACATCAAGAGCTCTCGGGTAGAGAGAGAAAGCTAGAAATCCAATAACTCACAAAATCCATGAAATCACCAAATCAATTGATTTCAAAATGAGGAGTACAATGATACTAGTAGGTCCACGAGCTACCACTATGCTTAACTATGATTGGACCACATTTTGTCACCTCTTGATCCTATTGGATCATTGATCTATGCACCTCTTAATTCTATTGGACTATATTCAAGCACACCTCAATTTCCTATTGGACCTCACAAGGTTCCACCTCTATATCCTATTGGACCTCTTGGAATTCATCAAACAAAAACTTTACACTTGTCTACACTCTAATTAGCAAGTGTTTAGCCTCTTACTCTATTTTGGCTCAATAGTGGCATTACAAGTGGAAATGCATAATTTGCCATCTATGCCAAATTTATTCCTATCAACATCCTACACCTAGATGCTTGATGTAAAAAACATAAGACCCCTATATCTAACATAGATAATCTTTTTCAATTCTTCACAACTGTACCATATGCGCGCGTGCCTATTTTCTTAGCAGACCAGGGAAAATTCGTAGTTTGTCTACTCAATTCCCTCGTTATTCGCATTAGCAATTGACTCAAATTGTGAGACATAGCTATATGCATCATCGAAAGAAGTCCCTTTAAAATAATCATATTTAATTTTGGAGATAGAAGTGAAACGTGTAGCAGGACTCTCCATACCGAAGCTAATTAGGAGTTCAAGTAACTGGGCAGTGATTTTGTCTAGATTTCTTTGACTAGTATTCTCAGTTTGTCTTCGTAAAAATTTCTCTCTAAGCTTACGGTATCGTTCTAATCTGGATTCTTTATCTAACATACACTAGAGATGAAAATGGATTTGTCAGATTTCTTATAACCTAAAGTATCCCCGGCAACGATGCCAAAAATTGATATATGTCGTACTATATCAACAGAGTTAATATAGATTTTATAGTAAATAATGTCGTTCCCACAGAGGACAGCGTTAGAAAGTTATGTTTATGGTACAATTATGGCAAGTGGTTTCAAGTGTTATTCTGGTTGTCGACAGACATTAAAAATAACCAGTATTACTTATATTTGGGATGGGTAGTGTTAATAAATTCAGAACAACAATCTGGCCTCTATCGAATTGGATGAAGTGCGTTCTACAAATGAGATGTTATCAGAGTAGTACATCGGTACTACACTCTGGCTGATTAAGGTGTCAACAGAGAATCGAGAATTGTTTGATGTATTCACGACTGTGTAGACAATTAATTAATCACGTTCGCGAACTATTCGTTTCTAGACAGAAGTCCTCAACAACTAAAGTCCAACTTAATGGCTAAAGAACACGAAGAGTTTTAGAATACGTTAGAAACTTATGTCAATGCCAATCAGGAAAATAGATTACAGACTTACTTCTTCAAGCAGGGACTGTCATCTCATATGTATACATACAGCTTTATTCAATGATCATGCTAGACTGTACCAAAGATAGTCGCTATTCGAGTGCCAAAAAGAAAGTATCCGTGACAGACGAATAAGATAGTTTAAAGACAGTTCTTTAGAGCATGCTTTACGGAAACTCAGCAAATGACTGTAATGCATTAGAGCGTCTGTCTGATCAGGGAAAAATTCATAAAATGCATTAGAGATTGTTAGTAGACTCCAGATCACTCACACTCAGTAGTGCGGAGAACAGAGATAAGAGAGAATAACTCATAGAACTCTATTCACTTCTTCAATCTCTTACATAAGCATAAACTCTTCTCTCTCGATGATTGAGACTGAAGTATGAGATCAATATATGTTCTACGGGGCGAACAAACACATCTCTAAAACAACAGGTGTGTCGCTCCCGCAAAAGGGTCTAGTTAACGATAGACTGAGAATACGTTCACCTATACCATAAGAGGTATACTTAACTATGAGTTAAAGCTACTTTAGTTTATCATGTCTTTTCGTATAATTTGTCGGGCCTCTTCATAATTTATACTTATCCAACTCATATCTTCATTTTTGAGTATATCATACCATATTTATGTTGATATTTAATATCTAACATTTTCGTGGCATCACATCAAGATACTTGTTTATCTCTTCATCCAGAGAAATGTTTTTTTTGGTATGAAAGAAGGAATATTGCTCAGACACAGAATATCTAACAGAAGAATAGAAGTCAACAAAAATAAAGTCGAGCTTATAAGGAATCTCCATATACGAACAAATTTACATGAACTAAGAGCTTTCTTAGAACATGTTGGCTATTACAGGAGATTTATTCAAAATCAAACTTCTATTGCTACCTCTCTTACACATCTACTAAAGAAACAAATAGAATACTTGTGGACAAATGAACAGCAGAAAGCATTCGAAGATCTTAAGCAAAGGTTGATTAATGCTCCTATTTTGAGACCACCCAACTAGGCTATTTTATTTCACAATTATGTGGATGTTTCTGCATTTTCTATTGGCGTTTGTCTAAGCCAGAAGGATGACTTGAAGAAAGATCATCCAATTTACTATGCGAGTCGACATCTCAGTGCATCAGAGAAGAATTATTCGGCTACAGAAAGGGAAGCACTTGGCATGATTTTCATTGTTAAAAAATTTCGACATTATTTGCTGGGATATGCATTTACTTTATATGTGGATCATTATGATCTTAAGTATCTTGTAAATAAACCAGATCTATCAGGATGAATTGCTCGATGGATTCTACTTCTGCAAGAATTTACTTATCAAGTAGAGCTTCGTCAAGGAAAATATCATACGAATGCTGATTATCTATCGCGACTCAGCACCGAAAAAATTGAAGACCCTATCAATGATGATTTTCCAGACGAACATTTATTCGAAATTTCATCTACAAATTCGTTATATTTTAATATTATTATTTATCTTAAGGATCAGATATATTTGGATGATTACGATTTGGAGCAAAAACAGTTTTTCAATATAAGGTGGCACTTTATACAATTATTAACAATGTTCTGTACAAGCTTGGTGCTGACCATCAACTACGAAGATGTCTCAAAATTGAAGACATTAAAAAGGTCGTTAAAGCCTTACACTCAGAAGATGTTGGCAGACATTATGTTTTCAAGAATACAGTTAATAAGATATTGACTGCCAAGTATTGGTGGCCAACAATGTTCAAGGATGTATCAAATTTTATTCGTTCATGTGATCCATGCCAGAGATCTGGTAGGCCTACAAAAGCAATGAATTGGCCGTTGACACCAATCTTGCCTCTTGCACCATTCGAGAAGTGGGGGATTGACTTTGTCGGTCCAATCAAACATCTTACCCAACATACGAAATGCCATTATATTCTAGTTGCCACAAATTATGCTACCAAGAATGTTGAAGCAGAGGCGACGAAACGAATTGATGCGAAAATTGTCACGACGTTCTATTCAAAAGCATAATCACAAGATATGGTTGTCCACTCGAACTAGTAAGTAACCGAGGAACACATTTTCTAAATGATACGATATGGTTGCTGACAACCTATTTCCTGATCAAACATAGAAAAACTACACCCTATAATCCAAAAGCAAATGGGTTGACAGAAAGAGCTAATGGAATCTTATGTAAGATCCTGACTAAAATTACTATTGCACATGCAACGGATTGAAATCAGAAACTACCATCAGTTCTTTGGGCTTATCGCAACACAGAAAAAATCACGACAAAACAGATACCATATTTCCTTACATATGGTATGCATCCTATCTTGCCAATTGAATTCAAGGTGAAAACCTTTTGTATTCAAGCTCAACGAACAGATGCAGAATTAATAAAAGGTTGACTAATATTGAAGAACTAGCTGAAGCTCGAGAGACTTCACAAAAACTAACGGAGGAAATCCAGAAACAAAGAAAGAAGAAATATGACAGTCATATAAAAAAGTGTGATCCTAAAGCTGATGATTATGTGCTGATATATGGCAGTCGCCATCAAAAGTTCTCTGGAAAATTCCATATGCGATGGCTTGGATCCTATAAAGTCATAGAAGTGTTTGACAATGGTTCTGTGCAATTTCAATCACTTGAAGGTGAACTATTACTAACACGTATTAACGGATCCAGACTGAAGAAATATTACCTTTGATCAAAAATTTTATTATTCTTATTATTTTCTAATTTTTTTCTGAAAATAATCGCGAATTTTCTTTTATCTTGTCTAAATTTTTTTTGCGACATTTCTTTTATTTATTTATTTATTTTTCTTTCTAGAAATTTTCGAGAATTTTTCTTGACTTCTCTCAATCTTTCAATATCATTTTAAAAGTATTTTCGAAAAAATTTTGAGATTTTTTTTTCGCGATACTAAAATTGTTAATCAAATTTTCATAAATCGTTTTCGAGAATTTTTCTAGCATTATCTCCAGTTTTTCGAAAAATTTTCTAGTATGTTGCTAAAATTTTTGAGAAATTTTCATGAGTTTTTGTGCATTTTTTTTAAGATCCTTTGAGAAAGTTTCGCGAAACTTTCTAGGATCTTTCTAGCATATTTTCAAGAATCTCTCGACCTACTTTTTGTATCCTTTCACTAAAGATGATGGCCACGTGATCATCATTATTCACACGTGTGTACGTTCACAAATATTGTTTTTTTTTAATTTATTTTTTTTTCTTTTTACAAGCGGTCTTCCTTCATTAAAGATCGATCTGGCAAATTATAGTTTCAAACATTGAGCCATGCACGTCCTTCATAAATGGAAGTGACAGATGTCAAGTCACCATGCCACAAATGGAAGATCAGAAGCTGGCTGTTGAGTTGCAAACTCAGGATTTGGCAACTACATCTACTCAGCCAAAGGGAATGCGGCGAAATCAGTCGAAGGCGTAGTAGGCATCGCCTTCAACGACTGGAAGCGACCGTGGGAGAAGGACGACTTTCTTTGGTTATGGGCCCAACTCACTATCGAACAGAAAGGATGTCTCTACTGGGACATAATCTAGGGTAAATTTCAGGTCGTACCTTTCAGATCGGCAGAGTTATACATAGGCTCTTTGGCTATGTATGCTCTCAGATATATCTGTATCAAAGAACTTCAATTTTTGTGAAACGAAGATAATAAGCGACATTTTTGGAAGCAAAAGTTGCAGTTTCAGTTGTACAAACCACAAGCGGTTGCAAATTTAGACGCATTCGACGATGCAGGTCTGTTGATAAATATCAATATGGCTTATCTGAAATTATTCAGTCTATATGTGGATTGGGAGCAAAAACTTGTAGAATATTTTGCGGAGATTCGCCATAATTTGCAAGATAAAAGAAGGTCATTTTGTTATAAGCAATTTTGTACATATACATTTTGGCAGTTTGGTACCTTTGCGGCGAAGACATTATTTTTTGTTCAGAGCCTTTATGTTAAAAACAATTTTATTAGATTTTTAGCTCGTTACTGTAAAGAAATCACTCTACGAAGTGATTCAGATGAAGATACCAAGTTAACCCAAGAGCTATTCGATGGAACATTACTCCCGGTTAAGTTGGCCGCTATACCAAATCGAAAGAAGACTTGCTCTTGATCGAAGCTCAACAAACCTTGGAGCTTGCTCAGAAGTTATATGAAGAACTGAATCATTCCTAAAAATTCGTTCATGTCTTTGTCGTGGTGATGTTTCTATGGGATGCTGGCTTTTTGAAGTTTAAAGATGTTTTGAAGTTTGATTCCAGTTTTCATCAGCAATTCAAAGATCAACTCAAAACAACCTATTCAGTTAAAAAAAACAGCAAGACATATATTTTCTAAGATGAAGAAATATCTAAAGGACGAAATACACAAAGAAATATCTTTTTGCCTCAACGAAAATCTGACGAACAAGAATGTTTCTCGAATGCTCCTCGAAATAAAGATGATATGTTCACGAGGACGTTTCACATTTGAGGAAGGGGATATGTGGTGCCACGAAAATGTTAAATATTAAATATCAACATATATATGTTATGATATACTAAAAAATGAAGATATGAGCTGGATAAGTATAAATCATGAAAAGGCCTAAGTCATTTTTCGGGAATATATCTCCTCTTGTAATTAAGGGCAAGACCTTTTAAAGGGAAAGACATTGTCTTGGACAACCTTTACTAGGTTGTCCATATGAAACGACTAGATACGAAAAGACATGATAAACTAGAGTAACTTTAACTCATAGTTGAGTATACCTCCTATGGTATAGGTGAACGTATTCTCAGTCTAATCGTTAACTAGACCCTTTCGCGGGAGCGGCGCACCTGTTGTTTTAGAAGTGTGTTTGTTCGCCCCGAGAACATATATTGATCTCACACTTCAGTCTCGATCATCGAGAGAGAAGAGTTTATGCTTATGTAAGAGATTGAAGAAGTGAATAGAGTTCTGTGAGTTATTCTCCCTTATCTCTGTTCTCCGCACTACTGAGTGTGAGTGATATGGAGTCTGCTAACAATCTCTAATGCATTTCATGAATTTCTCCCTGATCAGACAGACGCTCTAGTGCATTACGGTCGTTTGCTGAGTTTTCGTAAAGCATGCTCTAAAGAACTGTCTTTAAACTATCTTATTCGTCTGTCGCGAATACTTTCTTTTCGGCACTCGAATAGCGACTATCTTTGGTACAGTCTAGCATGATCATTGAATAAAGTTGTATGTATACATATGAGATGACAGTCCCTGCTTGAAGAATTAAGTCTCTAATCTATCTTCCTGATTGGCATTGACATAAGTTTCTAACGTATTCTAAAACTCTTCGTGTTCTTTAGCCATTAAGTTGGACTTTAGTTGTTGAGGACTTCTGTCTAGAAACGAATAGTTCGTGAACGTGATTAATTAATTGTCTGCACAGTCGTGAATACATCAAACAATTCTCGATTCTCTGTTGACACCTTAATTAGCCAAAGTGTAGTACCGCTGTACTACTCTGATAACATCTCATTCGTAGAACGTGCTTCATCCAATTCGATAGAGGCTAGATTGTTGTTCAGAATTTATTAACACTACCCATCCCCAATATAAGTAATACTGGTTACTTTTTAACGTCTGTCGACAACTAGAATAACACTCGAAACCACTTGCCATAATTGTACCATAAACATAACTTTCTAACGCTGTCCTCTGTGGGAACGACATTATTTACTATAAAATCTATATTAACCCTATTGGTATAGTACAACAAATGGCTTCAATCAGCAGCATGCAGATTAAGTTCTGCACTATACTTAGTTCTTCAAGATCTAACTTTCTAGTCTAGAAAGTTAAGACATCTTTGATACTCAAGGACGAAGGACTCTTCCCCTGGGTGGATGGCACAGAAGAAATGCCTACGACAACAGGCAAGGACTTACACACGCAGGGTGCCAAATCCCTCTCACTTAATAACTAGGGTTAGGGTTGCCTCGGGATCCGCAAACCCTCCAACAGTATCTCCCACCAAAACTGGTGGCGGTCCCACAACACCTGCGAGATGCAGTTACTGTGGGCTTTTATTTGCTTCACATCGAATCTTTATTAAATGATACCGCACCTTCTCCATGAAATCGAGTTGGGCAGTGTTGAAATCTAAATTGTGCGACAAAAACAACGGTGGGCTCCGACAATCCACTTTGAAGTTGTCCAGGATGTGAATCGAAATTCTAGAAGCCTCCCATCATTGCGGCATGAAAATACAGTCTAACCACCGGTAGCTGATCCTTAATGCCCTTTGAGGCCATTGGCTTATTTGGATCGAATGCCAAAGGAGGAAGACAATCATCCCATTGCGTTGCCACGGAAGCGAACATATTCAAGTATTTTGCAAAAAGCACCGATTGCCTCACTGTCAGATCGGGAGAGTGTATATACTCCTGCTGGTACTCTTGTAGTGCCCGGTGGAAATCCATTGAAATTTCTCAATTATAAGATTGGTGGATGATTGCCCAATTTGGCATATGGATAGTAATTTTGTCCATGGCCAATCCCAAGTCCTTCCACTTATTCCTGCGCGGCATTGGTACATAATATGGATCTACGCACAATTGGCGAGGGCTGGCCTCCTAACTCCTGATGGATTTCGGAGTTTTCTCAAAAATTGTAACTCTCCAAGCTAGCTGCTCTCCCAATGCAGGTATTTTATCCAAGTCCTTGCTGGCCTCTATTCAGAGGTCTTAAACTTGAGGACCCAACCACCACGCGAGAACTCATGAGGATGTTGCGCTAAAAAGCTCTAATGAAGATGGACTTGGTTGCAATGCCTGTGGAACTGGCTGTTCTTCTTCAACTTCAGGGGCTCCACCCTGGTCCATGCCTGAATCCAACCTTGTATCCATAGGTGCATCAGCTTGGTGCAAAGGGGAGAATTGCGGCATGATCGAAACTAAAATTTGAGGCCCAGCTTCCAACACTTGAGCAATAAGAAGAGAATCGAGTCAGCGCTCTGATACCACTGTTGGGAGTCGAGCGGTGCTCCGATATGAATGATGAGAATCGTGAGAAGAAAAAATTCACGAAGACATTCATGACTCTCTTCCAAGATTCGAATGGAGTTCAGATGCGTTCGCTGCGCACTGCCAGCTGAAACACTCCTACAATCCTCTAGAGGGTAGTCAGGTACTACTGATCTACGTTCATAAAATTAATATAGCATTCGACTTCATTTCAACCAAGGTGCAGAATTCAACAAGAAAACTCAGAGATATTAAAATAAACAGCATAAGCATTCGACATTCAAGATCAGACACAAGCAGAGAATAATCTATATTGATTTTCTCTGATTTCTTCAGGGCACTGCATGCAAATCCACGCAGTGCGTTGACGTGAGAGAATCACGGTTCTCTCACAAATATTAGTCTCGCTTTACTCTCAGAGGTGTTGTCCATCTGCAAGATTAGTGGCTCGTTCCTTGTTTCATCCAATTCGTCCAGGAACTGCCTTAGCCAAATTCTTTTGTTGGCCATCTCTGCTGCTACTACGTACTCTGCTTCGCAGGATGACTGAGCTACAATGGTCTGCTTCTTGCTGACCCAGAGGACAGCTGCTCCTAATGCGATGGTGCATCCTCCTGAAATGCTTTTACAGCCATCCCTGAGAGATGCCCAGATGGCATCATTGTAGGAAAGTATCTTGAGACCTGCACCACAATAATAACACAAGCCATAATCCCTCGTTAATTGAAGATATTGCAAAATTTGTTTCACATTCTTCCAATGTGTCGAGCTTGGATTCGTGCAAAATTGGTTCATCCTGAATACTGCATAAGCAATATCAGGACGTGTGTTGTCTGCAAGGTACATCAGTGAACCTATCAGCCTTCTGTAGGGAGTGAGCAGCATATGTTCTCTTTCTTCCTTAGTCTTTGGACAATCGTCATTTGTTAGCACCGTTCTCGTGCGTATTGGAGTGTTTGCTCCTTTGCAGTTCAGCATCCCAAAATCCTCTAGGATCTTCTGGGTGTATCTGGACTGGTGAAGATATAACTTGCCTTCCTCATAGTCCCTTTCAATTTGTAAGCCTAGGTAACACCTGGCTTCTCCCAGATCCACTATCTCAAAATGTTTCGAGATGTCTGTCTTTACTTCAACAATTAGCTGCTCACTCCTGCAAAGTATCAGAGTCTCGTCCACATATACAACCACTATGATGATCTGCCCATCTATAACTCTGACATACACATTGGAGTTAGCCAACAGAGGCTTGAATCCCAATAATTTCAGGACTTGATCCTTCTTCTTATACCATTGTCGGGCTGATTGCTTCAGACCGTAGATGCTTCTATGCATTCTGCATACATAGTCAGGAAGTGAATTTCAGATAAATCCTGGGGGTTGATCGATGTAGACCTCTTCGTCTAATTTGCGATGCAAGAAGGCTGTCTTCTCGTCCACAATGTGGATCCTGAGGTCATAAGCTACTGCTTATGCGAACAACAGTCGTAGGGACGAATGTTTGATGACAGGAGAGAAGGTTTCAGAATAGTCATTACCGTATCTCTGAGAGAAACCCTTCGCCACCAATCTTGCCTTGTATTTCGTCACACTCCCGTCTGGTCCATATTTGAGTTTGAAAACCCATTTGAATTTGATATTCTTGCGCTTATAAGGTAATGGCTCCAACGTCCATATCTGGTTCTTCCTCATGGACTCCATCTCTTTGTTCATGGCTTGGATCCATTTGTCCTTTTCTGGACCTTCTATCGCCTCCTCGAATGTCTGTGGTTCACCATTGAACCTGCAAAAATCTTCTGATGTGAAAGCTGAGCTGCCTGGCACAGATCTTGTTGATGCTCTTTGTGGTCTCCTCCCGGCACAGCTATGCCTTTGTCCTTGTCTACTCTGCTCGGTCCGAAACCATCTTGGTTTACAAGAACTGCGGCGACAGACTGCTTCTCGAATCTCTCTTCGTCTGATTCGTCGCTCGAATGGGAGATGACTCAAAAATCTTTGTTTTCGTATTTTTCCTCTGCTCCCTCTTACGTTGGCGGCAGGTCATAGTACTGTCTTTCCAAAACTTCATGGCCAACTCATAGCTAACAGGGTCTTTGTTGGCCATTGTCCTGCTCTCGTCGAATTTGACATCCCTCACTATTTTCACAGTGTTCGTGTCTGGCATGTAGATTCTGTAGTATGACGAATGTTGAATTCACACGTGTGGGATGCCCTACACATGTACTTTTGATCTCCTAAGCCCAATAATACCATAAAGATCAAACTAGCATTGATTGACAATATGAAAGGTGATCATACAGGAAATATTATTGTGTTACAAGCAAGATCTATCAAGAAAATATAAAACTAAATACAATAAATGCCTCAACTTGGCTAGAGAGATAATATGAATGTACAAACTCGAGTAGAGAGAGAGGGCACAAAGAGCTTAGTCTCCAAATTTGCATTACACACAAAAATCATCATCATTTCAATGAGAGTACATCACATATATATAGATCCATGGACTCTCCTCCTACTTTGAGTTGAATTGGAGTTATGAATCCACCTCTCAAGCTATCTAGACTTATTCAAGCCACCTCAATATGTCTAATTGTGCTACCTAGTATTTTCATGCATTAAATGTGGCATGCAAAGTACAAATGGCAATTCCTATGGTAGCTCGAGTTTCTACTTCTACCTACCTTGAATATTTTATTCTAAGATGAGTTAGCCAAAAGAGCTCAATTCATCTTTGGCATTTTTGGACCCCTACTTACAACATTAGATAGATTTTTCCAATATTTTAACACTCCTCCTAAAAATGTATCTAATGTGGATCAAGCATCGATCTTGAGATAAGGCCAAGATTAGATCTATGCTTTGAGAAGGCACTTTTGCAAAGTGGCTTTGTGAGAAGATCAGCAATACATGAAGATGTGTCGACATGTTCCAAGTTGATTTTACCTCCAATGAGCTTTTCCCTTACAAAATGGTGTGCCACTTCTATATGCTTGCTTCTTGCATGAAAAATCAGATTGTTTGCAAGAGCTTGGGCCGATATGTTGTCACACTTGATCAAGGGAAGATCATCCTCTTTGATGCACTTTAGCTCCATGATTAACCTCTTGATCCAAAGCACCTCTTAAGTTGTAGTGAGTTCTTTGTACTCGGCCTCACAAGAAGATAGAGATATGGTATCTTGCTTCTTTGAAAGCCAAGACACAAGATTGCCTCCAAGAAAGATAGTATATGCATTAATGGACTTTCGATCCATTTTATTACTTGCAAAATCCGAATAGCCAACAATGGTTAGATCTTCATTCTTGTACAATAAACCATAATCTTGAGTAGAAGATACATATCTTAGAACTCTCTTGGCCATCTTCCAATGTTGGATCTTAGGATCTTGCATAAATTGACTCAATTTGTGCACACAATAGCTCAAATCGGGTCTAGTGATAGTAAGCCAAATTAAGGAGCCTATAAGACTCCTATAAAGTGTGATGTCCTCGAAAGATCTTTCATCACCTTTAATAGAGTCTTTTACATGTTGCTCCATGGGAGTATCTATGCCTTTACAATTTTGCATATTGAATTTTCTCAACATAGAAAAGACATATCTAGATTGACAAATAAAAACATAAAGATTTGATTAATTAGAAAGTCAATAAAAGGACTTTAGGTCTTTTTGCGAGACTTTTAATGTCGCAGGGCCTAAATGTCAAGTTAATGAATAAATTTGGGTTTCCCTCCAATTTGGATGGTTTCCACTCTTTTTTAAATTTGAATAGTTAGGGAGGCAGAAATGGACCAATAGGATTCAGAGGCCAGGGTCCTCCTCTCTACTATAAAAATGGGACCAACTCGAGTTTCCTACACATGTACATATTTTCATTTCAATAAAGTAGAATGGTTCTCTTGTGAAATGGATTTATGAATGTCCTTACTCTCTATCACTTTTCCTCCATCTCTCATGTTTTTATTGTGTTTTCTAATTGTTGTATGAGGGAAAAAGGGAGAAAGAGAAAGAATAAATTATCTTCATTGTGGATCTAGTGTTAATGGAGTAGTGCTAATGCTTAGGGATAATGGATGGTAGAGTTAGATGTGAATCTTCCATTCATGCTGAAATCTGAACTATGCTATCGCTCTCATGGGAACGAATCTACACGTGACAACTAACTTCATCTCCTCAATGCTAGATTGATTAGATCTTGGGTTGAGGATAGGCAAGGAAAGAAACCCACTACAATGGATTTGAGACTTTGGAAGTTCATTTTCTTCCTTGTATCTTTCGGGATCCGTGCATAGGCAATACAACCGAATACTCTAAGGTATTTCACTGAAGGCTTAGATTCTGTCCAAATGTCATAAGGAGTTTTACATGAGAGGGCTTTGGGCAAACATATGTTCTGGATGTAAGATGCAGTGGAAATAGCTTCAGCCCAGAAATGCTTTGGCAGTGATGCATGAGCAAGCATACACTTGGTTGAGATTCGACTTCCTCTCGGCTAGCCCGACGTATAGGCAATTCGACCTTCCTATTCGGATAGTCGAGATCAAGCACAATGGACTGTTTAGACATGTCTGATACATAAGCATAATTCCAATAACCAATTCTGTAATGCTAAAGTAAACTTTTAGTAATTTGAACAGAAGTACTAAGAGACTGATTAGAGGCAAAATAACAATGACTTAATTTATACAAGTATTAATGCCTCTTTCGAAGTGCTAGGATCTTGTTTTTCCTATCGATTGCTTTACATTGGAAAGGACATTCGACAATAGCTTGAATCGATCATTTGAAAAGTTTAATCTTATTGCACCTTCACCTTTGATAGTGTCATGTCCACGTCCTGAACATAGGATTTAGTATAATCCTAGACCTGGATATTCGTCGGTACTCCAGTGAATCAAGTTTATTAGTTATGCCACTTCATACTGGATGTGACCCGCAAGTAATTAATAAGCTTGTGAGGCTTAGACACACTATTGGAGTTAGTACAAAGTTTGGAACCGTATATGCATGTGTAGAGTATCAATAGTAGTCTATACATAGAGAATCCATGTATAGGAACTCCATGCATAATGAATCTATGTGTAGGGGAGTTAGGACCTTTCATTACCACATGCACATGGGATTATAGGGCTTATATAAGGAGGCCAAGATCATCCTACTACACCATCATTTGGTTGATTCATTGTCAAAATCTCTCTCTACTCTCATGCTTTATATTCCTTGGCTTGGGGGTGAAGCTTCTAGAGATTGATTGGTTGCATCTACTTGGTTGGGTGGTTTCTCCAACAGTGTGTTCTCTATTGTTTTGTCTTGTAAGCAGGATCTTGAGGAGGCATCTCTATCTACATTGGTATTAGAGCAAGGCTTACGAAGATGGGAGAATTTGGAGAAGTGCTACTTTAGAAAAGTGTAAGACCCCTACAACTAACATACATAACCTTTTTGCATTTTTTACAATGAGGTGGTTGTAATAACTACAACAAAAGGTAGTTGTAGATATTTTGTAGGATATTAATCCTAGAATCTTCATCAAAAAACTTCTTTCGATTATTCGAGTTTTCTATAACCAGAGTTATCACTCTCAACAACTGTAAGCTGAAGTTATCACTTCAAGCATTGTACTCACTATTTTGATATTCATAAGAGTGCAAATTCTCAGTCTCACTACTATATCATTCTTTATGCATTTGTCTGAATCATTCAATTTCAACGTTTTGCTGCTAACTGTGGTGTTTCCAATCCTACACCAAGCTCGTTCATCAACTTCCGCACATTCCCACTGATTTCCAATAATCTTCACTTAAGTTGTTTGGATTTTCAGATTCAGACTATGCTATAGATACAATGAATAGGAAAGTCATTAGTGGTCATTGTATTTTCATAGGTGATGGAGCTATATCATGGCTATCGAAGAAACAAGCCACTATCTCATTGTCATCTAGTGAGGCCAAGTACAAAGCTTATACACATTACACAAATGAGATGGTATGAATCAAGAGGATGATCAAGGATCTTCACTTGTTGGATTTTTCAGAGAGCCCAATCATCTTTTGTGACAATCTATTAGCCCAAAGGTTGGCAACCAATCCTATCTTTCATGCTAGGATCAAGCATATTGAGATGGCATATCATTTTGTAAGGGAGCAAGTCATGGAAAAGGAGGTCCACATGTGTCCTCAAGGAAATGTATAACTGATATCTTCACCAAATCATTGGGAAAGGACTTGTTTATGAAGCATAGGACTTCACTTGGAGTGTTTTCAAAGTCTATGCTAAAACTAGTTGAAGAGGGAGTGTGAGAAATTCAACTAGTTTAATATATTTTGGTCATATTTGTATATTTGGCAATTGAGGCCAATTTTCATATTAGACTTATAGTTTGACTTTTCAAAGTTATATTAGTCTAAAAGCATTTGAATAAACACTTTTGGAAAGTGTGAAAAATTTTAGAACACGAGTTTTGGAGGGATTCAATTTGAGTAGTAGTTACATTGAATTTAGTCACAATAATAGTAGGATTTTTTATTATGGAGAGAAACCAAAGTTTGAACTTAGATTTGGACCTGCTATAAAAGGTTGTAACTTGTGGGAAGAGAAGACATTCTCTCTCTCTCTCTTATCTCATTCATGCTTATACATGGTTCTCTTGGGTTCTACTATCCATTGGTGCACTATACTTGTGATATCTTGCAATTCTGTGTAGAATGCTCATCAAATACTATTTTCAGATCCACTCGTGTGAAATATAGTAGCTTACTGTTATTGTACGGACAACAACATTATTTTATGTTTTGGTTCATGTTTGATCAAAATCTATTAGAGTTTGCATCTCATTCTTAGTGTAGATGCTGATTTTTCTACATTGGCAAGATTGGTGAATTGCTTGTCTATCTAACCAAAGATCAAAGGGATATTTTGGATCTTAGTGATCTGAAATCTTTCACATATGTGCCCCTTTGCTGCCTTAACCTACTCCTCACACAAAGATAACAACCCTGTTCCATGAAACTCCATCGCTCTTGCTCCAACCCGTGCTCCATCGCCCAATGCAAGCAAATAGGAAAAGGCGAAGTTGTGCTGTTTAGGAAAAGGATGAAAACAACAAGGGGAAGAGTGAAAACATTTAAGAGAAATAACTTCTCAATAGTTCCAAGGGAGGGTGAATTTCTTTAAAGCGCTCTACGCCAGGGAAGGCCCTCTCGGACACTGACCTTCCCCTATACATAAGGCCAACAATAAAACAAACCAATAAAAAAATGCTTGAATCGATTTGATCGTTCGCTTGAATTGATTGGACCTTTTGATAAATCATGTATAAAGCAATAAGCTTGTTCATTGAATTTATTCCAAGTTCTAATGCTCTCCCTACATGAGTCTAGATGTTTAGATATTATGCCATTACTAGGTATCTCAAATTTTTAAGTCAATTAAAATAGAATGTATATTGCAATATGTTATACGGACTTCAAATCATAACTAAATTTCTCACATCTAGGGCCCAATTAATGAATAGGGATCATGACTCTCTCATCTTGGGACCTACTCCACGAGTCATTCTTTAAGAGGCCCTACTTCAAACAACAAGAAATTATCTTACCCTCTTATTGTTTCCAACGATATTTCATGATAATAAATTCGTCATATATATATTGTAAGCTAAAATAAACCCTGGCTTACAAGAATTGCCCTTGTTCTCAATCGCGAGTCAAGGCTTTTGCCATAAATTTGACATATTTGTATATGTTGCCAAACCTAGTGAAGGAGATATTACCATATCCTTATAGAAGTGAAAATAAGTCTCCTTTTTTTTTTTTTCTTGAGAATTTGACCATAGATTATAATGCAAAAATCTTGCACAACAAAATACAATACCATGCATAGTAGTAGGAGCAAACAAAAACAAATCAAAAAGCCAAGTTGGAAATTGTGGCCCATGTTGAAAAATGCACAAAACCCTAGCAAACAACAAAAGGAAGAACCATATAAAAACCTAGCAAATTGAAAAAATGTGCCTAACAAAGAATTAGCAACAAACAAAACCTTGGTCCTCCCTAACCAAATGTACAAAACACCTCAAAAGTACCAACACCTTATACAAAACTCTAGCTAGCATCCCAAAACCACTTTGTAGAGCAACGAGGGTCAACAAACTAATCATAACAACACAAAACATAGTCTATTAAATCCTAGAATTAGATGAACCCCTTAATAAAACTCCACTCAACCTCACATTTAAAAAACATGAAAAAAAAAGCCACCGATGACAAAGACACCATAAGAAAGGGACCATCTCCATTCTATATAGTAAGTCTCTTTTGGACGTATTTTAATTATCGTTCAATACTATGTTCGGAGGTTGAAAAAAGATTTTAAAATAATGTTTTTACTCAAAATTTGATTCTCATATGTGTCAAAATAGCTTTTCTATTATATAATTTTGGAATCAGACTCAACAACCATAACCAATGGCTACACTGGTGAGCTGAGAAAACTGAAATATAGCAATATCTAAAAAACAATGTATTGTATGCATGATCAGAAGAAAATTTTAAAAACAAAGACTCTGCTTGCTCAGTTCAAGCAAAGATCTTCCCAGATTGATGATCTGAGCATGAAAAACTTGTGCTTTGTCACACAACATAAGCTAGGCAACTACCAATATATCAACAAAGAGCTCTGCATCAGCAAACTTTGACCAAAAGGTACACGTGTTTGCACAACAATCTACCATATCATACTTTGTAATCTTTTCAATGTTTGAAGTGGTTCTATAAAAGTTACACTCTTTTACATGAGACATAAATGGGTAAATATGACATTTTTCAAAATTTTCCCATATGCATGTACATATTGCTGCCCTAACACATAGAAAGTAGGATGTAGTAAAACAAGACTACAGCATACCTCTGATACCACTCCAAATTGATTTCTATGTCTACTTTCATCAATTATACAGGAGAAATATGAACTCCCTCTGAAGCTACTTCACTTTGGCCAAATCCTCAACTTCTTGCTGAAGGACAAATTCCCCTAAGAACTTCCTAGGCATCTGAGAACGCCCATGTTTATACCACATTTGCCCAACAAGCATTCCTGGTCCTACCGGTCGCACATATGCTACAAGGCCATCATTGAATGGTTGTGGATGTTTGCCTGAATAAGAGGATCATTGATAAAAACTCTTAGGTATTTGCCAATTTGTATCCCTGAATGTTTAACCTTGAAAGTTACTCATCATTCACTGTGACTCTAGCCATGACATTCACAAACCTGGAGCTGGAAAGTGTGGAGGAAGAGAGTCCTTAAGTTGAAGTTGTCCATTTCCAAAATCAAATGCTAAGTCACATTCTTCATCTTCAGAATCAGCCACCTTCTCTGCAGGCCTCACTTGGAAATAGAGTGGTGCAAGAGCATTGGCAACCGTGTTGAAAATATACTCACCTGATCAATTTTTATAGAAACTGAATTAACATTTACTGTACATAACTAGACCATCGAAGTTAGTGTAGTTGAGATTATCTGAATGAAGTCTTGTAAGTACTAGCACAGTGTACATCACCATTCAGGAATATGTGGGACAGTTACTTGATCACAGCCAACACGGTACAACATCAGCAACTCAGATGAGTTCTTAATCTAATAGAAGCTATCAATGAGTTCATTAGAGAGAAGTCCACCTAGAATAACTCTTCCATACATAATTTCGTCATTTCCCAGGAAAAAAGTCTGTGTCAAACACACAAGATTAGTTTAATACAGTTTGTTTCGTCTATAGAAAATAACAACAAAAAGGTATCAAAGGTATAGTACTAGTGCAGAAATTGTTGAAAAAAACAAACAAATATTTGTGTGCGAGTGATAGTTGGTGGACCATGGGGGAAGGAGGAGACTGTCTTACACGTTAATGTAGTTTAAGTGAAACGTTTCAAAAAACCATGTAAACATAGCTAGGGGGTTGTGAGACGTGGAGCAATTTTTAGTACACATCCTTCTTGCCCTCCAACAATTTCTTCCTTTCCAAATAAGCAAGCACCAACATAATTTTGTTCATCTGAGTCCCCATTACAAGGTTTACGCACTGTGTTGAGTTACTCACTTGTGCTCTCGCATATTGGCCACGACATCGCATGTTCAAATCTAAGAAAAGAAAGCCAAGGGACAACTATCTGAACTGTTCAAATATAAATAACTAAATCAGTATAAACAACCTTTTCCTTAATGCATGTATATCTCACATCAAGCTTGAAGAATATAACGTACAAACTGAGAAAGTACAATATGTTCTGCTCCACTCTTTTCTAGTCATGGAGCTTTTACTGGACTGCCCTGTGGTTTGCAGGAGTTTGGTGCTTTTTGTGATTCATCTAACAAGTTCTT
Source organism: Diphasiastrum complanatum (assembly GCA_029204225.1). Classification (NCBI taxonomy): domain Eukaryota; kingdom Viridiplantae; phylum Streptophyta; class Lycopodiopsida; order Lycopodiales; family Lycopodiaceae; genus Diphasiastrum; species Diphasiastrum complanatum. The sequence goes on from CM055098.1 coordinate 72,425,674, forward strand.
TCTGTTTGTCCATCAATTTCTAGATGAAAAGATTGACTTGAGCAGAATATAGACCTTAACTTATCCATTAACACTTTTTGGGAAATTAATCTGTTATCCCTGTCACTCAGTATCTCCTTTGGAATTCCATGTAACTTGAAGACAAGCTTTAAGAATATTTGTGCTACATGTGCCGCATTGTCAGTCGTTTTGTAAGGTATAAATGTGCATACTTACTAAGTCTATCTACCACCACATAGATGCCATCGTAAAATCCAGATGCTGTGGGCAAAGAAGGTATAAAATTCAAACTTATGCTTGTTCAATGCTGCGTAGGAATCGACAATGGATGCAGTAGACCTGGTTGTTGGACATGCTTCATTTTGTTGACCTGACAAGAAGTACACTCTTGCACATAAGTATGTATAGTTTTCTTCATACCAGACCATTTTAACAGCTTCCTAATCGTTTGATATGTCTTCCATATGCCACAGTGCCCAACATTTAGAGATGAGTGTAACTCATAAAGAAACTATGGGATAAATTTGGAGTTAGGAGCAAGTACAACTCTAGAGTAGTCATACACTAGACAACTCTAGAGTTGTCATACACTAATACTTGTCCTTGTCTCATATGTATCGTGGATATGTGGCAGAATTGGGATTTTGTATCTCTTGCCAAATCTTCCTTAAGTCAGAATCTTCCAAATATTATGCTTGAATTCTTTAATCCAATTAGCAAAGTCATTGCAGATATTGAACCTAACTTATATTTTGACCATAGCATTCTGTGTTACATGCGATGGTCCAAAATTTGTTTCTCCTATTCACCCACATAGGCTAAATATTCTTCTGTTGATTCTGTTGGTGCCCTCATCTGTAAAAAGCATATTCTCGACAATGCGTCAGCAGCTATGTTTTCCTTTCCCTTAAGCTATTCAAAAATCGTAAGATTGAACCTGTAAAAACTATCCTGTTTGCTTGTCATTCAACTGCTTCTGGCTCCGGAAATTTTCAAACTAAGATGATCGCTTTTAATCAAAATTTTAGAACCATATAGATAATATCGCCATTTGAAAATAGGGGACTTGTTATTAGAGCTTTTTTCAAAGCTTCGAAACTCATTTTAGCTTCTTCATTCCACTCAAATTTATCCTTCCTCAAAAGATGAGTAAGGGGTGTTGCAACTATTGAAAAGTTTCGGATGAATCTTCTGTAATAAGATGCCAAACCCAAACAACCTCTCAATTTTCTTGCATTGTTAGTAATTGAGCCATGGGCTTACGCACGCAGGATGCCACGACCCTCGCAACTATTTTAAGCTAATTTATTTGTTTACAATTCTTGACTACTTCGATCTTCTTCTGATCCACTTTGATTCCATCCTTAGAAACAATGTGTCCCAAGTATTCCACCTCATCCCGAGCAAAGCTCGCATTTAGAATAATTGATATTCTCGTAAAATACTCAAAACCAAATCCAAATGTTTTGCATGCTCCTCCATGTTTCTGCTGTATATTAGGATATCATCGAAAAACACCAATACAAACAAGTACAAATAAGGTTCAAAGATTCTGAGTTGAAGCGGAATCATACTCACCTATTTTGACAAGTTTTGAAAAAATTGCAACAATTTTTACATCCCATATCTAAATAGCTTGCAAATTGGTGCAAATGAAAGCTAAGACAAAGTTCTAAATGTCTATGTGATTAGATTCACAATTGAGAATGAAATAATACTCCAAAAATTGATCCAAACAGGTCTGAAAAACTCAAAACTAAAATACTAGCAAAAAGAAAGCGTAAACAACAATGAAACCTTCAAATGAGATGAAATCATGTTGAACAAGATGATTACTGGAGCTTAAAAGAATTTGGTTGCTTTGTCTACAAGTACTCACCAAAATTTAGCTTTTTGAAGGCTTAAATTTCAGCTTTTGAAAGGCTGGAAAGTGCCTATCATTCAAAAAGCAAACGGGAAAAAAGTAATGGCAAAGTGAATCAAAATCTCTTCCTAAATCACCATTCAAGAGCATATAACAACCAACCGATTGCAAACTTGGTAGCGCACTTACCACACAATCGATTCCTCTCAAAAAAAACTGACTCATGGGAAGAGAAACTGGAAACACAACCGAGTCTTTTGCACAAAACTTTGGCTCCCAAGGAGTCGAAATACCAGGACCCAACACGAAGGTCCCCTTTGAACTCTTGGCTCGTCTTGAGTACTCACCAATGGCAAATTCGCTTAGCTTAGGCTTTGATACCACTTTAAAGCCCTCATCCAAGGATTTGAAACTAAGCAAGCCGCAAACAAGCAACACAAAAGAATCGGATAGTGGACAAACTGAACCAACCAAACCTAGATCTTATGGATACCATCTAGTTCACTCGTTGCTAAATAGGCTTCAGTTCACCTACAACTAGAGCCCCTCAGGAGGGCATGGACCCAACATGGACTCTAACACTCTATGCCCATTGTCCTTCTAAGTTATAACTTTCAGGTTTGAAGTTTGCTTCTAAGTTCTGAATTTTGACTTTTAAGTAATAAATAGTCACTAAACAATTTTATTTTCAATGTTGCATTTCTATGTTATGGGACCATTATCCATGCACCTGGAAGACATTCTGACCGATCTTCAAGTCCCATTCGAAATCTTTCTACCGAGTCGTACCTTGTTGCACATCGTGCAAGGTACTATGTTTTTTACACATAAGAAACAAGCAATTACTGAAGCAAGCTTAATCTAAATTCCAAAGTGACAAAACTTGACCTCAAAAAGTTTGCTTTCCTCTCTTGGTAGCACTCCTTCCTCAACACTCCAGATTTTTAACATGCAAGCTTTGACCTTCATGTCACTCAAAAGGCATGACAAAGAGTCACTAACTTGACATAGATGCACAGCGTACCATAGATGCAACGAATTGCAATTTTTTAAAATCGCCATCAAGATTCATTTTTTTTTAATTAAAAAAATACTTACAAAGGAGCCCACAAGCAAGCACAAGTACAATCCATCAAAGTAGCCTTTTTTACTCTCTACATTGTACAAGTGCTTATAAGCCATCTTGGGAGGCATTAGAATAAGTCAAACACATAAGGTCCTAAATGCCCATAATTGGTTCCGAAACGACTGGAAACTCATGTAAATGATCTTCTCCTGATACCCATATTGTATGCAATTTTTTCAAAAAGAAAAAGCAAAGAACGAGAACACATAAAGCCTAAATGCCCATAATTGGTTCCAAAACGACTGGAAACTCATGTAATCATGATCTTCTCCTGATACCCATATTGTATGCAATTTCTTCAAAAAGAAAAAGCAAAGAATCGCGACCTCCGAGTGAATTGAGGGTCGCGATTCAAATCGTTGTCCAAATCACGCACAACGATTCGGTAGTGCATTGATGATGCGTACAATAGAAACCCCTAGATTTTGAGACCTACTATTGCTCCCAGTTTACATGTCTCCTAATGGTTCCATTGGTTGTAAAGAAGAAAGTTTTATTTTATTTTTTTCGTTCCGACGTTCCGGAACGTTGGGTTCCAAAACGAGCGTTCCCAAACGCTCTGCCCACGAACTGTCATTCCGATGCAACATAGTTATATATGAACGTTCAAGTCTCAAAAATCAGGATTGATCATTGCAATTTGCTACAATGCTATGAACTAGGTTTAGTTGCACCATCATATCTTATGGTTCAAGCAATGTCTTCCTACATGGAGAAGATGTTTTTGAGATCCATCGACACCTAAGAAGTAGCAGTGACTAGCATGTACATGTTTAGCCAGATAAGAGCTGCCATTGAGGAGGTGGGACCACTGTTATGAACACAATCGCAAATATTGGTATCAAATGAAGCATAAGATAGCAAAAGCCATTCACAAAGCATTCTCCAACTAAGAAAATCGAATGAATATCAATGGCCAACAACAACTCGTAGATCTCTAGCTAAGATCGACTAGACCAATCATAAGGACTCTCAATACCTTAGGCATTGTATGATTAATTATAAATAGCCCCGAAGGCCTACACCCTCCAATATGAATAGTCGTAGCCCATGTTCATCCATATTGTTGTTGTATAGCACAATCCCAGTCCTAATGTTAATGCAATAGTTAACAACTACCAATCAACTGTAACTCCAATCACATATGCATGTGCATATACTAGAGTTATCTCAAGTTAGACCATGTATTCCACTAACATTGTTCCCTTATCATAAGATTAAGGCTAATTAACCATAGCTAGCCAACAAATTCTGAAATATGGAATTTCAATTCTAAAGGCATGCCCTTCTAAATATCTTATGAAAAGTGCATAGAAATGTTCAAAAAAATGAAGTCTCAAAAATTGGAAAAAAAAAAGTGGAAACTCGAAACCTCAATTTATGATGATCCATACAATGATCTGTAGAGTGCATTAGGAGGGCCCTACTATAGGAAACACATTAAAGTTGCAAAAAAAGATACAAATGTTTTTTAACTATAGAGCTGGAACAAAGTCTTTCAAATTGCAATCAAAACCAAAACCATACCATTTTATAGAAAATACAAGCCAAATCTATGCCTTAAAATAGTGGAACCTACAAAATCTTCACCCAAAAAATGCTCTAATAACGAGTTACGACGAAAAACTCACCATAGAACACACAGAGGAAGGGCTGCGAGGCTCGAGCATTGCAAACATATTAGTAAAAATCATAACTAGTGGAAGACCAATGATCTCTATGTGTATCTTTTGAACCTAAGTTGAATATGTTAATCTAATTGAGTGAGCAATCTAGTTGATGCTAAACTAAGCAATTTGAGCTAGCCAAATCGATCAACCACTGGCAACAAGGCCTCGAGGCTTATTTGTATTTTCTAAGGGCCCATAAGTTAGGGCTAGGGTTGCACCTGGTTGTAGGAGTCTAATAATGGCCAAATGATCAATAATGTCTCCACCACATGCCAAATATAAAAGAAGGGCCCAAATGCCAAAATTATAGTAGGTGTTGATTCATAGTCCATAAAGATGTCCCTGTACATAGTAGCTACATTAAATTCGATTGAGCTTCTTTGTCTTCTTGCTTAAACAAAAGCTAAATTTAGCATGCTAGCCATACATACTTGTACCTTGCATTCTAAGTGAGCTTAAGCTTAAAAATAAAAATGTGTACTTTGAGGTGATTGTCACCAAATGTAGAGAATCAAAAGTCTAATAGTAATGCGTGTTATAACAAAGAACCTTTTACATTTCACGACTTCAATGTTACCAATCAATCAACTAGGCATGTTTTGTACAATTTGCTCAAATGCTCTAATATGCAAATAAAAACACAAGCAGTCAGAAAAGTACCATTTTAAATCTGCTCAGCCATCCCAAAAGCCAAGAAACTTCTCCGCATAATCGCATATGACACCATGACAAAATGTCAACATATTAATGATTAATTAATTGCAAGCTAGGAAAGACATAGCAACTATTGCTTCTATATGTATATATCATGTAGGTCAACTATGTGCAAATCACTTTTCATCAAATAGTATTACTCTCTGTTATCGCAAGTGCATTGGTATAAGAGCTTTGGAAAAATTATATTTAATATCTACAAGGAGAAATAAAATAGGAAAAGAAACCAGCTCATTGTTGTGCTTTCAAAATTTTGTTGTCAACATGTAATTTTTCGTTCTGAAATTTTTGCTCAAAAACCTAATGCAGCACATTGCTCAATATATTCAATGGGAGAATCCTAAACTTTATGTCATCTTGATACATCCGTCTGCAAGATGAGTGTGAAACAAAACATCTTCTGTCAAACAAAGCAGCTTTTAAGGCTATCCTGAAAAAGCTTGGGTTATGATGCTACTAACAATCACCAGGGAAAAGCACAATCAGAATCATGTGATCTCCCTCCTTTGAAAGCCATTATAACATCAATTCAACCTTCTTCGGAGAGTGCAGTTTTTAACTTTAAGAAACTAACTTCTTGTTTCATGGTATTGTTCATTCTCATAGCCAAAAAAAATACTCAAATGTCCCTGCTGAAACTACTTGCTCGAAATGTTGATAAGAAGACCAAAATTTCAGCTCTAGAAACAAATGAATGAGATTTTACACACCCTGCCTTTGTGTGAAAAGGTTTAGATATTTTCACACAATAACAAATGATGAGCACAGGCATAGAAAAAGCTCAGAAAATATGACATAACAATTTAAGTTTCTCAGTTATAACACTTTGTAGATAGCTCCATCGTGAATAATGTACTAAACAAGCAAGGGTCATATACATTTTATCACAAAATGAAGCAGCAGAATAGACCGCCTTTAAAAAAGCTGTACCTTCGTTTACTCTTCCATACCAAAGGGTAGGTTTTTGGAACTCCTGCATGGAGCTACCAAGCAGCATGGTGGCAGAATCTTGTACAAAACAGTTTGGATCATCATAGCGTAGCCCCGCGATTGCCCACATTCTACTTATGGATCTGCATATCGCTTTCATCTTATTAATTCCATAAGCAAAAACATTTGATGGCATCGTCAATAATTTTGAACTTTGGTATGCTGACTCTAGAACATCAAAGGAAAAGCGTAAGCTAACATACACAGTCTTGTCTTTGATATCAGGAAAAGTATTATATGGTACAATATAAGAAACGCATAGATTTGTATGATACAGGACCAAATTGACATACTTTGGATGTAAAAGATTAAACAAGTGAAGCCTTCGCTCCTCGGGTATGTCCCCAATTTTCTTCCTGCAGCAAACCCTCCTTAACGTGAACATGAAAACTAAGTGAACGCCACCAAAAATAAAGTTTGAGCAAGGTAAGCCTGATGTTAACTACAACTTGGAACAAATGTACACCTCGATCAGAATGATGCCCTTCATTCAGAAGATACAACCACGAACTCCAACACATTTACTCATCATAAGGAAAACAATGTAGCTTGCAAGCTTCAAAGGAGAGACATTATAAATGATCTCAACAAGCTGTCGGCTGGATCAAATATGTCAAGTCTGTAATGTCTAAATGAGAAGGATGGGTTTTGCTATTACCAGAGAAAGGCAGCATGATTATAGCTGCCTCTGTTCAGAGGTTGTAGAGAAGGTGGCGGATCCAGCAAGGTAATCACATCAAACTCATCAAGGTAAACTTTTCTTCCATCATCTAATACCCTATAAGGATCCTCTCCTTCATTTCCAATACTAAGGTAATCCTTTGATTTCTTCTGTTGTTCTCTACCCTCAGAAGTAAGCGGGCCAGTAAACTCTTCAGATTGTTTATTTTCCTTGAATAAGCTCTGTTCCCACGCTGGAGGTCTATTTTTTTCCACCTTGGACCCTCTGCTTCCTCTTGTAAACCATTGCGATCTCCCATTGACTGCACTACAGCAGCTTTTGGAGAAGTGACATCTGACAATGTGAATATTCTGGCAACTCCACAAACTACAATGGGTTTTGCAACCCAAAAGAGACGCCATTGCAAGCAACTATTCTAAAATTCTACATGCGAAATCAAAAAATGAAAGAAGAATAACACCCACAAACTACCATAGATAAGTTACTTCCATTAGCGCATGTTTTACAAAGATATGTAGACTAGCTCAGCAAAAAAAACGTTTGCCATACGCATAGAACATTAACTAACATTTTGAGCATTTCAGAGCCCAGCATCTTATCTTATTGGCACTGCACCATTTGGACCAGACTAAGAACAACGCCCCACATATCCTTGAAGCATGGGGTTTTCAGCTCTGCTGATGATTTTGCTCCAGAATGCAAGACGCATTCTAGCTGCATATGCACAAAGATAGTTTCACCTCTCAAAATTCCAATTCATCCCATCGACCCAATACTGCCACCAGCACTTTGAAAGCTTTTCTCAACACCATTTTCTCTCTGCCTCTCTCAACTCACCATCATCATAAACCTATTTTTTAGGGCACAAATGGTATTATGATGTAGTGTGTTCATTTTTTGTTTGTATTTTGGAGCGCTCGTGAAAAATCGACAAATACAAACATCCCAATTATTCAAGTTTATTTTTTATCGCTTTATTTTAGATTTATAGGGTTTTTGTATCACCGAAAATCAACTCATTCTAGCTATAAATCTTAGGTCTTTCATCGATTCCATAATAGTTTTGTGGGTTTTTCATAAGGTTAGCTTGAAACTTTTTTGCGAGCATTGGAAGCCACCTTCAAAAGAATTTGAACCTTATTAACCTTTCACCACAAATTTACCCTTAATGTCACACTTAACAGTGGTTTCAAATTACATTCCTTGACAAGTCCCAAATTTAAAAAGGAGAGTTTGGAAATATTTTAATATTGGGGAATCGAGATATCCTTGGATAGCATTCACATCTTTTCATAAGATTTTATGAACACAACCACCGCTCATCATGGTACAATGAGGCACGCTGTCTTTTGGTGTCATTTGGCATTTCCATATCTCACCTCCCCAAGGGGACTTGTTCATAAATCTGGAGGTTTATTTATCGATCACATATCCAATGTGTTTGGTATGACCCATTGGGGGAGCTAGGAATCAAAAGAGACTTCTACCAAACTCACTGTAGTGGGTATTTCCTATCCTACCCTCAACCCTAGATCCAAGCACGCAAGCATCAAGGAGATGAAGAGGAATAACTAGTTGTCACGTGGAGATTCATTCCCATGAGAGCGATAACATAGTTCATATTTCAGCATGTCCATATGATTCATGTCTAACACTAAGATCCATTAACACTAAGCATTAACACTAGATCCACAACAATGATAGAGACTTACTCTTCTTTCTCTCCCTTTCTCTCTCACAAAAAGCATAAGAATGATCAATCCCAATAAACATCAAATCCAACAATTAGCAAATTCAAAGAAAACATGAGAATTAGAGAAGGAAAGATGAAGAGCAAGGACATTCCATATCCATTCCATAAGAGGGCAAACCTGCTTGTATTGAAATGAAGAGACTATGTACAAATGATTCGAATTTACCACTATATATAGTGGATTTTAGGACTTTGGCCTCAAATCCTATTGGCTAATTTCTACCCTAAGTTTTTGAAATTCAAAAAAGTGGAGGGAACTCATTCAAGAATTGGAGGAAACCAATTTGAATCTGCATTTTGGTGGGAACCTCTTTTTATTCACTAACTTGACTACTAGGCCCTACGACATTGAAAAGTCGTGGCTGCTTCTTCTTCTGCCCCTTAATCCAAGCCTTCGTCCATGTGATCCTGATCTTGCGGAGGTGGCAAGAAGGGTGGCATGAGTGGTACTTGAAGCTAGGGGGTGGTTTCCAATACATGAGCGGCAACTTTTTCATATTCTGGTATGATGGACTTTGCCTTTGCCAACTCAGCCAATGTTGTGTCTTTGAATCGATCAAATCTGCCCTAGAATTCGGCCAATGCATGATGATATGTTTCAATTTTTTTAAACGGATATCTAATTTCTCTAGAGGGACAGGACGATCTGGAGCTTTTGCGTACATATCATTGTCCTCCGTGTTCGTGGCATCCTACTCGCCAAGGATCTTTTCTTTGTCAAGGTTGGTCATCTCCAATTGCCCTTGTTGTTTGGCATCTTGAACGGTTTTGTCAACCTGATCATGAGCCATGTAATTAAAAATAATATTAGAAGGCCAAAGTTAAGCTTAAGTTAAGCTACTAAGTTTTTTGGAATTAGTCAAAAGTCAAATGGTGGTAGGTGAGGTGTGTTTCTTCCTACACCGTAGACCATTTGTGTTTCTTGTGGATGGTGTGGATTACAATCCCATCTTTTGCAAGTAGCCAATCGAAGCAAGAGGCAAGGGCCACCCCAAAGATAAAAAGGCACCATTTGTAACCTATTTCCATGCTTAATGAGAAGGAGAAAACTCTACCATTTTGAAGAGAAGCCTCATTTGTTATTCAATACTTGTTAATGCTTGCGTGTGCTTGTGTCTTTGCTTTCTAGTTTCCAAGTTTTTTGTTTCCTTAGTTAATGTTGTCAAATTTTAGAGAAAATGACCTATTTTGATCTGCAAAAGATCATTAAGAGTGATTGGTAGCCTGAGATCTTGATCTACATCAAGACGAGGTTTGGCATTTTGCGAGTAAATCATCTGCGAGTTTTGCGAGTTTTGTGTTTTTAAATTATGTCAAATTGATAGCACATGGCATGCTACATTGTTTTTAGGTTTTTAAAATTTATTGTAGGATATTATCGTAGAATAATTAAGGATTATGCCATTATAGTAACTCCTTTAACAAGCTTATTAAAAAAGCCTGTTGAGTATCATTGGTCACAAGACCATCAGCAAGCTTTTGATAAGTTAAAACAGTCATTAGCAGAAGCAATTGGAGTTAGACCTCCAAATTGGGCTAAAAAGTTCCATGTATATGTAGAAACATCATCATTTGCAATAGGTGTAGTGTGTAGCAGAAAGATGACCAAAATATAGATTACCCAATTTATTATGCGAGTAGACAACTCGTAGCATCAGAAAAGAACTATTTTGCTACAGAGCATGAAGCACTAGGAATGATTTATTCAGTAAAGAGATTTAGACATTATCTTTTAGGATACCCTTTTGTTTTTCATGTAGATCACTATGCATTGAAACATTTAGTGAATAAACCTGATCTTTTGAGTAGGGTAGCTAGATGGGTATTGTTATTAGATAAGTTTAATTATGAAGTAGAATTAAGAAGAGGCAAGGATCATCAATCTCCAAACGAAAAATCAATTTGATCCCATTCTGATGAATTTTTGGATGAACATATAATGCATATTCAATCGGAAACATCAATTTATATGGATATTATTAACTTTTTACAGGACCATATTTATCCTGAACATTTTAATAAACAGCAAAAAATTGTTTTCCTTTCAAAAGTAGGATTTTATATGATTATAATTAGATTATTGTATAAATTAGGAGCCGATGATAGTCTTCGCCGATGTTTAGAACCAACCGAGACAACCACTATAATAAGTGCATTACATGAGGAAGATTCGGGGGGTCACTATGCTCTTAAAAAATATTGCAAGAAAGATCCTTAATGCTAAATATTGGTGGCCTACCATCTATAGAGATGTTAAATTATTCATTCAAAAATGTGGTGCATGTAAGAGGATGGGGAAACCCAGCTTCACGACGCATTGGCCGCTTACTCCAATTATTCCCTTAGCACCTTTTCAGAAGTGGGAGATAGATTTTGTAGGGCCTATCAAACCGATCACGCGTAAAACTCGTCGAGTTACATTTTGTTGCTACAGACTATTCTACCAAGATGGTAGAGGCCGAAGCCACAATTTAAAACGATGCTAAGACTGTAGCAAAGTTTTTATTCCAAAATATTATCACATTATATGGATGTCCCTTAGAACTCATTAGCGATAGGGGAACTCATTTCCTTGAATAGACCATCGAGGCCATGTTGTCATGATTCTCCATTACACATCGCCAAACCACTCCATATAATCCAAAAGCGAATGGGCTTACGAAGCGAGCAAACGGAATTTTGTGTGAAATTTTGAATAAAGTAACGGAAACGCATTCCTCTGATCAGAAGTTGCCATTTGTCTTATGGGCATACAGAACTACCGAAAAGATCACAACTAGGCAGACTCCATACTATCTTGTGTATGGAATGCATCTCATATTACCAATAGAATCCGACATTTCGCATTAGTAATGAAGAGCGAATGGATGAACATGATAGTCTTTGGGAGCAAATGATATCTTTGACGCAATTGGAGGAGGATCGTCGTCTTTCATTAATCGAGATTGAACGAGTTCAGAATAAAAGAAAAAAAAAAATCGATCAATCTATTAAAAGAATAAAAATTAAACGAGGGGACTACGTGCTTCTGTATGATAACAGACACATGTTGTTTCCTAGGAAATTACATACCAGATGGATGGGACCTTACAAAGTCATAGAAATATTTAACAATGAATCACTTCAGTTAGCCGACCTTGAAGGACATTTACTTGAAACACGAGTAAATGGCTCAAGAGTGAAGCGCTACTATGACTAATTTTCGATACTATTCACATTTTATCCAGTTTTGAAAAAACCTATCATCTTTGGTCAAATAATTTTCACCGCAGTTTGCAAAATTTGCGACACTTGCACCTTTGCATTCTTTGCCCATATGTTTGTAACGAAATTTGCAACACTGTTCACATTTCATCCAGCTTGTTATTTCCACTGTTGATCTTCACCTTCGAAAAATGTGCAAAAAAAATGACACCTTCGCTGCATGCCGACAACTTCGCTTCATCACTGTCACTATATTCCTTGCCAAAAAACTCGACACCATTTTGGAATTTAGTATGTTAAGTAAATCCACCATTTTTATGAACACGAAAATTGCGACATTCCAACCTTTGCATTTTTCGGGATTTACCTTCGTTCCATCTTTGACCTTCGAGAAATTTGCGAAGAAATATAATATTTCGCTAGTCATTTTGTTACGTACCTTTGTTTTCATCATGTTTCCATGTCAACAACACATTGGAAATATGCGAAAAACCCAACACCTTCGCATTTTTTGCCGATACATTTTTCGCCCATATGTTTTTTGCTCATACATTTTTTTACCCATACATCTTAACGAAAAAATGACAGTCTTCGCTTCCAATATCATATACATTGTTTCATAGATTGTGTATATTATTTATTTTCGCAGTTCAATACTCACAAATACTGAACTGAACTTTTGCAAACTGAACGAAGCATTTGTGTATTTTGTTTATTTTTCATTTATTTATTTATTTTTGTTTTTTAGGACTAGATACTTTGTTGTTGAGTTTGTACCTTCAAAATGAAAGACACGCTTTCATTAAATATTTGTCTAATCTGCCGATATATCATCAATATACCAAAAACCTCAAACACTTCTGTTTTTTCGTCACCTCTTTTCCATCACTCTTGCTCTCTGATTTCGTGAATTTTTATGATTAAGCTCTCTTCCGCCATTGCTAGTTTACCATTACGAGCGTCATGGCGATTGTGTTCAAAACGCACCCAAAAGTAGTCTTACTAGTTTTACAACCATTAGTTATACGAACACGGATTGAAGGACTTCTTCAATTCGATCCACCAGTAATTCTTACAAATGTGTGCCATGAGCTGATCCGAAATTTGAGCGAGACAAAGGAAGGACATATTTTCTCCATTGTCCAAAATCAAGAGATCAGTATTACAGAAGGATTTTACTGTCGTGCCTTAGGTTTGCCTACAGACGGCAGTACGCTCTTGCTTCCATATATTTACCGGAGCAAGAGTATATCATTTCCAATACGAATATGGGATACATGTTGAGAGCCTTGAACGGAGAACTCATTGTCTTTGGACAGATTGCTTTTAAGCAATTCGGTAAACTAGTAAACATTAATCAGTTTTTCAGGCTTGGTTTGCATTTTGGTATTTTGTGTATGCATGCCAGTGTGCTAACTGTGCAGGAAGATATCAGAATTGCACCGGTGCTGCCAGAGTTAGCCCCTTCAATTGAGGCTGATTCGCAAATGAGAGCATCAAAGGAAACCACCACAGAGATGGAGTCATCATCATCAAGCCAACACCAAGGGAGCTCGGTGAGGATGTCCAGTCCGTCATCGCAATATAAGCCACTTTCCAGTGCAGAAAGGAGCCGAGAAGCCAAAGAAAAAGAAGAAACAGAGATTGTTGCTGAGCAAGATCAGATTCAAGAAGATATCCAGCAAGAGCCAACAAAAGAAGAAGAACAAATTTTTGATATTCAGTAGGAAAGTGAAAGTGATGTCGAGGCACCAGTCCTCGATGAAGAATTATATTTGAGACTTTTGGTACGTTGTTTTCAGACTCGCAGACAACCATTCAACATTTTGTCAGCCTAGAAAAAGTCTCGAGGACTCGGATCAGAGTATGATTCCATTCGAGCATACCTAATCCAAAAGAATGAAGAGCTAGAAGAGATCAGGGCTGAGTTGAAGTTTAAGAGTAAAGAGCTTGAAGCAGCTCAAGTGGAGCTGATAAAAAAAGATACAGCCCTCGAAGAAGCAAAAGATAGACCAGATGCTACGCTAGAGGTACTTGAAGCAATTCAGGAGCAGTCCAATGCTTTTGAAAATGAAAATCTATTGCTCAAGCAGCAGATCCAGACCCTGCAGGCTTCTTTGCAGGAGGAAAGACATGCGCGAGCTACTTTGCAGAGTAGTAACGAGGAGCTGAGCAACAAACTCAGCGATGTCATTGCTGACAAGGAGAGTGTCAAAGCAAATCAAAGGTAGCTCCAGGACTCTATTGCCCAGCTACAGAATTCTGCAGACATGTTGAGGAAAGACAACCAGATTTATAAGAAACAGGCCGAGGAGGCAGTTTTATGGCGAATAAGCACTGAAGTAACATTGGGAGCCTGTGTATCTCATAGGAATTACAGGATCAACCCAATAGCTTGGAAGGTTATACAAGAAAATATTATCCAGACCTTCCAGCTGCAATATTTGCAACCCCAGATGGCTGCTTATCAAAAATTGAAAGAAGAACTGGAAGAGGCTAAGTTTCAATCAAGCCAAATCCAGAATCTTGAAGACGAAGAATCTGTCCAGCGCTAGGACCAGTCTACACAGATGGATGAGCCAGCCAGAGATACATCAGAGAAGGCCATCCAGACGAATATTGTTTTTAAGCAAATCTAGAAAGATCAAGAGGTACAGACTGACCCTAAGGATGTTGTGATGCCGAAAGCAACTAGTGACAAAGCTGCTGCAGACCAACCAGCTACTTTAACAATCATTTCGCAGCAGGCTGAAGCATGACAAAGTGGAGTCATCAAGAGGAAGAACAAGATAGTGTATTCACTGCTAAGGAAGGAATTTCAGACATTCCAATAGGAACTAGCATTTTTTCTTCCGCTTTTTAATAGTCCAGAACTCCAGTGGAGAATGGATTATCTTCTTTTACCTAAACTTTTTTGTTATACTAAAGAACAATGAGAAATCCCTTGGACTTTCTGTAATCTAAACACTTTTTGGGCCAAACTAACAGTGCACCAAAAAGGTATCCTTGCTCTTGCCATTGTTCAGAATAAGTTCAATGTGCAAACTAGCTATATCCATGTTGTTACAAGATTTTTGTATATATATATTCTAGAGTACCTAAAAACATTTGAAAACAATATTTTTCTTGCTCTGGACGAGTATCAAAATAAGCTAGATTCAATTAGCATTTTTGATGTTAAAGAATTTGTCCCTAGCCCTAATCCAATGCCTTCTAGATTTTCCAGTATAATGTTATTCCTTAATCTGTGGGAAATCTACATAGATTGGGAAGCTAAGTATTCTCATTATTTGGAGAAAATTAAAACAAATAATATACTTTGCTCCACTAATAACCAGACCATACCATACTTACAATTATGTAAATATTGGTACACTCATCTTGTAAATAATACATTGATTGACAACCCCCTTGCACCATTGGGCAATTGCGGAATGGAAGGCTATCCAAATTTGTCATTTCAGAAAGATTACAACCAAAAGAACAATTACTTCCTTGCTACAAAAGGGATGACCCTAGAACAAGTTAATGAAGAAAATGAAGCCCGAGCAAAAGCTATTTTCCATAGAAAGCCAGCTAGCAGGAAGCAACAAAGGAGAATGTAAGAAATTTATTTGCGAGCTGCTACACAGTTGAGGAAGGGGATATGTGGAGTCTCATGATCCCACATTATCCAAAATTATTGTTTTATATTATAAAAAAATTTAATTTTTATATATGTAAATGTGCTATAGTGCCTAAATTCATGTAAAGGCCTATTTGCACTTTGTAAATTTACATTTAGGCTAGAACTCGTGACGTTTTGTGCGAGTTCTATAGAGACGCATTAGCGGATCTCAACCGACATCATAACGGTTGGTAAACGACATTGAGGTCGGTGATCGTTCCTATAAGGTCGACACTTCGTGCCATTGTACATATGCATATGCACATATTTGAGTATCAATAGAGAGAGAGAAGAGAGCCAGTTTCTATAAGCTCAATTGAGCGTTCTTTTCCTCTGCCATCTCTTACAACATTACTTCTTATCAATTGAGCGAATACACTCTGTATGATGTGTAACTATTTGTGATACTGCTCTGTCTACATCGCACATATTTCATGAGATCCAATTTTGACATTACGACCTTACCAAAGCTTGATTCATCATTAGAAATGAATGGGAACCATATGTAAAAATATAGGAGAGCATAAATTCGTGGTACTACTAGCATTCAATGCATTTCCTACACCTATTCAAGTGTAAACTACCACTATATTGGCACCTAACAGCTTGCATGCAAAAATTGCACCTAACTTCTACCTACTTTCTCCAAATGCCAATTTCTCAACTAGATATGTACAAAACTATATGCATTTGTCCATTACTATATTTGCATGCCTTGCATGTGACTTCCCTAGATGAATTGGACATGTGTAGAACATGTATACTGACATGCACTATTTGCATGTTGCATGCATGCACTCTAACTGACTATGCATGTCATCTAATTTTATGCATGTCATCAAATCTAGATCTATATAGCTCAAACTCACCCTATTCTACAAGGATATGTGCTCAATTCACACACCTTGAATTTGTACAATCAATTTACATGGGTAGAACTCCCAAAATCAACATACATAAGATAGATATGTTTTACAATTCTTCACACTCCTCCTTAAAATATATCTATCTGATGTTGATGAAGATCCTTTGTGTGTGGATTCTTTGTTTTGTATTTGAAGTGAAGATCCAAAGAATCCATCATAGCAGCATGTTTACCAAATCCACGATAAGTCGTCTCAGGGAGAACAGTTTTAGGCAATGGAAATGATCTAGTTTGGCAATTTTCCATCAAACGGTCCATTTTCTTCGAACGACATCAATCTCTCATTTTTCGACCAGTGTGAGACGTTGAGGGGAACCTGTGGGAATAGACAGAATGTCGAACGGGCCTACAGGTAGCCCGAAATCTCCGTTTGAAATTTGACTCAAAAAAGGGCTTCAGGGACAATTGGTGTCTGGTCCCGGAATCGGTCAAAATCGTTTAGATTTCTAGACGGGGGGTGGTCCTAGGTTTCTGAACCCGATATAGACCTATTGGATCCATTCATGGCCAACTTCGTTTCGTCAGTATGACCATTTGTCCCAAGGAGAACGATTTCAAGGCAATGAAAATGACCTAGTTTGGCAATTTTTTGTTCAACGGTTCATTCCTTCAAATGGTGTCGATTTCTCATGCTATCTATTCCAGCTAGTGGGTGACATCAAGTGGAACCTGTGGGAACTGACAGGACACCAAACAGGCATACTGGTAGCCTAAAACCTCCGTTCAAAGTTCGGCCTAGAAACGGGCTTCCGAGACAGATGCAGGGATGCGTGTAACGTTTTCGGATGAAGCATGCAACGTGGTTGATGCCAGTACCAGTACATTGATCGCTCAAGGTAGAAGGAAAGGAAACCTATATCATCTGATAACCTTTGGAACTGCATCAGGTACTAAAGGTATGGTATGTTCAATTACTGATGTTGGAATACCCTTCAAATCTTGATAAGTCCATGCAACGCAATCTTGATACTTAATAAGTAACAATCGACTACTTGATATTGTTCAGGAGTAAGTTGTGATCCAACTTGTACAATCTTTTCAGGTTCTCCTAGTTTGCCAAAATTCATTGGCCGCGTCCTAGCTGGGCCATCGCAAACCTCTTTAGATTCTGGCATATGTTCTTCAGGTTCACGATGTGCTTTAGATAACATGATAATTACATCATCCAGTGTATAACGTTTAAAATGTTCGGGCATATCATGTTGGACTATCTCTGTTTGTTCTTTTTTGAAAGGACTTGTCTTGGATCTTTGCTTAGCCTTCTTAGCAGGAATTGATCACGGAGGTGATGACTTTCGAGATGACAAATCTTTCTTTACAGGTGAAGACTTCCTAGACGATGATGTTTTACTAGAAATCTGACTTGAAGAATCATCCTCGACTTTTCCTTTGCCTTTATCCAATAAGGGTGGCACTTTCTCTGAATCAATCTTTCGAGGGAGATTTTCCCATTTCAGGACCGTATTATAATGTTACTCAGCTTGTTTCTTCATCATTGATCCTATGATTCTGTCTTCCTTTAATATAACTACTTTGGGCGGTTCTACTATGAGTTTATCAGGAATATTACGCACTCCAAATCTGGTCAGATCCATATGATTTAGAATCTGCTGATCCGTAAGTTCTATATTGCCATCATAAGTCAAGGCATGACTCACATGAATGAGTTCATCCTCAATCGGATCTGATATAGGTTCCTTGATATCCAGGCTACATTCAGCACATTCAATGAAAACATGACTTGTGTATCCAAAGTTCGATCTAATAAGAAAATCTCGTTCAAATCTGATTGATTATCTTGTTGACACATATATCCTGCTGTACAGTCAATTGTTGCAAGAGCTTCATTCCAATTGACAATATTCGTTTGAGAATCAGAATGAACTCCCAAATTTCTCTCTGGCCGATCACAAGTATGATCTGTTGTTGACGAATTGTCATCCTCTTTTTGAACCACTGGTTTGATAGTCCAAGTTGTAGGATCAATTTTAACTGCACATTCACGATTTTCAAAAGTGATTTTTCCGGTACCCCAGTTATGAACTACTTGCGCAACTTGTAACCATGGACGTCCTAATAGAATTTGGTAGACATTTGGCGCTTCTTGTAAGTCCATCACTACGATTGTAATGACGAACTATACTTCCCCAATTCTGACAGGTATATCTTCCACCATTCCTCGTGGATGAACTGTCGTTTGATCAGTTAGCTTAATAGCAAAAGTAACGGATATAAAATACGTTACTGTTTTCAGAGCTAGTTTATATTCTATTTGTGTTTTTATCTCTGTTCATTGATCATAATGGAAGGTTCAATCTCTGAGATTCGTTTGATCAACAAGTTCAACAAAGATTATTTCCACATGTGGAAATTCAAAAATGAGAATGATCTTGATCGAAAATGAGCTATGGGATATGTAATTGATAGCCAGACCGACGGAACCTAAAATGCTCCTAGCATGGGAAGCAAAAGATGACAAAGCACTTGCCATTGTATCCTTGAATCTGAAGGACACTCAGATTTCTCACGTATCAAATAGTACCATCTCCAAAGAAGCGTGGGATATCTTAACAATCTTTGTAAGGCCCCATTTTGCACATAGCTTTGTAGAAATTCGGTTAACTCCTGAACCTCCATCTATCACGGCTGCTTCTTTAGGAAATTGTCTATGCTGTATCGACAGAGTGATATTCTTTTGTTCACTTTCCCAAGCGGCTCCAACATGGAGTACTTCGTTAGATTCTTGAAATCCAGCACAAAAAAGCGGCTCCTGATGGACTTCTGGTTCTTCTTGAGCTAACTTTTGTGCTAAGACTTCTTTTGTTGTTGACAGATTGTTGACAGATCCCCTGCTCCATAGGACCTGTTGTTTTATCGTTTCTCTTTCCTTGCTACTTCTTCAAAATCGTTTCTGCATGTTATCAGGCTTCATGGCCTTCGTTAGATGGTTTCTTGACTTTACGATGCCAAATCAGGCAGAAGGGAATAGATAGATGTTATACTATATTTCTTTTTCCTGCCTATCAGAGGACAACTTAGGGACTTCACTCTTGAACGCACTTACATTCTACATGGATGCAAGCCAAGAACGCTCATTCATAGATCAGCATGCAAACCAATGAACATTCTACAGATTCTACAGCTACTTACTCTTAAAACGAACTGAAACAGAGCCTGCAATACATTAACACTGAGCTACCTTGCATGACTTGACAAAAACAAGAAACAAAGCTAAACTACAACATGTTAGAAGTCCAAGAATCAAGAAACCAACCAGTCTATTGATTCTTGGACATCCCAAGAATATCAAAAACTGGATTGTACAAAGATATGCAATAGTCACACCACAGATCCAGCCTATTTAGTTTACTTGAATGCTGGCTCTTACATTAATCCACAAAAGAACATGAAATCTAATCCACTCTACAAAAGCAACAAATCTAATCCACTCTACAGTCCACAACCACACACAAAAGGAGAGAAGGGCAAGATCATAAGTACATCACTCAAGAAACAAGCATGATAAAGGAGCTCAATGGTTGCACCAAACTCATGAAGGCTCTTCTCATTTTAGCATGGAGTTGACACAAAAATCTCCTCTTCACAAAGAAGGCATCTCTTAAATAAGCAAAGAGAGCTACTTAGGTGGCATCCTAGTGGAATTTCCACATTTCACAAATTACAGGTGGAATAATGCTCTCCACTAGAGGTCACCATCAAAAGGTGGCTCACTCTACTTTCTTTAAGAGAGGTCTACTTGAATTTATTACATTTGCCTAGAAATACTAGTTCCTACATGGTCATTCCATCTTCCGGAATTCACCATGAGGCTTACACAGTTCTTACTTGTCTTTCCTAGCTAGTATTTCTCGGCTCTCAATCTTTATTAGCCTTGTCTTCTCAGAGACCTCCTTGATCTAAGGTGAGAGATGCTCTTGAGTTGCTCTGTCCGAGTATCTTGGGGATTCATCAGAATCAGCCAACATCATCCCACCCCTAATGTGTTGTAGGACCCACTGCAACTCATATTGGACGATGTCGCTCCGCTTTCGCATTGGCGTCTTCGGTCGTCACTTGGAAAAGTGTAGATACTCGTTCGCTTACATAAAACCAAGTGCTTATTTTTGCCAGTCTTTATCACAAAAATTGTCTTTCACAAATTGTCACGATTGGATTAGAATGTCTTATTGCTATAGGTGGTTGAATTCTCAAAATTGGAGAGCTCCTAGCAGCTTCACAAGTTGCATGCTTGAGTGCTTCCCATGTGTCTCTTTGTTTGTCACTTGTGTCTGCCATTGACGGTTTCATCTTTGGTTTCTTGGCAGATTCTAACTCCTGGGAGGTCTGTATCCTCCCTTTTCTTCTAGGTGTCTCCGTGGTTCTTCCCTCAGTT
Organism: Diphasiastrum complanatum; assembly: GCA_029204225.1. Lineage (NCBI taxonomy): Eukaryota > Viridiplantae > Streptophyta > Lycopodiopsida > Lycopodiales > Lycopodiaceae > Diphasiastrum > Diphasiastrum complanatum. The sequence continues at coordinate 72,446,662 of CM055098.1, forward strand.
GAAGTTCCAGTTTCAAGGAAAACCTTTGATCTGCAGGTTGCACAAACTTTGGTTATCAGTCCCAAGATCAAAAATTGGTGGTAGAAACAGTTTTGAATGGACGGTTTGGTAACGGTAAGGAAACATGATGAAGGCTTGGTGGTAGGATGAAGGAACTGATAGTTCTACGGTTGCAGCCTTGGACCCTTGCAATGTCAAACTTTGACCACCACTTGCTGGGTGAGGGGCTTGCTTTATTTTGCAGGTTCACGATTGTCTTTATCTTTCTTTTTCTGCAGCTCTTTCTTTTGATCCATTACTTTTGGATCTCTTTGGGCTTCATAAGAGGGGATTCAACTATCATTACTCTAGAGAGTTTCTTTTGATCAAGATCGATCTGACTCATCTGTTGTTTAAGTTTTGTCCTTTCTTTCTCAGCTTCTTGGATCTTTCTCTTTATTTGTTCTGGCTGCTTCGCCTGCTTCTTAGATCTTCGTTTGGCTGATCATCCATTGTAGGTGGCAGTTGGTCTCCACAGGACATTTGCAATGATCTATCAATCGCTTCGGTAAGGCTATCAAAACTGGAAATTTCTCAGAAGAACAGTAAACTGATGATAAACAAATAGATGGAAGGGAGGGTGGTGGTGACAACGGTAGATGGTGTGGATGATAGGCGTGAGGATGGGTGTAGAGATATGGCAAGAGGTTGGTTGAAGAAGGAGACTGATTTTCCAATGCTTGTGTTTCCTTTTCTGAAGATCTTCGTCCTGACTGAGGTACTTCTTCTGATTGAGTATCCTTGGATTATCCATCTATCTTCTTAGCCTTGTCGTTTTCATATTTGACTTGTGACCCTGGCTGTCGATCTTGCTGAAGTTGTGGTAGGCAACGTAACTGCTCCAGTGGATCCAGGGAAATCCACTCTCCCCTCCTCTCTCCCCCCCCCCCTCCCTTAAATCTGTTGGTGGGGATGTTGTTGCGGGTAACTGTTCATGTTCAAGATTGGATTGGTGTGTGGAACACGTAGTTGAAACACGTTGAACATGCGACTGGACTAAAGATTGAACAAATTTTAAATAAATTTATTTCGATCTTGTTGTAGTTGACTCGAAGATTAATATGGCAATGAGATGCAGAAATGAACTCTGACTGTACATGGATTTCTGATATTCCTCAAAAGCCCTAAACTGTTGTACAAGTAATCTGAAGATGGATAGATGAATGAAAATGTGTTCTGGAGATGCTCTATAGAAGACTCTCTTGTAGTAGCTATTCCTCATGCAAAAATCAATCACATAAAATAGGTGAAGAGAAACAAAGAAATAAACAAACATTACAGAGAGTGAGAACTGTATAGCACTTGTCGAACAAAACTTGCATTCATCGACATTGATAATTCACCTTGACACATACAAGTTTGCATTAATTGTAGAGTAATGAGATGTACTCTGATATGCCCTTGTCAAAACAAGGCAGGGTTGGGGACACTAACATCTATCATCATGGATAACAGATGTTGTAAGATATAGCGTGAGATGCAGGTATGGTTGAGGTACTATGTCTTGAGGACCTCGTCGAACAAGAGATTCAAAACCGAATCTCTAAGTGGATTTTCAAATCCTAGATTTGTTGTGTATTGGCACATTGAAAATCTTATCTACATGTGGAAAGACAAATAGATTTGAGTTTGTAAAAGAGGAGAAAAACTGTCAATTCCTTGTGGAGGTTGCTCTTGGTTGGACATTTTAGCAGATGACGGAATATCGGTTTTACTTTTTTTCGACAAGGACTCATTTCATATTGTCTTTTTGCATTATGGCACTAGCGTATTGGATGGTGATGTAGAAGTTTATAAGAAACTTCTTGATCGAGCAGCAGGTTTAACTGTTGGTTGCTATGGTGCTCATGTTGTTGTCGTGAAGATCCTATTGTGATTCATAACTAACGTGACGGGCAGGTAGGATCTTAGCGTGCTGCTTTGGACAGTCTTTGAAACTGTGTTTTCGGATATAGTCGGGACACTCAGCATGGTATTGGGTCTTAACTGGACAATCAACCATGAAATGGCCAGTTTTACCACAGATGAAACATCTAGTGTGCAGTGGTCCTTGTATAACTGCATAGCCATCTTGTATGGCTAGTGGGTCTGGACTTTCTAATGAATAGTCAAGATAATGCAAGGCATTTTCAGATTGGGATGGGTGTTCTTCATATTGTTAAATGTATGTGCTTGGATAGATCGATATGAAGGACAAGCATCAACAGGATGCGTAGCCCGACAGTGTGGGCACCATATTGTTTTTCGTCTATAAGGTACCTATGCAGGGTTTGACTGACTAGGAATACTGCTTTGAATAGACTTCAAGATAGCTTGAAACTCATTGGTGAGTTTCTCCATCTGTAATTGATGTTGCTTATTAAGCAACTCCAACTGGGATTTCCAAAGCTGATCTCGGGTGTCCTCGATTGGCTTTGACTCATGGATAGGAGCACGTGGTGCTCGCCTTTCCCTGGATTCGTCAACATTTGATCCTTCGTCTTCTTCCTTGATGGCATCAGACATAGCTAACTTTAGGCTCATATATTCATCATTGGATTTAAGCTCGCGTCTAATCCATCTTGGAAGGCCGATTAAGAACCTGATGATGAGCATCTATTTAGAGGGCTATTCTTGTACTTGACTTTTGAGACGTTTGAAACGCTCAATATAGTCTCGTACTCGTTCGTCTTTGGTCATTTTGATATTATTTAGCTTGACAAAAGGGCTTTCTATCAAACGAAATGGCTTGAAGATTTTGATAAAGGACTCCTTCAAGAGTGACCAGTCACGTTTATCTTCACAATCAAGGTTAAAAAACCATTCTCGTGCTCGATCGATCATGGTCATCGAGAAGAGTTGAATTATGGCGTCGGGTGATGTCTCGCCATATACATCACATGCATTCTCAAAGATTTGCAAAAATCTTTGAGGGTCCGAACTACTGTCAAACTTTGGTAGATCTAGCTTGGCTGTACGTCTTTCAAGATGAGCTTTGTGGGTAGCACAAATTCCATTAGTGTTGGTTCTGACCTGGGAGGGGTCAGCGCCATAAAAACGGGGTCGTGCGCATGAAGACTCGGCTCTATCAGGTTCTTGTCTATTGAACGGGTTTGTGGATGGCTCTTGGAGTTCGGTTCTCATTCGGTAGAACCTATGATGTCTGATTTGTTCAACTTCAGGGGACCTGATCTCGTATGGATAATCGTCTGGGACTTCAGGATTGTTTTGTTGGTCCATTGGGTACTGGTGAGTTTTTTATTGTTGTTTGGATTTTTTGAGTTTTTGTGTTTTGAAAGGCTTTTTTTTTTTTTTTTGGATTCTTGCGGTCCCTACGGTTTACGGTCGCGGTCCGTTGTAGTCAGTGCGGCTATAGCGATTGAAGGTGGCCGTGGGTAGTCGTAGGGCCGTAGGATTGTGGTCTGTTGCGATCTGGGGCTTTGATTGTGGTGGAGGCCAAACGTGTGTGGTGTGGTGGTCATGGGATAATATGGATGGTGGTTTGTTGTCGATTGTTGATGGTTGTGCGACGGGTGCGGTTAGTTGCGGATGTGAGGAGAGTGGGTGACTGTGGTGGTAAGGGTGATGGCGGGAAGTGGTGGAGGCATTTTGATTACGGTGTTTAACTATTGAATGCGATGAAGATGGCGGAGGGTATCTGTGGGCGGATGAGTGTGGTCTGTATACGGGTGCGATGGGCAAGTGTGGTGGAGTGCGATGTCGATGGAATGCGTTCTATGCGGGTGAGTGCGGAGGCAGTGTGAAGGGGAATTGATGTGGAAGGATGCGATGGAAACGGATGGAGTTGGGGCGGTGAGGGTTGCCAAGGTCAGTCATAGGGTCGTAGTATGTGGCTTGTTGCGATTGCTAGGATGGACAAGTGGGATGGGATGGTTGGACTGTATGCTGTCGATCGTTTAGCTATAAGGGCTATCGACTAGATTTGGTGGGGGCGTTACTGAGGCAATGTGCTGCCTAACGGTGAAAGCACGGGTGCGTCCGCGGGGTTGGTATATTCAAGGATAGCTGTCATTCGTTTAGCTATAAGGGCTATCGACCAAATTTGGTGGGGGTGTTACCGAGGCAATGTGCTGCCTAACGGTGAAAGCATGGGTGTGTCCACGATTGGGGGGTATGCTGCCGATCGTTTAGCTATAAGGGCTATCGACTAGATTTGGTGGGGGCGTTACTGAGGCAATGTGTTGCCTAACGATGAAAGCACGAGTGCATCCACGGGGGTGGTATATTCAAGGATAACTGCCATTCGTTTAGCTATAAGGGCTATCGACCAAATTTGGTGGGGGCGTTACTGAGGCAATGTGCTACCTAACAGTGAAAGCACGGGTGCGCCCACGATTGGGGGGTATGCTGCCGATCGTTTAGCTATAAAGGCTATCTACTAGATTTGGTGGGAGCGTTACTAAGGCAATGTGCTACCTAACGATGAAAGCACGTGTGCGTCCACATGGGTGGTATATTCAAGGATAGCTGCAGATCGTTTAGCTATAAGGGCTATCGACCAAAAAGTGGTGGGGCGTGACTGAGGCAATGTGCTGCTTAATGGTGAAAGCACGGATAGTTGGAGGGGTGTCCTATGTGGGCTGATTCTGTGATCAATTTGTATGGGCGCGGCCAGGCAAAGGTCCGTTGGCAGGACCATCTCAAAGGGGGACCTTGTCTTTGTTACTTATTAGTAAACCTGTCTGAGTGTCTTACTTGTATGTATTCATGGTGAGTCTTAGTACTCATGCTTTGTCTGGTTTGCATGATTGCTTGTGATACAAGGAGCTGATGGCTCGAGAAGGAACCTTTCTTTTGAAGGCTGATACCATCAAACAAAGAGGACTACAGAATCTGTGGGGCGGATTTGCAGTTCAAGTACTTGCATGTGAACGGCAACAAAACGACTCAATGTTTGCAAAGGATGGATGGCTAGCCTGTTTCTTGGGTTAGTTTCATTTGCGACAACGCCCACCAAGACGCAGGCAGGAAGTCAAAAGTTGGAAAGGGCAATTTCAGGGGAGATCTTCTATGGAGCAGTTGGTCTTCATTTTGGGACGGCCACCTTTGGAATTGAAACTCACTGAGCATGGGTGATATCCAGTATCAGTTGGTTTTTCCTCAAAGGAGAAAGACTAGGATCCTCTTTAGAGATTGGCAACAAGTTGGATCGAGCCATAATCCTAGCAAATGGGAAGCAAAGTGTTGGAAAGGCTTTTTGTCCGAAGAACTCTACTCTAAGTCCGATCAACTGATTCTATAAGTGGAGGAAAACTATCACACACACCTCTCTCTTGGGGCAAATTTTGAATGAAAGTTGATCAAAACGGGGGCAAATTCAAGGTGACCTAGCCATACTCACACAAGGAGACTGGCAAACTTTGGACCTAATAAGTTGACAAGTTTTTATTGTGGAAAGGAAAGCTTGTTATAGGCTTTCTCTGGACCAGCAATGATGAGGAAACATATGAGTACGCTGGCTTGTTTTACGTGTAAGACAGCTGATCAATGAAGGAATTGTGAAAGTTGAGTCTTGCATGAGAGACTTGGTATTTCGAACATACGCTAAGGGACAGTTCGCGTTGAGATCGGACTAGTGCAAACTCTGGGTGCATATGTCTGATTCAAAGAGAGCTACTTGAAGCCAAACTCGATGTACACTTCTTGTTTTGACTGTGAGGCAACTGACCAGTGATGGAATTGTGAAAGTCAAGTTTTGTGCGACGGACATGGTGCTTCAAACAAATGCAAAGAGATAGTTCGTATGCAGATCAAACTGGTGCGACCCTTTGGCTTTCCATGAGGTCAATGGTTACATCTGGGCTTATTCAAAGAGCTACTTCAAGCTGAGTGAGAGGTGCATTGCGGAGTACTCAATCTTTGCCTACCTTAAAGAGCCAAGATGGAAAAGTATCAAGATCAGGCTGGGACAAGGAGAGAAATCAAGGTGCAGAAGCAACAAGGCACAGAGTGGACCATAAAGTGGGCAATCAAATGATAAATCCTTTGGCTCAGGGAGCCTTGATACCTGTGCGGAACTGATCAAATCTAGAGCTCAGGGAGCTCAACACAAAGTGCATCAAGGACAAATCTGGAGCTCAAAGGAGTTCCAAAGTCGAAAGTCAGAAGTGACAGGGGCGAACATTTCAAAGAAAGGCCTCTGTCAGCAGTTAATAAGGTTCTTGGGTTTTACGAAAGCAATATCAAATGTAAGCTTTTCCCAGACAAAGAGATATTTTCAAGTTATGTAATTTTTCAGTACAAAGAGCTGAGCCTCCGACTTGTGGTGTGCCAGTTTCAATGTTAATAAAAAGTGGCCAGTAAATTGAGTACTGTGCCAAATAGCATAAATGTATAGTTATTTTAATTGGGAGACACCTTTACTTTAATCTGACATCTGTTGAGGACATCAGATTTTATAAAGGTGGGGTGGATGTTGTAAAGCTATCTTCATAAGCTTTACTTCCGGCGCCACTGGCACCAGCATTGTCCCCGGCGCTAATAGTGCCCCTGCTGCTCCCGGCGCCAACGACGTCGGTGCCACTCCCGACGCCACTGTGACCAGAATACAGCCGGCCCCAAGTTCCTATGGCTGAAAATCTTTGATCGGTTCTAGCGAAGTCCAGAGAGCTCAAATCGATGTGCAATCACCTCACACGATCTAGGCATGATTAAAGGAAGCCTGGGGATCAATAAAATTTAGAGAGAGAAAATGACTTTCTAGAAGGAGAAAATTCTAGAGAGAGAAAAATGTGCTTTACCAGCCTGAGTAGAGTGCTTGGTATGAGGGGGGTGCCGAATCCCACCAATACTATAGGGGAGTACGGGTTGCGACTCAGGGCAAGCTCCAACCAAGTCTCAGCCTCCCTTGCTGGATTGTTGTCATGGCTCTCGCCTTGGCATGCTAGCGCCCCGGAGACTAGGGTCGGTCATACACTTGAAATGTAATCTTCTCAGATTTATCAATAAAGTGGAATTTTTCTCAAACTGACTCTGATTACCTTCTGGGTTTCAGTGTTCGGTAAAAGCGCCAGTTGTAAGGCTGCTTCAAAATTTTTAAGTTGGCACATAGCTGAGGGTCGTATCCTGGGACGCCAGCGGTATGACAAAGGTAGGCGTAGGGTGAGTGCAAGGGTGCGATGAAATGCGATGGAGTGTGGTCTTGACGGGTGAGGGCAGGTGTTGTTGTGTATTGCGGTTGGTTACATTTGTGGATGAATGGGTGGCATGCGGTTACAACGACGGAGTGCGAGTGGATAGGGAGCTGGTCCATCGACTGAGATCTGAGTGACTTCCTTTGATTGAGATCGAATAACTCACTCTGGTTGAGATGTGAGCCTGAACTCCACTTGAGTTTTGAGTTGAGTGCTACGGTTGAGATCTGAACTGAGTGCTCCAGTTGAGATTTGAGCAGGGTGAGCAGGGTGCTCCGGTTGAGATCTGAACAGAGTGCTCCGGTTGAGATTGCACTGAGGCCTCCGGTTGAGATCTGAACAGGGTGCTTTGATTGAGATTGCACTGAGGTCTCCGGTTGAGATTTGACAGAATGGAAGGAGTGTGAAGGTCTGGCGAAGAGGAAGAGAGATATGTTTGTAGATGGTTGTGATGGGATGGTACGTGGTTGCGATGTTGTGGGGGTGCATAGTGTAGAGTGTATGCGAGTGATGCTGAGATGATCGTTGCAAGTCGAAGTTGGTGGATTGCGATCTAATGCGGTGTGGTGCTGTTATGATGGAAGGCGGGCGCAATCGGGTGTGGTTGTGATGGATTGCGGTCCACGACTTTTGATGGAAGTGTGCACAATGATGTAATGGGGTATTTCGTGAGGCGAGTGCTTGCAGTGTTATGCGAATGCGTGTGGTGTTGGCGGTGTTTACGGTGGGCGAATGCAATGCGGCTTGTTGCGATGAAGGTGGCCTAGGGTAGCCGTAGGGCGAATGAGTGCGGCCTATATACGGTTGTGACGAGCGATGGTGGTTGTGTGGGGCGGAAACGGGTGGGGTGGAGTTTGGGTATTGCGGTGAGGGTGTCCGATGGCAGTCGTAGGGTCATTTGATTACGGTCTGATGCTGCTGCGATGGGTGAAGGTAGGTGTTGCGGTGTATGGCGGTAGGCGGGCGCAATCGTAGGTGGTTGCGATGGTTTGCGGTCTACGGTTGTGGCGATGGATGGTAGGTGCAACAGTGTAATGGGGATGTTTGCGATGGGTTGCTGTGGTAGGGTGATTACGGAAGTATGCGTACGAATGCAATGGTTGCGAAGTGAGACGGTGTGAGGCCGGCTGTTGCGATGGAAAACAGATGTGGATGGAACAGGAAGAGGAAGAGAGGTAGCGACAAGAGAGATCGGAGTGGGGGGTTGCATGAAAGAAGGAGTGGCGGTGGTTGATGGGGTGGTTAGTGCAATAGTGGAGGCACGTCTTCGGGTAGTAGGTGGAGATGTGGATGTAGAGGCAGCGCCATTCATTCGTTTGCTGGCCGTTGTGTTAATAACTGCAGGTTGGGAGGAGGTTGATGCTTGGGATGGCGGATAAAGGTTAGTGTGTGGCATGAGGGTAGGCAGAAGGAGATAAGCATTGGAAACCGCTCACTTTTACCTCGAGAAGTGTGCAGGCAAAGTTACACAACAGAGGGCCTACTACGATACGCTCACAGTTGTTGGGTTTGATGGAGTTGGTTAGTTCACGAATAAGGAAGCTATGCCAGTCGTATCGCACAATGGAGGGGCCAGGAAATTCCAAAAAGAATTCCACTATCTGACTCAGCAGCTTAGACTGGATTCTGTCCTTGCGAAATGTTGAAATAACCAGAAAGTTATTCAACAGATGCGTAGCCGCTTGAATGACGGGTTTCTTGATAGCATCTACCAGGTAACCATTGTTAGTCTGAATTGGGATTTCCGGTGCAGTTTGGGTGACGAAAGACTTGATTAGAGTTTTGGCGTGGCGATGGGAAATGGGCTGACGATCATCGGACATAATGCCAATGGTGACCATCAATTCTGCGTTAATCCTGACCTTGTACGTGGTACCTTAGTACAGGAAGTGGAAACGAGTCTTTTCCTCATCCCAGGTGGTGTAAGCATGAAGGGCGAGGCCCATGTTAATCTCAAAATGGAAACGTGCCGGGTAAAAACCCATTGCCTCTAGAAGTGGGCCGGTTGTCTGCAGCCATGGTTGGATCAAAGCGTCAGAGGGTAGAGGCCAAATCTGTGTGGCCTCGGGGATGTCACACTGGATCACCTGTTTGGTGCCAGAGTCTTCAGAGTATGAGGAGGCCATGTTAGCAATGATGATTAGAGGTCAAAAAAGTAGGAAAAATGGAAAAATGTGTGAAAACGACAGAAAACTATGAATAACGAGTGTTGGATGACAAGAAGTGTAGTTCAAAGCGTAGAACGGTGTTCAGTATGATCGGATGATAGCTGGTAGGAAGTTTGGTCGCAAACGGAGAACTTGATAATTTCAGTGTAAATTTTGGTAGAGCTTCGCTAGCAAAGGTGACAAATGACTCAAATTCAGCCCTTATATAACGGAATTTAGAGTGCGTATTAGGTGAAAATTCCACTTTCCCTTGCTCAGTTCCATCCAAATTTTGGCAGCCACCTTCTTCACAAAATTCTAAGACCTCAGGGGAGTCTGCGAGAGTTCAGAAGGTGATTTGACTGCTATGCGAAGGTTCTGCAAGGGTTCAAGCTGTCTGCGAGGGTTCAACTCTCATAAGAGTGATCTCTCGTACAACTTGTTTCTGTGATTGGATTTTCAAGATCAGACCATGTAGGCAGGCTAATTTCACTGCTCTGATTCCATTTAGGTACTGTGCAGAATTCCTTTGGCCCACATTGCACTTTTTTAAGTATTCCTCCGCATCCTTATGAATCGTTGGCCACCAACATCCTGATTGCAGGATCTTGCGAACTGTAATGTAGGATGCAAAATGGCCCCCACCTGGGAAAGCGAAATGATCTGGGTGGCCTCATGAGGAAGAATACACCGCCGAAGAATTTCGTCTGGTCCTCTTTGGTATAACTGGCCAGCAATCAGTTGATAAGGTCTAGCCTTCAAGATCAATTTTCGTTGTTCCGCCTTTGGTAGTGATTTGTCTGGTTGTATTCAACAATGTCGGCAGCCCATTCTGGTACTATGTCCACGTAAAATAAGACAGCATCTGCCAGCTCATCATTGGGTTGGGGTGCAATCTCCTTTCCCTTGATTCGTGATACATGATTTGCCATGTAACGTTATTTTCCCTTGCGAACTACTATCCGAAAATTAAATTCCAACAACAAAAGTAGCCATATGGTGACTCTCCCAGTGTTGCAAGTTTTATTAACGAGATAGAGCAAGGGTTGATGTCTGTATAAAAAGCAAAATGTGCGGCCATCAGGTAATGTCAAAATTTCTTAACCGCATAAATCATTGCCAGTGCTTCTCGCTCTGTGGTTGAATAATTCATTTCGGTATCACTGAGCTATCGGCTTGCAAATCGGATTGGAAAATCCTTTTTGTGTTCACCTGACTGGGTTAAGACTGCTCCAACTGCATACTTCGATGTGTCCGTATGCACGTGAAACTCAATGGACCAATTGGGTGGGCGTAAGATTGGTGCTAAAACCAATGCATCCTTAAGCTTCTGGAAAGCCTTTACGGCTTCCTCGTTCCAATGTGGATCCGTTGTGAGTTTGTAAATTGGTCGGGCTAACTCCACAAAATCAAGAATGAAGATCCTATAATAGTTAGCATGACCCATGAAGATATAGACTTCGCGGATCGTCCCCGGTGGTGGTAGATAAATAATGATCCTGATCTTTGATAGATCTATGACGATCCCGTGTCTTGACACTATATGGCCGAGAATCAAGCCATGTGTTACTCAGAATTGACATTTTTCTAGATTCAAGGAGATCTGGTAGTCGCGACGTTTTTGTAACACCTTCTCCAAGTTGGATAAGTGTTCTGAGTTCGGTCCATGCACGCACAGATCGTCCAAGAAAATTTCCAGAATTTTTTGCAGATAATCTTTGAATGCCACCTGCATGACTCATTGGAAGGTGCTTCTGGGAAGGTGTGGTATTTGATTTGCTATCCTTTGTGCTATTGATCGTCTCGATCTCAGATTCATCCGATGGTGGGCTCCAAAGTGATTGGATCTTGTTTATACAATAGGATGTAGTCTGGATCTCAAGGGTCTGATCGTTCTGATCGGCCGAAAGTGAATTTTAGGCCTTTTACGGTGATTTTTTCTTGATAACTTTTTATTCCTTGCACTGATTGACCTGAGATTTTGACAATAGCTGGATGTGATGCAGATCTTTCCATTGATCTAGCCTGCAAGGGTTCTCTTGTGTGAGGGTTGGCTGTGCGAGGGTTCTTTAGCTATTTTTGCAGATAAAAAACCTGATATCTCTCTTATCTTTGGGAAGTAACTCTTGCAAGGCTCACAGTAGCTGGATCTAGGTCAGATCTCACTATAGAATTCTCTATGAGAGTTAACTCTTGCAAGAAGTGAAAATTTCATTGTCTACGAGGGTTCAAAACCACTTTTTTGGCTTGATCTTCACCAAATCTCAAAACTAACTCTCGCAGGCATCATCACTGATGGAAATGATCATTCTGAATCGATTGAGAGGGTCTACAAGAGTTCTTACTGGAAGGATTTGCTGGATCTTCACTTTTTAGTATTTTTTTTGCACTTAAATCCAATTTTCTACTCACTCGAATCAAACTAACTCTGGCAAGATCTTCTGTGTGCTGGTCTCACTGAGATGAAACTTCAAAATCCTTTGCGAGAGTTCTTGACCACTAGAATTGAAAATTTTGTTGTCTGCAAGGGTTCACTGGTACTTTCCCGTCTTTTTTTCACTGCACTTCGTTGAGTGCGAATGACGTCGGAGTGATGGCATTTATGGACGCCATCGTTTGGTTTCGAACGAGATGTGACGTGTCGGTTCGTGGAATTTTCAATTTGGAATATCCGGTCGAGATTTGAGTGAGTCGCTTCGGTCGAGATCTGAGAGAATACTCCAATTGAGATCCAACATGATGCTCCGGTCGAGATGTGAGACAGGGCTTTGGTTGAGATCTGAGACAGGCTTCGGTTGAGATCTGAGATAGTGCTCCGATCGAGATTTAAGATAGGGCTCCAGTCGAAATGTGAGACAATGTTCCGGTCAAGATTTGAGACAATGCTCCAATCGAGATTTAAGACAAGTCTCCGGTCGAGATTTTATAGAAACGCTCCAGTCAAGATTTGACAGAAATGCTTCGGTTGAGATTTGACAGAAACGCTTCGGTTGAGATTTGACAAGATGCCTTTGGTCGAGATTTGATAGGATGCCTTCGATCGAGATCTGACTGGATGCTTTCGGTCGAGATTGGTCGTAAACGCTCCGGTTGAGATTTGATAGAACCCGTCGGTTGAGATCTGACAGAAACTCATCGATTGAGATCTGACAGAAACCCATCAGTTGAGATTTGACAAAAACCCGTATGGATGAATGGATCTGTGTGATGCAAGTGAAGAACTTAGGGAGAAACATATGACTGTGGCTCAGAGTAGAAGTTCTTATGGGAAAGGTGTATTTCAATGAATGATTGTATGCTTAATTGAGAATATTGAGATACCAGACAGACAAAAATTAGATGGGCCAAAAGTGTCAGAATCTTTTTCATATGATGTAGCCTATCATGTGTTGACCTAGAACATTCATGACAAATGGGTATTTATAGAAAAAATAAAATGCATAGAAAGTAAATAAGTACATGTATGAATTATAAACAAGAAACGAGGTTAAAAATAGACATGCAAAATGAGAATAACAAACAAGGAAATAAGACAATAAAATAAATAAAATAAAAAATGTAAAATATATACTAGAGAAAAGGTGTTAAATTTGGTCAACAAAAAACAACTCTTCATAATACTGTCGTAGACGGCCACCATTGAGACAGTGTCTAGGAGTATTCCGTTAAGTGTTTGCAGCTGGACTGCACCATTAAGAAAGATTTTATTAATAACATACGGTCCCTCACTTCGGAATTTCAATTTGTCGAGGTGTTTCTTTGATGTATAAAGAAGCACCTGGTCACCTAAGTATAGATCTTTATTGCATAAGTGACGGTCATGCTAAGCCTTTTGGCGTCATTTGTTAACCAGCTGTGCATGGTAAGATATGAGTCTTGTCTCGCATATCTGGGCTAACGTAAATAGCCTTGTCTTGACTTGTTGCTCAATTGTAGCTTTTTCACAGAGATCTGTAGAAAAACTTCCCTGACTCTTAGTGAAGGGACTAAGAATTCTACAGGCATTACTGCCTCTTGACCATACATTAAGTGGAAAGGGGTAACCCACCCAGTGGCTTTCTTTGAGGTGGTGCGATAAGCCCAGATAGCTGAAAAGAGTTTTGTTTCCCAATCAGAGTGACTGGTTTCAACTATCTTTGTCAAAATTTTACATATCGTCTTGTTAGTTGATTCGGCCTGGCCATTACATCTAGGATAGTACGGTGTACTCTTTCGGTGAACAACAAGGTAATGGCGTAGTAAATTATCAATGATAGCAATTAAAAAATGTGTGCCACGATCACTAACTAACTCTATAGGACAACCAAAACGTGTAATAATGTTTTTGTAAAGAAAATGCGCGATAGTTTTTGCGTTGGCACCCTTTGTTGCTCGAGCCTCAACCCACTTAGTGGCATAATCTGTGGCTATGAAAATGTAACGAGCTTGGGTATGTTTTGTTGCTGGACTGATTGGTCCTACAAAGTCAATTCCCCACTTATGGAAGGCTTCGTCTTCTATAATGGGAGTTAGTGGCATGAAGTCTGCTTTTGTATTTTTCTTGGCTCATTGACAAACATCACACGTTTTAATGACAGCAAATGTGTCTTTAAATAAAGATGGTCACCACAATCCTGCTCGAAGGATAATCTTAGCTGTGGCTTCAACAGAGAAGTGGCCACCGCCAATGCCCTCATGAGCCTAAAATATGATAGGTCGTATCTCAGATTCATAAGCGCATCGTCGGATAATACTATCAACGTCTCTTTTGTAAAGTTGTCCTACTATTAACTGAAAGGGCGCTGCTTTAGGCAAAAAATTTCTTTTTGCAGCCATATTTAGACCTTTCTTGAGTCTGCTTGTTGTTAGGAGCTGAGTGATCTCCTCAGCCCATAAGGGTGTAGCATCAATCTGAAAAGACATGCATCAGGAAGATCATCGTTGACTGGTGCAATTGCTTTTTCAGCATTAGGTAGCCGAGAAAGGTGATCCGCCATGAAATGTTGGGTTCCTTTCCGAACGACTACGCAGAGATTAAATTTCTCTAGAATCAACAGCCATCGAGCTATACGTCCCATTTTACAAGATTTATTAACAATATATAATAGGGCTTGATGGTCGGTGTAGAATGCAAAGGTCCGGACTAGTAAATAATGTCTTAGTTGTTATATAGCATAGACCATCGCCAATGCTTCTCGCTGGGTGGTTGTGTAGATTACTTCAGCAGACACCAGTTGCTTGCTCAAGAAACATATTGAGAAATCCTTGCCATACTCGTCCGGTTGTGCAAGAAGACCTCCAATGACATACTTACTTGCATTAGTATGCACATGGAACTCTTTCGTGTAGTCTGGCGAGCAGAGTATGGATGTCGTGGTAAGGGCTGTTTTCAACTCCTCAAAGGCTTTAATGTGTTCTTCGGTCCATCGAGGATCTACCACAACTAAATAAACGAGGCGTGCCTTGCCGACATAGTCGATTATAAAGATGCGATAATAATTTATATGACTGAGGAAGACGTAAACTTCCTTCACTGTTGTAGGTAAGGGCATTTCAACTATAACGTTGATTTTTTACGGGTCGGTAGAAATACCATCCTTTGAAATTATATGCCCGAGTACGACCCCATGGGTTACCCATATTTGACATTTATCATGGTTTAGTGAGATTCCAAATGTACGGCATCGAATGAAGATTTTCTCTAGTGCATCAAGGTGCGTAGCCGTTGAGGAATGTACACCTAGATCGTCGAGATAAATCTCCACAATCCGATGTAACAGGTCTTGGAAGGCCAGTTGCATGACCCTCTGGAATGTTGAAGAGGCGTTGCATAAGCCAAAAGACATGACATTATAAGCATAAACCCCGTTCTCTATGGAAAAAGCCATTTTATGTTTATCTTCAGGGACTATTTGAACAAGGAAATAACCGCTGAATCCATCCAAGAAACTAAAAGCTTCATCTCCTGCCATTTCCTCTAAGATTTGGGTCGTTAAAGACAAAGAAAAATGGTCTTTCTTCGTAACCGCATTAAGGTTCTTGAGATCGACACAGATACGAAGTTTGCCGTTTTTCTTGGGTACAATCCTAATGGGTGATACCCAAACAGTATGTTGGACTTCATAAATGAAGCTAGCATCCAGCAATTTCGATTCTTTCACGATAGACAGGTTTACTTCTGTAAGGTTTAGCCCTAAGAGACTTAGCGTTGTCTTCTAATGGACCATTACTTCAGGTGGGATCCCTTTCATTTCTATATAGTTCCATGCAAATACATCCCTGTATTTGCGAAGTAAAATTTCCAGATCAGAAAGTTGTGCTGACGAAAGGTGTGCACAACATAAACTATTCAATCTACCTCCTCGTCAAGATCTTTAAGATTTAACGAGATTGTCTTAGCAGGTCCTTCAAAGGAGTTAGAACTTGGTGTAGGGTCTCGGTGTGGCTATGGTAACTAGATAACAATGTCATCCAGTGTGAAATCTTTAAATTTTTGTGGAAGATCGAAAGGTGGTTCCACAAAGTTTTCTGGAACTTTGGGAATCATCTTTGTTGAGTCACTACTGGATGTGGAAGCTTGGTCTGATGGTTTGGTGTCTGTCTCCTTAGACAAGGGCTTAATCGACTGTTTAAGCTTCTCATGCATCTGTTTTTTATGTTCGGTTAATTTCGTATCAATAATTTTATTTTATTTTTGTAACCGAGGCTTTTGAGATTTTTGAGTGGGTGGTGTTGTTGCCTCACTTACCATGTCGTCATCGATTGTATCCCAGACTTCGTTTGGATAGACATCCCATGTGTATACTTTGGGTTTGGGCCTATACGCTTGTGTGTTGGGTACTTTGGATGTTAGTTGGACATGAGCCAATGGCTTTGGTGACTTGATCGCCTGAGGAATTGATTTTGGCGGATAATGGTGGGCATCTAGATAAAGGAGTACATGTTCATCTGTCATTTCAGCATCATCCATGGAAAGAATACCTTCTTCGAAAATATGGGCGATAGAGACGCTAGGTTCTCCTGGGCACCACGCTATAGGAATCGGGTCAATCATCATAAGTGGGATGGTGGGTGTATCAATGTCTGTAGAAGATGGGAGAATATCCACAGCTTCTGCAACGGTTTCGATACGACATCGATTGGAGTCAGCACAGTCCACAGTGGCTAGTGCCCACAAAAATGCTTATGTGCACATTCCTCTCATTCAGACAAAAACTTCTTAACCTTACTTCTAAGCAAGACTTACAATGAGTATATGAGGTGGTATGAAATTCATGATTATACTTTGTGAGCACATCACACTGAACCATGGAACTCATGAAAAATATTCTAAGCCGACATTGTTTACACATATCAACATTATAAACCACAAGCAATCAAGTTGTTAGTCATAACTCTTCGCATTCATCACTTAACATAATCGTATCATTCAGAATCAAATCTTCAATTATCAGTAGAGACAAAAAGTTTTGATATTGTACCTTAGTACTGGTTTGTGGCTCGCACTCAGCAAGTAGAAGAGGCTCAATCATCAACTATGTGAGTAAACCACCATTTGACAAGATTGTGTGTGAGGCCCCTTCCCAAAAAACTCTAAGTTGGCTTTTCACGTTGTGGCTTTAGAAGGGTATGCAAATCCGTAGGGCTGGAACCCGAGGCCAATGTGAGGAGGGATGTGAACGCGCTCCTTCACATCTGCTCACTGCTCGCTGGTTGACTCGCAGCCTCTTTCATCCTCCTCCTGCTTTCTGGAGCAGCGATGGATAGGTAAACTTCTTTGAACACTGGTTGCGCTCAGTTTCGAAGTTGCTTCCTTTGGTTATGCGGCACTCAGTTCCAGCTTGGTGATGACGACTGATGGTCTTGAAACATCCAGAGAATGGTGCATCTGTGATAGTGTTCAGGTGGAATATGCTTCTACGCAGGAGCAATGCACATTTATCAGATCTGAGAGCAATGATATTGAAGAGACAAAGACTCGCTCCATTATTGAGCTCTATGGAAATCAGCAGTTTGTTGTCTGAGAATAGAATGGTGCTAAAGGAGGGGTGGGGTATGTCAACAATGGCCCTCGTAGAACGGTGTTCTATCTGCGTTTAATCACACCCACTCAGGCTTCCAGAATCACATGTGTGTAAATAAAGGTGTCGCTTTTCAACGGACTGGCAATTGCAGATGGGCCGCTGGCTCTCTTGCCTGAGGTAGAAGCAAGTATTAGCTTTTCACTTCTTCACGCATTTTTGCTGATCATAGATGTAAACAGGTTCAAAGCCTTTTCCTTGACAAGAAGAAACTCAGCATATTGGCTCATACTGTAGCATCTGCTGTGGGAACTGGTTGCTGCTCAAATAGATGCTTTAAAGCTCTCATTGACACAAGATAAGCTCTGACTGAAGTAGTATTTACCAGTAGTATTCACAACAAGCTCTTCACAACTCCATACAAAGACTCTTTAACACAAAGACACTTCCAAAACTCTCACACCAGAGAGGAAAGTTACACTTAGAGTCAGACACACAAACACAACAGTAAGCTAGAAACTATGGCAGAATCCAATGCCAACTACTGGGTAAGAGGATCAAAGCTCCAGTGTCACACATTGTATACAAGATTCACACCAACACTAACAGAAAAGGATGATTTACTAGAGAAAGAAACTCATTTGTAACTTCATAAGGTAGTTATCATCTCTAACCAGGAGAGTAATCCAGGTATGGTCTTTGAGAACAGATCAAAATCAGCATATCCTTGGAAACAGAATCTATCCTTGGTGCTAAAAATAGTTTCAGTCTTCTAGTATACACAGAGGCTATCAGACCATTCTAAGTGCAGTATCCATGAATCAAAAGAAGATAGTTAAGGATCATCACTCTGTAAACCAGATTCAGAATTCTCAAAGTTCAAAGTAAGAAGCAACATTCTACCAGGGGATAACACTCTTGAAAATCACAGGAAGTTCATCACCAAATCTATATCACCAGAGAATCAGCAAAACAGAGGCAGATCATCCAATCTCTGAACACACTTAGCATTGTGAAAATCACACCAAGAACCTCCAGCAACTAGTGGAAAGAAAGGGAGTAAGAAAGGGAGTTTGAAACCATTGCATGCCACCATAACCTCAACCTCATAACAGATTTTTCAAAAGCCCACTTCAGCAGAACGTTGCCCACTTTTATAGGCTTGGAGCCCAACCATTTCCTTCACTTTGACATTCTGTTTTCCTTCCCTTTTTAATGCTATTTCAGCATGAGCCTATTCCCTTTTTAATGCTATTTCAGCATGAGCCTATGTATAATAGCCCCTCATGCTTATTAGTCTTCTTGATATGAGGTCTTCAACCACTTCAACCCCAAATCCCAAATAAGGCCTCCTCTTGCATTTTAGTCTTCTTCATATGAGGTCTTCAACCACTTGAACCCCAAATCCCAAATAAGGCCTCCTTTTGCATTAAAAGAGATTTGGCCTTTCTGGCATGTGGCTAATAAGTTTGGCCTCATGCCTATTGCCATGTGCATTTTCCTTTTGAGCTACTTAATGAGACCCTTTTTTGAATTTGTCCATGTGGCTATTAGTAAACCCATAGTTATCTTAGCTTTTGGTACAATGGTCACCAAGTCATACTCTCTTCCCTTGTTATTGGTCCTCTTGTTGATTTTTTACTTTGTAAGTCCCCCTTATCCTTAGCCATCTGCTTTTCGAGTTGTAATTCCGTAATTTTGATGACTGAGCCCTCTCTTCCCACTGAGCGACAACCTGAAAGCACAGTACTTCGGTTTTTATATTAGTATAAAAAATCACAGTACATTGCAAAATGTTGGTGTAATAGCCGAAGCTATACTATAGGCCGATTTTTTAAAGGCCGTCAAAAATTTTGAAGGCCAATTCTAAGGCCGAAATTTCTTTAGCCACATTACGGATGGGCTAGAACCCCTATCTATTGACGATTTTCAGCCATTTTTACATTGAAATTTTGTGGCTTTTACATGCCGATTTTTACGCTATAGCAAAATTAAGTTCCAAAATTAGCCCAATTTTTGGTGTCAAAAATTCAACTATCTCCACTGGGTCGCATGGTCCCCATTTGGCGGATCCAGAATCTTTGGTTTCATGGCAGCTATATTTGGTGTAGTCTCGTTTTGGGGATCAACACCCTTTTAGGGGTGAAGTTAGCCATCTTCTTTTGTCGATCTGCTTGTGAACTCAGCTATCAGGTGCTTTGTCTACATCAGTCTTCTTGATAAAAGGTGCCTTCATTCTTGCAATAACAACCCAGCCTTGTGTTCCTATAGTGGTATATACACCCACTCCCATTAGTATTACAAGATATGCCCCATTTTCATACCATGTATAAAACTTTAAAGCATGCAAGTGCAAGATCTCAGAGTTATGGAGATTAATGCAATCTGAACGGTGTGCCTATCGTTTCACCATTGGTGTTTGTGGATGCAAATTTACCCAAATATCTTTGGAATTTTGCCAGGTCTTTTGCGGAAGCAGACTAGGATTTGGTATAGTCAATTAGTACCGAAAACGGTTAATACTTGGAACGCTTTAAAAGCAGCATTCCTTAAGCAGTTTAGGGAGATAGGATACTCCACTAGATTGTTGGCTCGGCTTAATTATGTTGAGAAAAAGCTGAAGGAATCACTTAGAAAGTATACTTGTAGAGTTAAGAATTTAATAGGAACGTTAGGAGCCCAATATCCGGTTCCTATGCAAAACGAATGGTTCTTGGGCGGTTTGCCTAAGAAAATGGATCGTTATTGTCGACCGAGATTGATGACCTCTTTGGAAGATGTCATTGCCTCTGTCGAGAATCACAAAACTTCTCGATTTCTCGTAGACGGAGGAATGAAAGAAAAAGTAGTAAAAAGCATAAATCGAAACATACAAAAGAGTCTGAATCATCTACTAAGTCTGAATCAGAATTTGATTCAGCATATGAAAAAGAGTCTTCAGAGTATTCATCTTATTCTTCTTCATAAGAAGAAGAATCTTCTTATAGGAAATCCAAAAGTAGGAATTCAGATAGACCTTGATAGGCCTACTGAAAAATATTATGATATTGATATTAGTTCAGAAGCTAAAAAGCTTTTAGTCGAAGAAACCAGAAAAGTTAAGAAAGTAACATTTTCAGGTCCAGTTATAAGTAGTGAGATACCTAGAAATCTATTGCCACTTAGAACCCGTTCATATGAAATAGTAGAAGACCTTGTCTCTAGAATGCCCAATATAGCTTTTAAACAGTTATAAGAGGATAATCAGTATTATAAAAAAGAAATTAAGCAATTTTTGCAAAGGAAAAAGAGAAGAAATGCGAAGTTACCACTAGTCAATGTAGGATTAGTTAACTACGGTGATGAAGGTCAACCCGAGATTCAGGTAGTAATCAATGGCTATATTTTAGATAGTTTTCCCATAGATTCCGGATCTAGCATAAACATAATGACTGAAGAAACAACATACGAGTTAGGCATTTACCATAGAATAGCACCACATTAAGACATTTAAGGTTAGCTGATGCAACTAGAAGATCACCGATAGGAGAATTGTCCCAAATTATAGTTTATATTGGAGAACACAAGTTCCTAATGGATTTTATTATATTAAGAACTACAAGAGAATCATCATATAAAGTATTATTAGGACGACCATGGATCTACAAGGCCGATGTCATAACCCATTGGAAGAAGAAGGAAATTACCTTTAGAGATCAGATGGAGACACCGACGGGGAAAAGTCATAAAAGAATTACGATATCCTGGGAAAAGGATAAGTATGAAGGTGAGACACATACATCATCCTCGAGCTATACTTTGGAGGATGAAGGGCTTCAGTCCGTAAGGACTGAGGAAGGGGAGAAATTTGTCACACTAAGTATACCTGCATACATTAATAAAGAAGAATATGTAGATAGAGGAGATTGTGGAGTTCAAGAGATTAGTGTTGTTATAGGAGATCATACTATAGATAGAATACTAATAGACTCTGGATCTAGTATAAACTTAATAACTGAAACAATGGTTAAGGAATTAGGACTAGAAAAATAGATACAGCCTATTACTTACTCTGACGCATCCAAATGCATATCAGAAGGAGAGCTAAAGGGTATTAGTGTAGTTATAGAGACAGAGAAATTCGTTATGAATTTCTTTGTCATAAACCCAGTAGATACACCACCATATTCAATATTATTTGGAAGACCGTGGCTATATCAAGCAGATGCTATTATAAACTAGTCTACCAAAGAAATATTTTTTCCAGACATTCTCACAGCCAGTCCAATAGGGGGTCACCTTTTGAGACGGGGGGGAGGAGTTAGCCAGACCTACTGAATCCTAGATCAATTTCATAGAATGCTATGAAATTGACGAGGATGAGAAAATACTAACAACATCCGAGTCGAGGGAAGTCCTGGGTGGAACCAGAGCAAGCCTGACCGAAGGGATGGTAGATAAAACAGATTTTGTAGAAATAGAAATTAATAAAAGTAAAATTTTAAATTTATATAAACACCAATCAGACCAGGAATGTGCAGAGTATATATTACTTCTTCAGAAATATCAAAATGTATTTGCTTGGTACATGGACGATTTAATAGGAATACCAGTTAAATGGGGAGAACATAGAATAGATCTTATTCAGGGAACAATGCATGTTAGACAGAGACAATATAGATTAAACCCGAATTATTCCTTGTTAGTTAAAGACAAATTAGATAGATGTCTTGGAGCGGGTATTATATATCTTATTCTAAGCAGTGAGTGGGTGTCACCAATAGTTATAGTACCTAAGAAGAAGATGGGCAAGATTAGAGTTTTCCAAGATTTTAGAAAACTAGATTCTGCTACAGCAAAGGATTATCATCCTCTGCCTTATACAGATACTTTTCTTGACCAGGTAGCTGGTCATGAACGTTATAGCTTTTTAGATGGATTCTCAAGTTATAATCAAGTTTTTATCGAGGAAGATAGATCCAAGACCACTTTTACCACTAATTGGGAGACGTATGCGTATATGCGAATGCCCTTTGGTCTTTGTAATGCACTTGCCACATTCCAATGTATGATGACGAACATTTTTCAAAAAAATTTAAGGAAGTTTTTAGAAATTTTTGTGGATGACTTTTGTGTCTATTCATCAACTAAGGACCACTTAGACGCATTAGAGAAGACATTGAGAAGATGTCAAGAGACATCTCTTAAATTGCATCCGGCCAAGTGTTATTTCGGGATGAGGGAAGGCATTCTGTTAGGACATAAAATTTCGAAGGACGGTATACAAACTGACATTGAAAAAGTAAAAATGATTTTAGAGTTATTAGAACCAACCAATCTATGAGAGCTTAGAGGTTTTCTAGGAGAGTGAAATCTATTTGTGTACTTCATTATCATATTGTTTATTTTCTTACTAGCTAAAAGATATGTTTGCAAATCGTGTTGTCTACAAATTGTACATAGTATGCTATATCATTGAGAACGCAGAAAACTTAATCAATTTAATTTTACATTTATCATGCTAAAACATTTTTGTCTACTACCAAGGATTGATGCATGACCATACATTAAAAGACATGATGGTATGTGGCCTAGGTATTATAAAATCAATGTTGGTAAAAAAAAAAAAACATTTTTATTGTATGTTCTAGATGGAGGCTATAACTTAACTATTAAGCTTATGTTGAGATGTTGAAATAATATAATATTTTCATTTGTTTCTATATCAAATTTGATTATACCAATGGATTCTACATAAAAAATGGAACACTTTTGCTTTTTGGACCATCTCAATCCGAGCAATATTAAGAAAGTTATCATCCTTCAAAGTTTTTTAGACTACGTTTTTTTTTTCTTGGAGCTTGAAAGGGGTAGCACGCCGGCGTGTTACCAATTTAAGCTTTTAGTCTTGAACTCAAAGGCATAGCACGCCGGCGTGCTACCCTTTTAGGTTCCAAGGTGAAAATTTAGTCTAAAAAACATTGAATTGTCATAACTTTCTTATTATTGCTCAGATTGAGATGGTCCAAAAAGCAAAAGTGCTCCATTTTTTATGTAAAATCCATTGGTAAAATCAAAGTTAGTTTCTATCTAATATAAAATGAGTATATATAAAGTCTATATATTTATGTTATACCATGTGCCATAAAATTTTAGAAATCATCTGTAAATAAAACTCGCAAAGAATTTACTTGCAGATTGTCAAAACCCCATCAAGACTAGCTTTCAATTATAGCTTCTACTTGACAATTTTAGTGATTCCAAGCAAGAACAATAAAAAAATGATGATCCACGGCTTCACACGTGTGAAATATTGTTACAGTATAGCCTGATAACAGAGAATAAATTTATTTATGAAATACTAAGCATTAATTTACAAAGAAATTATTCAGCATCGGAGACCAAGCAATATGGAGCAACCCGAAATGACGGGGAACCTGAAGATCACCTGGACAAACAATAGTTGGAACGGAGGCAATAACCCAAGCCATCAGGATATGCCAAGCCTGACAATGAGCAACAATCCAAGGAACACATAGAGAACCACATGCATAATCATAGAGATATCGACACTATAGGTGATCAGTAATATGGAGAAACCAGCACCAATCAACAGGTCCAAATGAAAACCAAGCTATATGATGGAGAATCGGATGACCCATCGGAACTGGCCGCAAGTGTAATCCCAAAGTACACACCAGGCGCACAAGTGAGGAACAGAAGAAATGCACTGGAACGAGGAACAAGATCCGCAACATCAGTAGCAAGCATCGAAGCAATATTCACGTGTATCTGGGAATGAGTATCAAAGCACATATGAGCAACACTGAAGTATATGACGACAACATCCTCAAAAATTATCCAAGAGAGGAGAAGGAACTCTCTCAAGGTACCTTGTCTTTGTTCCACTTTCGGGTCTGGATAATCTTTTGGTGTTGTGGAGGCCGTCAAATGGCTTCCATGTGGGTCAGCTGATTGTCCATGGTTTTGCTACTGTTCTTGTTGCTGGCGTTGTGCTCTAGTAAGAACTCTAACAGGTTCAGATTGCGTCACAAGCTAAAAGCCTTTTGACTGAATGGGCCAAAGCATACGCGGAGCTAGTAGCACCTGAGCCCATATATTGTACGGGCTATGAAGAGACAAGTAACGTCCTTCACATCCGGGCAACGTGGGAAAGACAAGAATACAACATCACCCTACTAATCAAACACAAGAGATTCGAGGATGAAGCAACAGTAGTAGATAGAGGATCCGGTGTCAATTTGATCTCCACTACTTTATATGAAAAATGGGGTTTACAGGGGTTGAAGCCAGCAAGATTTTCCATCAAGCTAGCGGATCAATCCTGTGTAAAACCATGTCCTCACACGTGTGGATCCACGTAGATGTCAAAAAATTGCCTAAACCATGTGAAAATTGTTAAAATCTAACACTCCTCAATTTTTACATGATACATCTATGGTACATCTATCTACAACTCCTAAAGCTGATCTTAACTTGATAAATGAAGTCTTTGTCAAGGCTTTAGTGAGTAGATCGTCAAGGCAATCTGAAGAAGATACATCATCTAGCTTGATCTCCTTTGCTTGAACCTTTTTTCTCACAAAGTGGTGAGCAATCTCTATGTGCTTGCTCCTTGCATGGAATGTGGGATTGGTTGCTAATGCTTGGCTTGATTGGTTGTCACAATAGATAATTGGCTGCTCCTCAGCCTCCATGACCTGCAACTCCACCAAAAGCCTCTTCAACCACAAGATCTCCTTTGTTGTTGATGTTAGTGCCTTGTATTTCGACTCGGTTGAAGATAGAGAAATTGTGTCTTGCTTTTTGGAAAGCCAAGACGCTATGCCACTGCAAAGGAAGGTAACAGAAGTACTTGTGGACCTTCTATCCACTTTATCACCTGCAAAATTAGCATCCAAATATGCTCTCAAAGCAAGATTAGATCCATCGTACAAAATGCCAAAGTTCTTGGTGGCCTAGATGTACCTCAACACCCTTTTCGCATTTTTCTAATGACAAACCAATGGATTTTGCATAGATTGGCTTAGTTTATATACACTATAACTTAGATTAGGTCTATTTATAGTAAGATAGATTAGGGAGCCTACAAGTCTTCTATATAGTGTGATGTCCTCAAAGGATGCTTCATCATCACTATTAGAGACTTTCACATTTTGCTCCATAGGAGTTTTTACTCCTTTACAATCTTTAATTTCAAAATTTTCTAACATAGAAGAAGCATATTTGGATTGAAAAATAAAACTTAAATCTTTGCATCTAGATACTTCTATTCCTAGTATGAAATGAAGATTATCCACCATCTTAAACTCTTTAAACAATGCTATCTTCACTTCTTGTATACCATCATGATCATTCTCCATCAAAAATTTTCTCTCAAATAAAATGATAGTGTATTTTGATGTGCTTGGTTCGAGCATGTAAACTAGATTTTTAGCAAGGTGAATGCAGCTTTGATTGTCGCAAGATATAGTAGTAGCATCCACCTATGGCTGACCTAAATCCACAAGCAATCTTCGTAACCATATCGCTTCTTGTGTAGCATTGTTGAATGCTCAATATTCAGCTTCCGTTGATGATAAAGCTACTGTAGGTTGTCTTTTGCTGCTCCATGAAATTGCAGCTGTACCATAACTGAATGTATGATCACTGGTAGATCTTCTATCATCAATATTACCTGCACAATTGGCATCTATATAACCTAACAACATTGGCACTTCAGACTGATCATAGTTCAAACCAAAATTCAATGTCCCTCAAATGTATCTGAGAATACGTTTAGCAGAATTTAAGTGTGCTTGACTAGGATCTTGCATAAATTGACTAACAACACCAACATCATAAGAAATATTAGGTCGTGTGTGTCTCAAATAAATCAAACTACCCACCAGCTATCTATACAAATAAGCATCCACTTTCTCAGATACCATTAGGGCTAGATTCATCTCTAATATTGCAGGAGGTTTTCGATTTCTACTTGATCTTCTAAGCTCTCCCTACTCACTAGATTCAGGAGTATCTCCCTTCTTTGCACCATCTGTGACTGATAAGTACCATTTAGGTACTCTCTTGGGAATTTCAGCATCAGACTTGCCTTTGTCCAATGGATCAAAATCCACTTCCTTCTTGACCTGTACTTTCGCTCCCTCATCAAAAGGTTCAGTGATTACTTCAGATTGTTCACCTTGGCCCATCTCGTCAAACGTAGCATCTCTAGAAACTACAAGCTTTTGTGCATTTGTGTCATACATCCTATATGCCTTGGCCTTCTCATATCCAAGGAAAATACACTTGATAGCTTTTGCATCCAATTTCCTTTGTTTCTCATCAGGAATATGAGCATAATCATCACAACCAAATACTCTCAAATGAGAAATATTAGGTTTCTTTCCAGTAACAGCTTCATGAGGTGTCTTACCTTCCACGAATTTTGTAGGACACCGATTCAGGATGTGTGTAGCTGTGCTACAAGCTTCTGTCCAAAAGGTGTTTGGTAGACCCTTGCTTTTGAGCATCGCTCTGGCCATCTCAACAATAGATCTGTTCTTTCGTTCTATAACTCCATTTTGTTGTGGTGAATAAGGTGTTGTAGTCTGCCTCTTGATCCCTTGATCTTTGCAGAAATCAATAAATTCTGTCAAAAAATACTCACCACCTCCATGAGATCTCAAAGTTTTGATGCAACATCCTATTTGCTTTTCAACCAATGTCTTGAATTCCTTGAACTTAGCAAAAGCATCTTATTTCTTGCTTATGAAATAAATCCAAATGCATCTGCTATAATCATCAATGAAGGTGATAAAGTAATAGTAGCCACTAAGAGATCTAGTCTGCATAGGTCCACATAGATCACTGTGGACAAGATCTAGGATGTCATTGGCTCTCCTTGCTCCACTTTTGGGAAACCTCTCTCTGGTAGGGAATAATTGCATCTCTAACTGATAAGTTGATGACATTCTGTGCTTTCCGTTTTCTCCTATCAAATGCCCGTTGATCTTCTTCAATCAATGGCCTTGTCTCTTCACCTGTCTCGATCTCCCATAGCTATTTTTCCATCAAAATGTTCGTCAGTTTGAATTTCCAAACTGCATAGTTGCCAGCTCCTTCCAATTTGCTTGACTCATTGAGGACACTCTCGCTTAGAGTTGCCATTACTGGATAGACAAGTCCGGATCACAAAAATGGCTCAGTCTGAGAACACAACTTAGTCTCCAAATTTTATCACGCCACAAAACTGTATAATAATTTTTTTTTTTCGGTTATACACCTGATATCGGAATGAAACGCGAAAGTATGACTGTTCAGGATCCTCTTTAACTTGTGCGCATGGATCCGATATCGGAGCATGCGATATCGGACTGGAGTGCAGATGTACAAGTGCTAAGAATTCTCTTTAACTCGTGCGCTTGGATCCGATATCGGTATGGACATGCGATATCAGACTGGAGCGCAGATGTATGACTGTTCGGATTTCTCTTCAGCTAGCGCGCTTGGATCTGATATTGGTACAAATACAAAAAAGAGAGAATATAAGAACTTTCAGAGAGAATATTCCAAATTCCCTGCTTCGCCGCGGCGGCTATGCTGCCTCCTCTTTGCTTAGATTTCAAAATGAGTGATCGTTCAAACAGACAGATATCAGTAAATGTGAAAGGTATGAAGTCTCAAAGCTCTAAATGGCAGTACTAGACACTATCTGGTGTGATTTGCAGTACCCCAGACAAACAAATGAGAAATTTCTTGGCACAACTCTCTGACAAATGATACTTTTCACAAAGACTAAAAAAAATACTGTAAAACTTTTCTCACTCAACAGATTTTCAATCTGTCTGATGCTGCCCTAGCCTTTCTGATGCCTCCGGGACTGTGTCTTCGTTCCCCACTAATAACTGTGAGCTCCAAAACCTGCAAAATACATCAAGAAGAATTTCTTCCAGTCGTTTTTGTCTCTCCAAGCTTTCACCTCCTGTGAAGGACTTTCTCACTTCGTTGTGGAGCCTGTGACAAGCTGTATCCATTGATCAAGCACGCAGGACTATCGTAGCTCTGATATCATGTCAACAATCAGAAATGCAACATTCACCATAAACAATCACCAAGTAGGGATACGGAAGAAGAACACACAACATCACTCTATCACACTAACTTCATACTGAATATAAAATGTACATATAAACCTTGAACCCTGATAGAGAGAGAAAACCTACGAATAGACTAATAGACTAGCCTACCGCTAATTACAGCTAGTAATAGCTGTCAACATTAATGTACACTATAAACAGTAACAATGAAGCATCAATTGTCCTACACTTAACAAATTCTTAGTGAGTGTAGGAACATAGAGTACATTTTGAAGATCTACTCTTTTGAGGATCCAAGACTTAAGGGAATAGTTCCCATCCATCTATCTTCATTTTTTAGGACAAAAATGCTTAAAGTAGGGGGAGTGTCATGTGCTGCATGTAATTAGCCCATGGGCTTACTAATGAATTGCCAAATATAGCCATGGAGCTAAATTAGATTAGAACTAGTCAATAGGACAGTTAATAAAGTGGTTCGAACAACCTCGCTATAATTGAGAATAGCAGAATTGTAATAAGGCCCAATTTAGCTAAATAAGGCCCCAAACTTGTAATAGAGACACAAATGACCACTATAAATAGCTAAGGTCGTTCTAAATTTGGAGGCTATTTTTCATTTTGTAATTTTGAGTTTTAAGAGAACTTAGAGCTACTCTTGGAGAGCTTTCTTGATGAAGAAAGTGGTTCATGTGCCTAAAATCACATGAGAGCTATGATCATGCTCTAGAATCATGCCCCTATCTTGTGAATAATCAATAATCATGTATAAAGATACCTTATTTTGCCTAATTTGGTGAAGTTTTGTTACTTTTAGCTATCTGCTTAAATTTTGACTAGTTTCTTGATTTCTTGCATTTCCATTGTAATTTAATGTTTAATGAATAGATTAGATGTTTGAATGCTAAGGTTGGCACATGACATTACAACTTACAAAAGGTACAAGAGTTGAGAAAAAAAGCCTTTTGAAATGTCATGTGGGGGCTAGCCCCACTATCAATCCACCATGTGTCATTGGAGTAGCTCTTGGATGTTGATGTAGATGCCATCAAGGATGAATCCACTTCATCCTCATCTTCCTCAAGGGTGAGGTTGTCTTGCTTGCTCTCTCCTTGTGCATTCTTCTTCTCGTAGCACTTGGATGCAAAGTGCCCCTTCCTTTCACAAAAGAAGCACTTGAGTTTGGCCTTGTTCTTCCACCTTTAGAGCATGATGCTTGATCATCACTCTTGGTCTCCTTGTGTTGGATCTTCTTCTTGGAATTTTCCTTGCCTTTGCTTGAGAAGTTGGCCTTCTCATCTCCATCATGAATCTTCAAGGAACCAATCCTTTGCTTGACATGAAGGATTCTACTCTCTTCGGCCACAAGCACACTATGGAGCTTGTCAATAGAAAGTAGAGAATTTTGAATCGCAAAGCTTTGAACTAGATTGGAGAACTCATCTCCAAGACCATTTAAGATGATTTGCACAAGCTCATCATCTTGGATACTCTCACTTATAATGAAAAATTCTTTATTGAGAGATTTAATCCTCAAGACATACTCTTGAGCACTCTCATCATTACCTCTAATGCTTTGTAGAACTATATTCCTTATCATAAGCACTCTAGAGGTAAGAGTGTAGAGGGAGGTTACCTCAAATGCTCAAGATGCACGCTAATGGAAAAACCATAACTACTAAAACAATAACAAGGAAATGGAAAGCAAATGGAAAACACAACAATAGCATTAGCATGAGTGCTTAGCAAATGAGGATGCTTTGGCTCTCCAAAATAGTAGAGTCTCCTCCTTCTCATTAAGTATGAAAATATGGTACAAGAGGTGCCTTTTTATCAATGGGGAAGGCCCTTGTCCCAGAATCCTATTGGCTACTTCTAAAAATATGTACACTAATCTTAACCATTCATCTTGGACCCAATCTAATCCAAGGGTCCTAAAAAAGTACATTGGAATCCACATGATTCATGTGAGTCACAAATTGGGCCCAACTTAGAAAGTTCTACACTAAGTTTATTAACTTGACATTATGGCCTCAAGTTTTATTTTATTAACAAAAAGGCCCAAGTCCTTTATTCTATCTACAACTTGACTTGCGTGCTCATTGGGCCATGGGCTTATACATGCCAAATGTCACGACCCTCGCAACTATTTCTATTTTCAGACTTTATTTATTTACTATGTGTTGGAAATACCCCCAACAGGACCCACGGCCTGAAGTAGTGCCGGTCCCTCGGCACTCTACCGGTTCAGTACAAAGTTTTCTTGGCCGGCCTCTGGTGGATAAGGTAGCCTGTAACATCTTCCATAAAGCTAATTCGATCGATATTCTTCAAGTCCTTGGGCATGAAAAAGGACTTGTGGACCTACACTTGGAATCTACGCGTCCAGGGATCGCCAAAGAGGGCTGCTCGATAGTAGACTCACACTACTGGAAGCTGATCTTCAACTTTCTCCAAGGCTAGCGCTTTACTTGGATCAAAGAATATGGGCGGGAGGAAATTGTCTCATTTCTTTCAATGCCCATTAAAATTTCTAAGTCTCGGACGTAAGTGGCTGTCGCGCGGACTGTTGGATTAGTCTAGTTGAAATAGTTATTAGAAAATCGGGTGAGAGCCCTTTAGGCATCTACATCTGTATTCCAACCGTGCTGATCCTAGTAGGAGCTATTAGCTCTTAAAGAAGAGTAGGGAGTGACCCAAAACCTGAGTGGACACTTTTAGATTTGAATATATTGCATGCATAATTCATCATTCATAGTTTTTGGTACTCAATCAAGGATAGAATTGGATAAGACAAGTTTTCGTTGTCATAGTCACATCATTTCACACAAAGGGTTGTGTTTTGAGTTGAATGTGTGTTTCTAGAGTGTTTTTCATTCATTTGAAACTCGTGGAAAACATCAAAATTGTAAGTGCTTCATCTAAAGATAGAGGCTAGATCCAAATTCAAGCTGCTTGGTTCTTTGTTGTGAGATAGGTCTCACATAGCTGTTGCATGATTTCAATAGGTTGGATCAACTTTGCATGCTAGATTCTAGATTGAAAGAGAAGCAACAATTCAATTCCATTTTGTTGTCCAATTTACAAGGAGTCTTCACACATGGCATATGTAGGAGATTTTCTCTTTGAAACTAGTGAGAGACTAGATACCTCCAACTATTTAGTTTGGAAGGAGAGGGTAGAATATTTGTTGGTTCTTTATGGTGTTATGGACATAGTATTAGGAATTGAAGTTGAACCTCAAGCTTGTGATAAGGCTCAGAGGTTCAAGAAGAGAGCAAGGATTGCTCTTCATATCATCAAATTGAACGTCTCTGATAAGATGTTGAGAGAAATAAGTTTATGTACCTCAGCCAAGCAGACTTGGGAAACCCCTAAGAACATTTCTGAAGCAAAGACCACATCAAGACTTCTTACTCTTAGAAATTAGATCTTTTCTAGTTTTCAAAGAGTGGATGAAAGTGCTTCAAGTTTTGTAATGAGAGTTAAATATCTTCACAGAGAGATGGCATGCATAGGTGATACTCTAGAGAACAGTCAACTTGTTCAAGTAGTCCTTAATGGACTTAGAGAAGAGTATTCAAATTTTGTGCAAACTTATGCTATCAAAGAGGAGCTACCATCTATGGAGGCTCCATCAAGAGGGAGGATTGGAATTTGTTTCTTGAATCTTGCATCTTCTATGAGTTTATCACTTTCCAAAGTACTTTATGTTCCTAATCTCACAAAGAATGTGATTAGTGTTGGAAAGTTATTTGATGATGGTTTTGAAGTGGAATTCAATGTCAATAATTATTTTATTAAGAAAGGTGATGAGATCATATCAAGTGGATCTAGATACTTATTCTATGGCGAAGTCACATATGGATTCATATGTGATGTCTTCTACCAAGACAAAACACTCTATGGAGTTGGAACACTCGGATGTTGACCTTTCTTCATCAACAAGCAAGGAAGTTGCCTCTTTTTTTTTTATACTTATTGATGGTTTCACAAGTAACCAACGGCTATGTCTTGTCTCTTCAAGTTTCATGGTGCATGTGTATTTTCCATTATGCAAAGCTTTTTGAAATTATGGAGCTATTGGAAGGATTTCACTATATGGAGTCTTGTTCAACTATAAGCCTAAGGTGTTGTGTACCTTAGTGTTCTTGAAGGTTATTGCTTTGCATGTCTTTTCTTGGAAGCAAGGAAGCAAGGAGATCCAAGCTTATGGATCATGGTTGGATGCTTATCCACCAAGGAAGGCCACATAGCCTTTACACTCTCTCTCGGTGTTTGAGCATGGAGATGTTGTCATTTTTCATGAAGATCTATTTTCTATCTTGGAAGGGGCCGAGAGCACAGTGTCTCTAATTGCATCAAAAGTTCATTCTATGGAGAAAAGCCAACTTATGATGGGGTTAAGGTTTGAGGAGGAGTATCCTCAACATGCATATTTAAGAAGATCTTCATTGTACAAGGCCAAGTCCTTGTTATTCTTATTTCATGACCAAACGATGTCAAAATCGGGTATGAATGGATCTAGCAGGTCCGTTCTTGGTTCACGAACCTAGGGCCACCCCCGGTCTAGAATCCGAACAATTTCAACCAGTTCAGGGACCGGATGGGCCAAACATATGAATATTTGAATTGTTACTCAAAAATTATATCCCTATGCCACAATCTTTTGCATATATGGATATTATATTTATTATTGACATCATTTGGCCTCATTAAGTCTCTTTTGAACTTACTATAACATTTTTGTGTACCACACTTTCTTTTAGGGTAGAATATGATCTTCTAGCAAGGTTATGCAAGTTTAGATACAAAATTACGCACATCATAATTATATGCAACTAGAAGAATGCAAATGGTGCTATAATACATATTTATGCATGTTTATGCAAGGTCACACCTAGCTTCACAACATGGTTGATCATGTTGTACGCACATGCAGATAATAGGTGGAGACATTTAGCATTATTCAATCTTTGTTTGGGCTTGCATATTTATGGACATCATATATTATCACATACTTGAGGATATTCTCATGTCTAGAAAAATGAAATGAATCATGGTAGACAACAAAATCTACATGCTTCAAGTTGTTCAGTGGTTTACAGCCATGCTTTAAACGTTTATCAAAATTAATTTCTTTATCTTTATTTTGAGAAGAAAATGAAAGGAGGCAGAATGGGGTTATGCATTGTAAATGACAATATGTCTTGGATCTATACTACACTTTTGTTTCTAATGAGGTGGTGGATACTTGCCAACTGTGGAATTATTGCAATTTGGATCACTCTCCAATGTTCAATGCCAAATTCAGTAAAAACTACTAATGATGTATGAACAATAACTTAGGTAGATTGCCAAGAAAAAAATTAAAAACTTAGGTACATTGTAGATAGTTCTATTTGTGAATGTATATTAACCATGTTTGGCAATCTCTCTCTCTTCCAAATTGACTTTAAAATAGTACAAAATATTAAAGTCATTGTAGAAATTTCATGGAAGATGGCTTAGCGGTCTTTTTCATGCATATTCTTGAACTTTGCTTGGCCACTTCAGTGTTTTATAAGGATTCGAGGCACATCATAAAATAACACATATTAACCTCATTACTACTTACTACAAATAACTAACATTATATAAAATAGGACAAAAAGTTTCGTATTCGATGAGATGTTTGACCATGAGAATTTAGTGCCTATGAGTACTTGATGTGAATGATGTGGCTAACAATGGTTGTGGCATGATGATGGTGAAGTTGTATTCTATTTGTAATGGACATTACACATGGATAGGTTTTAATCTAATTATTAGATTATTTTTCAAATTCACAATGTGTAAAATGAAGGGATACACTTATTTGTCTCTAAACACCTTAAAATGGATAAGCCTCTCTCTCTCTCTCTCTCTCTCTCTCTCTCTCTCTCTCTCTCTCTCTCTCTCTCTCTCTCTCTCTCTCTCTCTCTCTCTCTCTCTCTCTCTCTCTCTCTCTCTCTCTCTCTCTCTCTCTCTCTCTCTCTCTCTCTCTCTCTCACACACACACACACACACACACACACACACACACACACACACACATTACTCTTACTATTGATTTTTTACAAAATCAAAATATCAAAAGTAAAAGTTAAATCCCCAACTTAAAGAGATTGTAAAGTGTCATCCCTTTCCTTATGATAGGCAAACTTAAGCAGCCTCTCCATTGTAATAACAAGAGAAGTGTACTTAATGGTTTCTCTTTTTCTATTTGCTCTTTTGCATTCCTTGTCATCCCAATGTTCCAAGCTCCAACACTTTGACAAGTCCCAAATCTACAATCAATATGTAATAAGAATGATAGACTTTGTAATGATGGGCTTGAACTTGTTGATTTCACACGTGTGGACTGTCCACAACATGTACTTGTGATTTCCTAAGGTGTGTAGATGCACCAAGGTCAAGACTAGATTGAGATTCAAGATCTATCTTTGATTTTATGGCAAAAATACACTACTACATGCATTCAATCACTTCCAACTCTCACTCACACGTGTGGGAAGTGTTTAAAAAATAATCTAAGTAAAAACAAGCTGCTCTCCTCGAGTAGAGAGAGAAAATCATCATGAGATCTCAGGTAGAGAGAGAAAGCTAGAAAACCAATTACTCACAAAATCCACTCAATCTCAAAATCAATTAGATCTAAATGAGAAGTACAATGATACTAATAGATCCATGAGCTACCACAATGCTCAATCATGATTGGACCACACTTTTGCCACCTCTTAATCCCTATATCAAACATTTAAAATTAAATTCACAATTCTCCACACGTGGGAACATCCTCCACACATGTGAGATTCACTTACAAACTTCTTTCATAAAAATACCAAGCTAGATTTTTACCAATTTCTCACACTCCTCCTCAAAAAATAGCTTGGAAAGGTACTAGATCACTTGAGAAGTTTGTAAATCTTTTTGAGTGGATCCTTTGGTATGCATAAGAAGTGGAGATCAGCCAAGGGATCCATCATAGCAGCACCCTCACCATATCCATGATAAGATCTCTTTGGTAGAGATCTCTTGCCAATGCCTTTGAAGAGTGCTCCACCAATATGCCACTATGATCATGGGCTTCCTCCATGCTTGATGATGATCTTTGCTTTGAAAGTTCCACTTGCATGATGGATGCATCATAAGTAGAGAAATCCGAGGCTTCCAAGTCTCATAAGGATCATGGAGATCAAGATCATAAGATGTGAAACAATGATGATTATCAAGATTATGCTTTCTAGCTTGACTAGTCCACATACAATGAACTATATCCATGATGGATCTAATCTTGATATCAAAGACTATCTTGATCTTTTTTCGGCTAGTTACTCTCTCAAGGATGTAAGTGTCCACTTTGGATGCTTCACTTAATCTCAAGAGGAGTTTACAATTTGCCTCAAAACATGTGAAAACATGATTTTCAAAAAAGTGAGTAACAAGCTCAATCTTGTTCCTACTAGAACCAAAAGCATACTTTTGACAATACAATATCTTGCTTTCAAAAAGTATTGAAAACATATCTAAGTCAATAATGACAAGAAACATGTCCATACCATAAGCATCATACAAAACTAGTATAGCTTTTCTTGAACTTTGAGATCCAAAAAAATCAAAGAAGCAAGATAGCATATCAAGCAAAGGAAGAGAAGCATATATGAATGTGTTGTAGTAGATACAACATGAAAGATGCCCCTCTTTGCCATGTAAGGTGAGCCATAAAGACTCGGCCATGCATCTTGAAGATATTCTTGAAATCATATGAAGAAGAGACTCCTCCTCACACCTCGGCCTCATCATAACTTGAATACCTTCAAAAGAGATAACTTGTGATGCTTCTTGAGAAGCTTTGATCTCGTCCACTTCCAAGATTGAATCTTCATGCAATATGACATCTCTATTCACAATCACTTGTGAAATAGAGAGTGTAAAGACACTAAAGGCCTCCTTGATGTATGAGTATCCAATCATGATCCATGAGCTTGGATCATCCTTCCTCCTTGTTTCCAAGGGAATATGTGCAAATCTGATGTTCACACCTGCCTATACACCTTAGTACAATGGTGTCACAGAAAGAAGAAATAGAATTCTTGTCGAAGGTGCAAAATGTATGATATCACAAGCACAATTGCCAAGTCAATTTTGGGTTGAAGCAATTGCAACTGTTGTATTTTTGTAGAACAAGTCAACAACAACAACATGGGAAGACAAGACGACATACAAAATATGGACGGGTGAAAAACCCGATCTATCATACGGATGAGTGTTCGGGTGTGTAGCGTACATGCACATACCAAAAGAAAAAAAGAGTAAACTCGACAAAAGTCAGTGCAGACAGTAATGGTCGGTTATTCAAATGACTCACAGATCTATCGGCTCTACAATCCAACCTCAAAGAAGGTGGTAATGAGTAGAAATGTGAAGTTTGTCGTTTTCAGGAGTCAAAGAATCAAGAGGCCATGAAATCTTCTCAATACTGCCGATTGAAGAGGGAGTTCAAGACCAGACATCGAACCAGAATGTCGAACCACAGACTCCAGAACAAGAAGCGAAAGACCAACCTGTCGAAGAAAACAAAGAACAAACACACCAATAGCGACAAATCGAATCAAGAATGTCAACAAGAATTTGAAGACCCCTTGACAGATTCATTGACAATCTTCAGTGGAGTGAAGACACAAATGTGGAATACTGCAGCTACACCGAAGAACCAACGACATATCTAGAAACTATCCAGAATCCAAAGGGAGAATTTTGGAAGCAAGCAATGTTAGAGGAGATCGAATCAATGAAGCAGAATCAAACGTGAACACTTGGACCACTTCCTAAAGGAAAGAAAAAAGTCGACTGCAAATGGGTATACAAAAGGAAGCTGAAATCAGATGGAAGTGTCGGACAATACAAGGCTCGACTTGTCACCAAGGGCTACACATAGAGGTATGGCATCAACTACTTCGATACATACTCACCGATGGTCAAGATCTCGAGCATCTGACTACTCCTTGACTATGCAACAAAATATGGTCTGGAAGTATACTAGATTGATCTAAAGATAGCCTTTCTCCATGGAGACCTGGATGAAGAAATCTTCATAAAACAACCTGAAGGATACGAAGCTCCCGAACAATCGAGACTATGCCTGTCAGCTACATCGATGTATCTATGGTCTCAAGCAGACATCATGAGCTTGGTACAAGAAGCTCGACAGTCTCTCAAGTCTCTAGGCTTCACTTCTACACAACTAAACTATAATGTCTACATAAAAAAAGTAGAAGAAAAGTTTGTGATTCTAGCAATATTTGTAGATGATGCTCTGATGATAGGAAATTGTCTGATGTTGATTAATGAAATGCAAAGTTAGATGTCTGCAAACTATGGGATCACAGATTTAGGAGAAGCGATGAGATGTCTAGGGCTGCAAATCAAAAGAGACCGAACAAAAAAAGTCATCCATCTAAAACCAATCAAAATATGCAGAAAAAGTATTGAAGCAGTTTAGAATGGTTGACTGCAAAGAAAAGACAACACAAAGAACATAATATCACCCTACCAATCAAGCACAAGAGATTTGAGGATCAGGCAGCAGCGGTAGATGGAGGATCAGGTGTAAATTTGATCTCTACTCCTTTGTATCAGAAATGGGGTCTACAAGGATTGAAGCCAGTGCAATTTGCCATCAAGCTAGTAGATCAATCCTGTGTAAAACCAAAAGGTGTAGTTGACAACATCCCAATAAAAATAGTGGAAATGTAGTTTGTAATCACTTTTGTGGTGATGGACATATGTAGTGCGTTTCTTTCCTTACCTAACCTAAATCCAAGATCTAGTCAATCTAGCATCAAAGAGACGAAGCTAGTTGTCACGCGTAGGTTCGTTCCTATGAGAGCGATAGTTTAGTTCAGATTTCAACATGAATGGAGGATTCACATCTATCTCTACATCCATTAACCCTACTCTTTAACACTACACATCCCTTAACACTACACATCCACAACAGAGATAGCTTACTCTTTCTCTCTCTCTCCCTTTATCTCTCATAAAAAGTAGAATAACATACAATCCCAATAACATTCAGATCCAACAATTAGCAAAATCCAAATAAGCATGAGAGATGGAGGAAAAGTGATAGAGAGCAAGGACATTCATCAATCCATTTATGAAGAGAACCAAAATGAACATCAGGAGAAACGCGAGTTGGTCCCTTCTTATAGTAGAGAGGAGGACCCTGGCCTCTAAATCCTATTGGTCCAGTCTTGCCTCTCTTTTTATTCAAATTTAAAAAAGTGTGGGAACCATCAAAATTGGAGGGAAACCCAACTTTATTCATTGACTTGACATTTAGGCCCTACGACATTAAAAGTCCCGCAAAAAGACCTAAAGTCCTTTTATTAACTTTTAACTAATCAATCAAATAATTGTGTGATCATCAGGTTGGACTTACACATGCAGGGTGCCAAATCCCTCTCATTTATTAACTAGGGTTAGGGTTGCCTTGAGATCCGCAAACCCTCCAATAGTATCCCCCACCAAAACTGGTGGCGGTCCCATGACACCTGCAATATGCAGTTATTGGGAAATTTTATTGTCTTCGCACCGAATCTTGATTAAATGATGCTGCACCTTCTCCATAAAATCGAGACGTGTAGTATTAAAATCCAAATTGTGTGACAGGAAACAACGGTGGGCTCCGGCAATCCACTTGGAGGTTGTCAATGATGTGAAGCGTGATTCCCAGGAGCCTCCCATCATTACCTCACAAAAATATAACAAAGCAACCGACAACTGATCTTTGATTTGCTCTGAGGCCATCAGCTTATTTGGATCGAATGCTAGAGGAGGGAGACAATCGTCCCATCTGGTTGCCACTGACGCCAACAGAGTTAGATCTTTAGCAAACATTGTTGATTGTCGCACTTGTTGGATCTGGAGAGTGGACATACTCTCGTTGATAGGCTTGTAAGGCGCGGTGGAAATCCACTCAGATGGTCCAGTTGTAAGAATGATGGATGATTGGCCAATTGGGCGTATGGATGGTGATCTTGTCCATAGCCAATCCCAAATCTTTCCATTTATTTCTTCGCGGCATTGGCACGTAATAGGAATCTACTCGCAATTGGCGAGGGCTGGCAATGTAACTCCTAATTGATTCCGGAGTTTTCTCAAAAATCGTGATTCTCCATGCTGACTGCTCTCCCAAGGCAAGTATTTTGTCCAACTCTTTGCCGGCCTCGATCTCGGAGGTCTTAAACTTCAGAACCCATCCACCACACGAGGACTCATGCGGATGTTGCTTTAAGAAGGTCTGGATTTGGTCCTCGATGCTGATGGGCCTTCTGAATAGAGGTGTTGTCCTTGATGAAGATGAACCTGCTTGTACTGTTGATATGGTTGGCAGTTGGTCTGCTATATCTAGAGCTCACCCTTGGTCCATGCTCGAATCAACCCCTATATCCATTGGTACGGCTTCTTGGCGCGGAGGAGAAAATTGTGGCATGATCGGTACGGGGATTTTTGGTCCGCTTTCCAATACTCGAGCGGCTGTTTTTTCATAGGCGATGATGGTCTCTTTAGCCTTTTCCAACTCGGTTGAAGCTGTTTCTTTGAACTTGTCAAAGCGGCCTTGAAATTCCTGAAGGGCCACTTTTTATGTCTCCAATTTTTTGAACAAATACACAATCTTCGTCGGTGTGACTGGATGATCTGGTATTTGCGTTTGAAGATACACATCACGCTCAAGGGTGGTCACATCCAATTCACCTTGAAGCCGCGTGTGATCCTCTTCAGCCATCTATAATTGCCCCTTCAACAACTGTACCTGTTGCTTTGCATCCTGCATGGCCTTAACCACCTGATTCTGTGCGGTTGTCAGGGCGTTTTGCAAGGAGCTGATGTATTCTTCCAAGCGATCAGCTTGTTGCTGGGCCAACTTCTTTTCGGCTTCAGCCTTGTCTTCGTGTTGTTTGGCAATCTTCAACTCTTGATCCAGCTGGACAAGTTTATGGCTGATCAGAGTGTTTTCGGACCCCAGATCGGAGATTCTCTGTTCCATTTTTTTCTTCTTATCCAGCCTAGAGCATCCCCAGAATCGACGGTTGTGGAGGCGACAGCAGCAGTTGTCCTTGGTTGGCGTGGAATAGGTGCCACTACGTCTTCTTCTTCAAAATGGTCTTTCTCTTCAAACCCTTCAAGCACTGTAGCATCGAACTATTTTGGTGATTTTATAGCTTTGTCAACCTGAAGTGCGGCTGGACTATCTTCTGTACGAGGTTGTTGGCTGACATCTTCAACACCAACAATAGATTCATGGATATGTTTGCATCCTCTTCCAAGGGATTGGAGTTCAAAGGGCGTAGGGCTCTAGGAAATTTCAAAAATTTCGGTGGCCCCAAGGGGATCGAAATCATCGAACATATCCATGAAGAATTGTGTGTTTGGTGAGGTGGCTTCGGTGTGTGGGGGTGAGGCGGCCTGGGCAACTATGATGGAAATGGTAGGCCCAATGGTCACAGATTGTCCTTGAATGGAAGCAGAGGCGAGGGAAGCATCAAAGGCTAGGGAAATGGGAAGTTCAGTGCAAACAACAACAGGGTGTGGAAGCGCAGCTGACGAGGTATGCCTAGTGCAACGTCGTGACGCGGAAGGCGCGTCAGGAATAACGATCTTGCTGCGTGGACGACGATGGTGAGATGACTCGGCCGGTGCTTCTTCGTAGACCGAAAGCACAGAATCCAGGTGGAAGCCATGGATTCTATTTTATAAGTGAGAAGCGGCTAAAAGAGACAATAAAGAGCCGACATTGAATTGTTGCTAGGTATTGGCCTTAATAGCTCGTTTGAGCTCACCAAAAATAGTTTTGAGCCAATTATACAGTTCAAAAGAGGCTTTGCCTAACTTGGTGTGGGACTCCACTATCCTATGGAGGATCTGTGATGTGATGCGGTCTTTCCTGAGGTTGCCAACCATCAGGAAGCTGTTTAGTAGCTGGGCAACAGCGTGGATTGAAGGCTCAGTGATGGCTTCCAAAAGGTAGCCATCATTGGTCCAGTGTAGATCATTGGTGAGGTCAATATATGGCTTGATGGCCTGTTTGGCATGCTTATGATTGGGTGAGGCCTGCGTGCCAGATGCTATACCTATAGCTGCAAGGGTGGCCTCATCGATGTGCACCTTATGTGTTGCTCCCTGGAAAGTGATATAAAATTTGGATTTCTCTTCCTTCCACGTACTGAAGGCAAGAGTGATGAAATCCATATTGATGCGACCCAAAAAGGCTCTCTCATGAATACCCATTGCGATGAGCAACGAAGAATAATCACTCATTAGGGCATAGTTCACATGATAACGATCGGGAGACTTCCTTTCCCGCGTTGATCTTCTTGCTTCTCCTTGTGTGCTAGATCCTGGTTGATTTAGCTTTGCGTCATTCATGATCTTTTCATACCATTTTGCTATCTTAGATTCAGGTGATACACTTCGTGGAGAGTATGTATCCCAAGGAGTGTCCAAGTAAAGTCTCTTACTTCCAACCGGTTTCTCCTTCTTTGTTCCTATTGGCAAGTACCTTCCCCTAGGTTCTTGAATAGGTGGTGTCCTTTCATACTCGCCCTCTTGACTCTCATTTTCATGTGCATCATCTTGTGGAGCATTTTTCTTCCAAAATTGTGGGAAGTCTTTTGATGCTTTCATCACTTGCATGGTCTTCATCTTCATACCTATTCGTCTCATCAAATATTACATCCTTGCTAATGTGAATCTTGTTCATTACAGGATCAAAACACCTGTATGCCTTCGTCCTCTCATCATAACCGACAAAGATACACTTGATTGCTTTGGCATCAAGTTTCTTTCGCTCATCTTTTGGCACATGTACATAGGCTTTACATCCAATGACACGAAACTTGTCGATTTTTGGCTTTATTCCTGTAAATGCTTCTTCTGGAGTCACATTTGGAACCGCAACTGTAAGTCTCCTGTTTTGCAAGAACGTTGCCGCATTGCACACTTCCGACCAAAGTGAATCAGTCAAGCCCATTTGCTTCATCATGGAGCGTGCACTCTCCAGAATAGTCTTGTTTTTCCTTTCAGCTACACCATTACTATGCGGCGTGTGTGACTGTGTGAATTGTCTTTTGATGCTATGTTCCTTGCAAAAGTCCTCAGAATCATCAGTATTCGCCCCCTCTATCAGATCTTAGCACTTTGATGCGTGTATGTTGGTTCTCTACCAAATTCTTGAACTCCTTGAAGCGAGTAAAAGCATCAGATTTCTTCTTCAAGAAATAAATCCATGTCCTCCTAGAGTAAACATCTATGAAAGTCATAAAATAATATGCTTTCCCCAAAAACATGGTCTTCATTGGGCCACACAGGTTGCTGTGAATAAGTTCCAGCGGTTTCTTAGCTGTTGCAGCTCCACCTTTCTTGAATGTCTCCCTGTGATGTTTTTCCATGATGCATCCTTCACATATTGCATGATGATCATCCTGCAATGCCGGTAACCCTATTACCATATTCAGCTTTGCCATCAATCTCAAGATCTCATAGTTCAAATGACCAAGTCTTCTGTGCCACAACTCAGATTGAGATGCTGTTGAGATAGCCAAACCATATTCTCCTAGTTTTGTAGCATCCAATTTATAAAGGCCACAGTTACTATCTCTATAACCTTTTGCCACCACTTTATGGTTGTGGTTCATATCCCTCATAAGACATCCATCCTTGACAAATTAAACCTTAAGATGTTGATTTGCCATTACACCAACAGAAAGCAAACTTTTTTTGAGTCCAGGAACATAAAGCACATTAGGGATGTTCTTGATTTTACCATCAGAAAACTACACAGGTACATTTCTCACACCCTATATTTGGCATTCCTCCCCATTGGCTTGAGTGACCTTATCCGCATCATGGATTGGTGAGAATTTCTCAAACCAATCACGTTTCTCGGTCATATGCCTTGTGGCGCCTAAATCTATGAACCATCTGGCACCATCATCAACCTGGGATGCCAATGCCAATGAGAAGACACTTGTCTCGTCATCTTCTCCATCATCTTCGGCAATGTTGCCTTGTTGAGTCACTTTTCCCGCCTTTATGTCCGCTTTCTTCTTGTAACACTCGTGTGCCCAATGACCCGGTTTGTGGCAATAGTAACATTTGTCTTTCTTCTTCTTTTTCTCTTTTGATGACGACTCTCCCTTGTCATCATCATCCTTGGATTTCTTGGGAACCCTTTTCCATCCTTTCTACTTGCCTTTAGCAAGCAAGGCTTGATCCTCCTGTGGGGTTTGCCTTGACTTCACCACTTCGTGACGCTTCTCTTCATCCAAGCTGCTTGAAACTCCACCTGTAGGTTATAAAGTGTATGTCAAAGCCAACCGTGATGTCAGAAGTCCAAAATAATGACTTGCCGCTCTTTCGCCAAATTGAAAGCCAAACTGGCGTCGCTTTCCGAAATGCTTCTCGTCACCAACTCCCAGCTAGCTGGTCAATGGAATGGTGAAATCACTTTTGGAGTGCTCCGAACA
This sequence comes from Diphasiastrum complanatum, assembly GCA_029204225.1. Taxonomy (NCBI): domain Eukaryota; kingdom Viridiplantae; phylum Streptophyta; class Lycopodiopsida; order Lycopodiales; family Lycopodiaceae; genus Diphasiastrum; species Diphasiastrum complanatum. Next base: position 72,490,610 of record CM055098.1, read on the forward strand.
CTTTTTTTGTGGCAATCACTCCGTTTTGGCATACCGTACTCAGTCAGGGTGCCCTTCGTCTGGAAGCTATAGCCTTTCGTTTGGCCAAAATAGGCTAAAGGAGGTGAAAATAAGGGCAATTTGGGTTTTTGAACTGTTTCTTTAGTGTGAAGAAACTTCACCTTTCACAAAACTTGGGACCCAACAATTTTTTCACTTTGAAAATTTTTAATGAAAAGAAGGGTGCCTTTGCCCTTCAATTCTTCATGGGCTCTTTCACATGCATCCCAACAATGGCCCTTGATCCTGCGGCCTACATTCCTCCATTTTCCATCATAGATCTCCAATAGACATCATCCGATGGTCCAACTTCCTTCTACGCGCTGAAATGGATTCCTTGCAAGCGCTAAAGCCTTCCAAACGCTATGGCATTTGTGTAACTGGGCGCACGCGAGGTATGCCTGCCTCATTTGCTCTCCAAGCTCCCCTGGCTATGGCCTCCTCGCGGGTTTTCTGGCTGCTAATTCTGATCCAGCTCTTTATCTGATACACGGCCTTCCATGGCCTCTTGCAGCTCAGGTCGCATTTCCAAAATGCCCTATTTCAGCCATTCACAGCTTCCAAAAACATTGCATGGTGCGAGAGATTTCAAGAGTTTTGATTTGAAACCCTTGCTGTGAGAAAGCTTCAAAAGTAAACTACTCTTCCCATGCATCATGGCTGACCATGGCCTTTTAGCCACTCCTTGGCAGCACTAGGGCGCCCTCCATCATGCACTTACAGTGCCTAAAATGATCTCCTACAACCAAAGATCCACAATTTTATGCCTGTAAGCCCTAGTCATGAAAGAAGAAAAACTTGTTGAGCTATGTTCAGGTTTTCTCTAAGCCACTTTTTGCAGTCTTCTACTGCACTCAGGTCGCCCTACAATCAGCCATCACCTGTTTCAAACAGATCTTCAATTGGCTTCAAATTGAATCCACATTAGGCAGCCTTTCTACAGAGTTCTTTTCTTCCGTTTAGCTTCTTACAGCTCAGGTCGCATTTCTAAAATGCCCTATTTCAGCCATTCACAGCTTCCAAAAGCATTGCATGGTGCAAGAGATTTCAAGAGTTTTGATTTGAAACCCTTGCTGTGAGAAAGCTTCAAAAGTAAACTACTCTTCCCATGCATCATGGCTAACCATGGCCTTTTAGCCACTCCTTGACAGCACTAGGGTGCCCTCCATCATGCACTTACAGTGCCTGAAATGATCTCCTACAACCAAAGATCCACAGTTTTATGCCTGTCAGCCCTAGTCATGAAAGAAAAAAAACTTCTTGAGCTATGCTCAGGTTTTTTCTAAGCCACTTTTTGCAGCCTTCTACTACACTCAGGTTGTCCTACAATCAGCCATCACCTGCTTCAAACAGATCTTCAATTGGCTTCAAATTGAATCCACACTAGGCAGCCTTTCTACAGAGTTCTTTGCTTCCGTTTAGCTTCTTACAGTTTCGAGCTATCCCACGAATCTCCACAGACTCGGTTTTGTGCTTCCTAGCCAACAAACCGTCATGAATTCGGGGCTCTCTGTTCTTGTCCGGTGATTCAAGCCATCAGGGGCTCTGATACCAAGTTAAGAAAATAGTTTAAACACCCGACCGGATTGATCACCTCAGCACAACATCAAGTGCAACAAGACAAGACAAAACAGAATTGTTCTCCACAAACTGTATATTCAACTAACTAGCAAGTACAAAGATAAAGTTGCTTAAAAGCACTCAAAGGGCTCGTAAAATAAAGACAGTCCGATAATTCTAGAACTAAGCACATGTGGTGCCGTCGAAATAAGAAAGCACTGTATAAGTCGATCATTTCTATTTTAACTCTGTGATGCATGTTTGAAGGGCAAGATGTCACGCACTCCATTCGTCAAAGACTCCTACAAAACGACCAAGATTTTGGAGTTAGTGCATTCTGAAATCTGCGAACCATTCAATGTGATCTCAGTAGGAGGTTCAAAGTATTATATAACCTTCATTGATGATTATAGTAAATTTGTCAAAGTGTATTTTATTCAGAATAAATCCGAAGCACTTGATAAATTCATGGAATATGTGAATTGGGCTGAGAGATGTACATGCAACAAATTCAAGCAGATCAAGATAGATCGAGGTGGCGAATACATCTCAAATCGCTTCACTGACTTCTGCAATGATCGTGGCATCATTCACAGAAGGACTGCAGCCTACACATCGCAGCACAATGGTGTTGCTGAACGAAAGAATAGAACCCTGATGGAAGCTGCCAGATGCATGATGGCCTACTCGAAGGCTCCAAGGGTACTGTGGGCTGAAGTAGTAGCTACAGCCGCATACATCCAGAATAGAACAGGTAAGTCTGGTGTCCCTCACACGACACCACATGAGCTATGGTGGGGTAGAAAGCCCAACCTGTCTCACGTCAGAATCTTTGGCTGTGCAGCTTATGCACATATTCCTGATAAGCTTCAAAAGAATCTTGATGAGAAAGCCGAGCAAGGATATCTGGTAGGTTATGACAACAACTCATCATACTACAGAGTCTACATGCCAGACACGAGCATTGTGAAAACAGTGAGAGATGTCAGATTTGATGAGAGTAACACAATGGCCAATGACGATCCTGTCAGCTACGAAGTTCTGGAGAGACAGTACTAGGACCTGCCGCCAGTGATAGAAGGAGCAGAGGACGAACATGAAAACAAAATTTTTTGAGTTGTCTCCCATTCGAGCGACGAATCTGAAGAAGAAAGATTCGAGAGGCAGCCTACTGCTGCGATTCTTGTAAACCAGGATGGTTCCAAACCTAGCAGAGCAGACAAAGGCAAAGGCATTGTTGTCCCAGGAGGATCTCCTAGAAGGTCAACAAAACCACAAAGAGCGCCAGCAAGATATGTGCCAGGCAGCTCAGCTTCCACATCAAAAGAGTTTTGTGGATTCAGTGGCGAACCACAGACTTTCGAGGAAGCGATTGAAAGTCCAGAAAAGGATAGATGGATCCAAGCCATGAACAAAAAAAATGGAGGAACCAGGTATGGACGTTGCAGCCATTATCACATAGGTGCAAGAGTGTCAAATGCAAATGGAGTTTCAAGCTCAAATACGAAGCAGATGGGAATGTGACGAAATACAAGGCAAGACTGGTAGCGAAGGAATTTTTTCAGAGATATGGTATTGACTACTCTGAAACCTTTTCTCTTGTTGTCAAACATTTGTCCCTACATCTGTTATTTGCATATACAGTAGCTTATGACCTCAGGATCCACATTGTGGATGAGAAGACAGCCTTCTTGCATGGCGAACTAGACAAAGAGGTCTTTATGGATCAACCCTCGGGATATGTATCAAATTCACTTCCTAACTATGCATGCAGAATGCATAGAAGTATCTATGGTCTGAAACAATAAGCCCGACAATGGTACAAGAAGAAAGATCAAGTCTTGAAATCATTAGGATTCAAGCCTCTGTTGGCTGATTCCAATCTATATATTAGAGTTATAGATGGATAGATCATCATTGTGGTCGTGTATGTGGACGACACTCTGATATTTTGCAGGAGTGAGCAGCTGATTGCTAAAGTGAAGATAGACATCTCGAAATATTTCGAGATTGTGGATCTGGGAGAAGCCAGGTGTTACCTAGGCTTGCAAACTGAAAGGGACTATGAGGGAGGTAAGCTATATCTTCACCAGTCCAGATACACCCAGAAGATCCTAGAGGACTTTGGGATGTTGAACTGCAAAGGAGCGAATACTCCAATGTTCACATGGACGGTGCTGACAAATGATGACTGTCCTAAGATTGAGGAAGAGAGAGAACAGATGTCGCTCACACCTTACAGGAAGCTGATAGGATCACTGATGTACCTTGCTGGCAACACACGTCTTGATATTGCTTATGTAGTATTCAGGATGAGCCAATTTTGCACGAATCCAGGCTCGGCACATTGGAAGATTACAAAACGGATTTTGCAATATCTTCAATTAACGAGGGATTACGGGTTGTGTTATTGTCGTGATGTAGGTTTCGAGATGCTTTCCTACAGTGATGCTAGTTGGGCATCTCTCAAAGATGATTATAAAAGCGTCTCAGGAGGATGCACCATCACATCAGGAGCATCAGTTTTCTGGGTCAGCAAAATATAGACCGTTGTGGCCCAGTCATCCAGTGAAGCAGAGTACATTGCAGCAGCAAAGATGGCCAATGAGATAATCTGGCTAAGGCAGTTCCTGGACGAATTGGGTGAAACGAGGAACGCACCTCTGGTCTTGCAAATGGAGAACACCTCTGCAATACATCTGACGAAAGATCTCGTGTTCCATTCCAGAATGAAGCACATTGCTATCAAGTACCACTTGATCAGGGATCTAATTGAGAAGAAGATGCTGCATACCACCTTCATCGAACGAAAAACATGGTTTTTGAAATCTTCACCAAAGCCTTGGATAAAGAACTTTTTGAGAGACAGAGGAGCAGTCTCAGGATCGTAAAGCTATCATGGTTTGAGAGGGAGCTGAAGAAACAAAACGTTTCTATTTGTAAAGCTTTGCTAGCTTTCAGCCCTTTGCATGACGAAGATGTTTGCGAACACGAAAGTCATGAGACACGAAACATGAAAGTTTTGCAAACACCTGACGAAAAGAAACAACCATGAAAGATTCACGAACGAGAATCTTTTGCGGTCCAACACAAGAAAGTCATACGACGAAAATGAAACTAACGACGTGACACAAAAAACATCGTGAAACCTTTCCTGCCCTCACACTCCAAAGAGTACCAGCAAAGACCATGCAAGTACCTAGAAGTACAGATATCTGATGTGATGGCATGATGTCAGTAGATACAATCTAGGTCGTGGCTAATCTGCCACTCTTGTAATTTCCTGATTAGTTGTAGATGCTTAATCACTCTAATCATAAAGTTACAAAGAGTGACTATATACTTACTGGGTGATACTTGACACATACTTTGATGCTAGTAAGCAATCAAGATGAAAAATACAGAGGCAAAGTCCGCCTGCGAGCAAGACGAGTTCTATGAGAAGGATCCATAGTGATCCACAAGTCTGCCAGTAAGCGAGACATCCACTCATGAGAGAACTGTATTTCTATCACGCCAACTGTGAAAAATGCAAAAATAAGCTTGTTAGAGGCCACAAATCTTGTATATAGATAAATACACATGTGTGGAGCCTGTTCCCACGTGTGAAACTAGTGTACTTGTCATGTACCATAATCATATAGGATATACATATGATTTACTTCAAGTTCTAGTGGCTAAAAAGGCCAAAAACTAGTTTTCTAGACATATGACACATGGCATCAATCTATTGATTGCATGAGCCACATCCTTTGGTTAGGTGTCATATCACATGTGTAGAGGACCGCTCACATGTGTGGAATAAGTTGAAGTAGGCAAATTTTGACTTCTAGAAGATCTCCATGTAGATCTCCATATAGAAGGAAAATGGACCAAAAGTGCTTAAAATAGAAGGTTTTGTCCAAGTGTCAGTTTTGCATGATGAATCATCATATGACAAAGCACCTTCACACATGTGGGATCAGAGGGATGATCAGTACCACGAGCTCTCACTTATTGTATATATAGAGCCACATTTGGCCATAATCAATGTGAGACACCAATCTTGGTTTTGGAAGCAATTTTGAGTGATTCTCTCCATTTGTCTACATTTGTTTTGATTGTTTTGAGGTTCTATCAATGTATACTTGATTTTCAGGTTGGAGTCCGTACTCAAACAGTGTTTCACACGTGTGAAACCATAAAGTACACTTACCTTCAATTAATGATTGTTCTTGTTAGGATTTTGTGTCTAGAATTGATCTAGATTGATCTTAATCTGAAGTAGATTGATAGATCAAGTAATCTGACAACCAATCTCTCTTGAGGATCAGATTATGATCCACTCTTGGTCCCTTTTGTGCTTTTTTCACATGGTATCAGAGCCTAGTACAAGAGGTTTTGTTGAAATTGATAGGGTTAATCCAAATCAAAGCCAAAACTAGTAGTTTTTTTGAAAACTAGGCAAATTTTGGGTAGCGTGTTGGATTTGATAGATATTCTCAAAAATTTTGGACCAAAACTTGTTGTGGGATGTAAGAGCCCTTTTCACATGTGTGAGGCCGTACATCTCCGATTTTGGCTGAGAAAATTCAAAAATTTGTACAATTTGACTCACACACCCAATTTGAGAGATTTTTGGTGCAAATTCAAGCATTTTCTATAGAGAATCTAATCCCTTGGTTAGTTCTGGGATTAGATCAGCCAAGAAATTAAATTTGAAGCTTGAAATATGTGCATTAATTGATCATCTCTGACTTTTTGAGTTCATGTTGATAATTTTTTGGTGGTCTTCCTTTTACTGTTTGGTACTTTTCATTCTATTATAATGAAAACTTTGTACAATATAGAATCTGGATTACTGAACATTTAAAATGTTGCGTTCGCCTACTAAGTCACCAGAAGTTGAGAGAGATTTTGCTAAACATCATAGATTAAAGAGTGATATGCAAGGTGAGAGGTTGAAATCCATTGTACCATACTTTCATAAAAGTAACTTGGATTTATTTCATGTCCTTGGAGAGTAGTTTCCTTGGAACTTTAGATAAGTTCAAACTTATTGTTATTATCCAAGAGAAATCAATCAAGAATAAGGAGCAATCTCAAAATAAAAATAGTTTCATTTATGCTATCATGTCAACTTATGAAGAACCATTTTGCTTTGAAGAGATTTTTGTATCTCAAAGGTGGATTAAGACAATACTAGTTGAGTGTGATGCCTTAAAAGATAGCAAAATATGTTTTCCTTGTAAGCTTACATTAGTTATAAAGTCAAGCAAATGGAAATATCTTCATAATGTAAGATCTTTTGGTTTCAATAGGATCATGAATGATGTGTTCATTCATAAAGATGGAAATTGTAAGTTTTCAATCTTAAAGGCAAGCTGTAAACTTTTCATGAGAATAAGTGAAGCATCCAAAGTGGACACTTATATCCATAAGCAAGTAGTTAGCCTTATTGAGATGGAAATGCCTTTTGATTTCAATATTAGAAAAATCATGCCAAGTTGTGGTGATTTTTGGACTTATGTTTCCAGCATAAGTAATTTTGATAATCATAGGAAGTGCATATTGTGTGGTCATAGTTGTTGTGATCATTATGAGACATGGAGGTCTCGGATTTCCATCAAGAAGGAGCACCATGAAGAGGATCTTAAAGAATCATCTCAAGGTTCAAGTGTGCCAAGGATTGAGGAGGAGAGACCTTCTCAAGTTGTGATTCCAAGAAGAAACTCAAGAAATATGGTTGATTCCATGTGGCTCACATTTCAAGGGAAAGAGGAGCATATCTCATGTGGTATACATCTCATACTTACTTCTCTTATGTCATTTGATAAATCAATTTGCTTTAGTGAGATCATTGCATCTCAAAATTGGAGTAAAGCCATACTACTTGAGTATGAAGTCTCTCTTGAGAACATAGATGATGTTCTTAAAAGATTGAAATTGATTTTAAATCAATTAGAAAGCAAATGGTTATTTCATCAAATGTATGCTCTTGAGTCATGTAAGAGCAAAAGTGATTTGTTCACTCATAGTTTGAAAATTTGTATTGAGGCAAATTGTAAACTCTTTATGAGAGTAAGTGAATAATCTTCTAAAGACACTTATCTCCATAATGAAGTATTTAGCCTCATTGGATCTGAGATTAACATGGTAAACAAGCATGAAGATATGATGCAAACACTTTGTTATTATAGCATGCATAGTCTTGCCAATTTGGATAAGTCTAATTCTCTAGATCATGGTAACATGATGTTAGATCTTTGTGATCCTAATAAGTCAAGAAGAAATCTTTATTTTCTCATGGAGGAGCATGCACATGAAGAAGGAGCAAGCCTCAGGGTCAAGCATCTACATGAAATTTGGAAGTCAATTTCGAAGATGCTAGGATGGTGCAAAGCACTCAAGTTCATCAAGATGTCAACATCAAAGAAGCACTATCATGGATATGGTGATTTCAGATCAACATCAAACTCATTGGCTGATCTTCAAACCTTTTGAACCAGCAAAGACCAATTCAACCCATGGAGTCAAGTTCAAGATCATCATGTTTTCCATCAAGCTAAATTTACCAAGCTAGATTTTTGAGGAGGAGTGTGAAAAATGCAAAAATAAGCTTGTTAGAGGCCAAAAATCTTGTATATAGATAAACACACATGTGTGGAGCCTGTTCCCACGTGTGAAACTAGTGTACTTGTCATGTACCATAATCATATAGGATGTACATATGATTTAATTCAAGTTCTAGTGGCTAAAAAGGCCAAAAAACTAGTTTTCTAGACACATGACACATGGCATCAATCTATTAATTGCATGAGCCACATCCTTTGGTTAGGTGTCCTATCACATGTGTAGAGGACAGCTCACATGTGTGGAATAAGCTGAAGTAGGCAAATTTTGACTTCTAGAAGATTTATGTAGATCTCCATGTAGAAGAAAAATGGACCAAAAGTGCTTAAAATAGAAGGTTTTGTCCAA
>CM055098.1:72509168-72631898 GCA_029204225.1 Diphasiastrum complanatum
AGCGAATTCTATCCACACTTTTCCTGAAGCACCATGTCCCAACAATAAAAGAACCGAGAATAGCGCCCCTTCACGACAATTGAAGCCTAGTGCCGAGGGACCGACACTACTTTGGGTCGTGGACCCTGTTGTGGGTATTTCCTACATAGTAATAAACAAGTGGGGTCCCACCACTTAAAATACTGTTGGCCAAGCCTTACCTAGTGGGCCCTGCCACAGTACATTGTAAGTAGGGTAATAAGTGTGAGGGCACTGGCATCCTGCGCATGTAAGCCCAACCCAGCACAAGTAGCAAGTTGTAATTCCTAGGAATAAGAGACTAGCGGCTTAAAACTCTAAAAATGACATTAGAGACCCTAAGTCAAGTTGCAAATAAAAAAGCTAAAAGGGTCCAACTTAAAACTCACATGAATCATGTGAGTGCCCTTGTGCTTTCTTAGCACCAATAGATTTTAGTTGTCTTTATATTAAAGACTTGGATTAGAATCCTTGCCCCAATGAAGTGGCCAATGAGAGTGAAGAGGCTCACCTCTAAAATCTATAAGAGGGAGCCATTTCCTTCGTATTGTATCATCTTCCATTCTCATTCTAAGAAAACTCTCTTGGTTTCTCCATCTCCATCTCTCTCTCTCTCTCTCTCTCTCTCTCTCTCTCTCTCTCTCTCTCTCTCTCTCTCTCTCTCTCTCTCTCTCTCTCTCTCTCTCTCTCTCTCTCTCTCTCTCTCTCTCTCTCTCTCTCTCTCTCTCTCTCTCTCTCTCTCTCTCTCTCCCCCCCTACGTTAGGATAGAATAGCTTTGGGTAGGCGCTCGAGCCCCCAAAGCCTTTCTCAACCTAGGCATTTTCTCTCTCCCTCTCTCCACTCTCTTTCTCCTCTCTCTCCTCTCCCTCTCTCCTCTTGCTATGCTGGTGAAGGCGAGGTTGCCGCTCCCAGTGACGGACCCCTATGCTACATCAACGACACAACAATTGAAGCCATCCTCTTCCTCCTCCCCTTGTGCAAGATTTCCTTGATCTTCATTCCCTTGTGCATTCTTCTTATTATAGCATTCGGAAGCAAAGTGTCATTTCTTTCTACAAAAGAAACACTTCAACTTTGCTTTGTTCTTTTGCTTCTCTTTGGAGGTAGATGCTCCATCATTTGCCTCGACCTCCTTGCCTTGGATCTTCTTGAAAGGATGAGACTTCTTCTTGCCTTTAGATGTGAAGTTTGCTTTCTCATCACCATTATGTAGTGATAAGGACCCCATTCTTGTTTTGACGTGTAGAATCCTACTCTCCTCGGCCACAAAAACATTATGCAGTTTTTCAATTGATGGAAGTTGGTCTTGAATAGCAAAAGATTGAACTAGATTAGAAAACTCATCTCCTAATCCATTCAAAATTACTTGTACTAGTTCATTATCTTGGATCTTCTCTCCTATAGATCCCAATTCTTTGTTCAAGGATTTTATCCTTAGGACATACTCTTGTCCATTTTTTCCACTTTCCCTCATGCTTTCCAAGATCAAGTTTCTTAGCATAAGCACTCTTGAAGTGTTGTTGGATTCATAAATGTTCTTTAGTGAATCCCAAGCGTCTTTTGATGTGGTACAAGAAGCCACCTCCTTCAAGAGGTCATTGCTTACATTTAACTTCAAGCAATGTAGGGCTAATCTAACCCTCTCTTGTACTTTAGTTGTTCTTGGGGAGCTTGAGACTCTTCCTCAACTCCTAAGACAATATCAAAGAGATCATGAACCACTAGTAGTGATTCCATTCTTACTTTCCAAATGGAATAGTTTGTGGAAGTTAGTTTCTCACTAGATTCTAACATATATCCACCCATGGATGTCATTTTGAATGAAAGCCTATGAGATACACAAAGATCTCTTGATAAGGTGTGATCTAAGATAGATTTCTAGCTTTCAAGAAGCTTCTAATCTCGGCCCAATCAATCCTAGTTCAACTTCGATGATGGTATAATAGATCAACTACAAATATCGTAGCAATTCACTCCTCAAGAAATTGATTCTAGTTCAATTTGGTTTGATATTTCACACACACTTAAGATCTAAACAAATAAGCCTTAAAGATATGATCACAACTGCTTCAATGACTCAAATCACTATTTGATCATTAGCATTCAATAGATTGAACCTAGATCTAGACAATGCACTAAAAGCTTTGAATTTTGGACTAATATGCACTTTTTTGGATCAGAAGGTTGTTGTACGGTTTCACACGTGTGGACAGTACTTCAACAGCCCACAAATCGATCTTGACCAAAAACAATTATGTTACTTTTCTCTTTGAACTCGCCCTCTCAATTAGAACTCAAAAACAACAAATTGTCAATGATTTCTCAAGTACTATCAATCATTTAGATCACTCTTAGACTTGGCTCTGATACCATGTCAATTTTCAGAGAAAAAGGACAAATATTGATTGTATTATCAATCATTAAGAGTTATTGATTGCTTAATCCAAAGATCTATCAAGTTCTAGATGTTAGATCTTGAACTAGATGATTTACACTATGATTTAAACAAGAGCAATGGATCAAATGGTCAAACACATGGATGGGAGGCCTCACACGTGTGGAGGACAGTACCTGTACGGCCTGTTTATAGAGAGTAAAGTACATTAACTTGCAAATGCATTTCATTCATCAAAACTCAAGACAAATGTGAAAATCTCAACAAAACTAGAATTTGTCAATCTCACATCAAATTGTTATTGATTTGGTTGATCTCTTTATAGATCAAGTACATCCACAAGCTGTGTACTGTCCAGTAGGTCTTCACACGTGTGGAGTGCCTAGTCATCCAGATCCACCAATGGGAGCCATATGTGCTCATTTCCCAAAGTTGACTATTCTCTTTGGCTAGAAAACAAAAAGCTAGTCTTCCACATTTATAGGAATATTCTCTATAAAATAGGATCTAATGGAATCCTCCTATCTTATCTTCTAAAAGCTTATCCACACATGTGAATGGTATCTTGACATGTGTGAGTAATAACTCATTCACATGGAAGTCCAATCTATTTACACAAAGCTTGACCAATTTGACCATTTTCAAGATTCTACTCAAAGATCAATTTCACACTAGTGTAGATCAAGCTAAAGTCAATCTAACTTAATAAAAATGACTTATGTACATTCTTTCACACGTGAGAACAGACTCCACACGTGTGAGATCCTATCAAGCTCAGATAACTTGAGATCTACAAGATACAACAAATTGGAAGTGATATTTTAACAGTACTGAGTCCTATCAACTACTTTGCAGTGATCACATTCGAATTCTACTTTATGTTCTAGATCTGTGATTCTACTTACAAACAGCAGATTCGTAGATAAATTGGATACATATAGGACTTTAGAAAGTAGCTTAGATTGATCATTTGCAAAGCTCAATCTCACACTACCTTCACCTTTAATAGCTTGTGTGCTATTATCGCCAAGGTGAACGTATTTGTTGGTACTATAGGGGTGTATAGGACTCGAAATAGCCAATGAGGCTAGTCATGTGCTGAGTGGCACTTGAATCCAAGAACCAAGAACTGTCGTTGGATGCTCCTTGATGGCTGGTCATGAAGGCATCATGATCCGCTTCTTGAATGGGCTGTAGAGCTTCTATAGCTGCATTGTCCACTTGATTCGACTGTCCCTTGCTGTTGTTCTTGGCTTGTAGTATCCGGCAATCTTGAATCTCGTGGTTGTTTCATTTGTAGTATCTGCAGAACAGCTTCTTCTTTGTCTGCAGATTCGACTGTTCTTTTTGATGTGTTGATTTCTGGGAACTAAAATTGTTCGTGCACAGTGGAATAAGATATCTCACTCTTTCCTCAAGCATGACTATGCCTATCAGTCTCAAACAGAACATTAGTGATAGAAATCACGTTTGATCTGATTACGTAGCCAAACATTAAGCATCAAAACATCAAAAAAATAATTTGTCGTGAACAACTAGACAAATTATTAGTCATGAATTATTTGCGAAGAGCTAGACTAATAATCAGTCACGAACAGCTAGACTAATAATAATTCGTGAAGAGCAGATAACCAGATTAAGTAATTAGGAAACCAGATAGAACGTAGAAAAGCATTGCAATATTGACACGAATTTGAATGCAGAACAAATAGAGCTATAATCAAATTAAGTATAACGAAATATGTGAAGAATTGAAAAAGATTATCTATGTTAGATATAGGGGTCTTATGTTTTTTACATCAAGCATCTAGGTGTAGGATGTTGATAGGAATAAATTTGGCATAGATGACAAATTATGCATTTTCACTTGTAATGCCACTATTGAGCCAAAATAGAGTAAGAGGCTAAACACGTGCCAATTAGAGTGTAGACAAGTGTAAAGTTTTTGTTTGATGAATTCCAAGAGGTCCAATAGGATTTAGAGGTGGAACCTTGTGAGGTCCAATAGGAAATTGAGGTGTGCTTGAATATAGTCCAATAGAATTAAGAGATGCATGGATCAATGATCCAATAGGATCAAGAGGTGACAGAATATGGTCCAATCATAGTTAAGCATAGTGGTAGCTCGTGGACCTACTAGTATCATTGTACTCCTCATTTTGAAGCTAATTGATTTGGTGATTTCATGGATTTTTGTGAGTTATTAGATTTCTAGCTTTCTCTCTCTACCCGAGAGCTCATGATGCATTTTCTCTCTCTACCCGAGGAGAGCAGCTTGTTTTTACTTAGATTATTTTTTGAATACTTCCCACATGTGTGAGTGAGAGTTGGAAGTGATTGAATGCATGTAGTAGTGTGTTTTTGCCATAGGATTCAAGATTGATCTTGAATCTCAATCTAGTCTTGATCTTGGTGCATCTACACACCTTAGGAGATCACAAGTACATGTAGTGGACAGTCCACACGTGTTAAATTCAACATGGTATCAGAGCCTACCTAAGGTTACCATGCATTTGATCCATCTAAGTGAAATTTTTTTTATCAATCTTGAGCTAGAAGTTGTCAAGGCCCATTTTCCTAGCTATCTTGTTCAATCTTGGATCAAAAGAGATCAAAAGGACATTGATTGGGTCTGACCTGGTACTGTACGGAATCAGGTGCTCAGACACGTGTGAGGAATATCCAATTTTAGTTTGGAAGTTCTCTCTCATGTTTGATCCATTTATCTTGCTTGATAGCTTGTTTTGAAGCTATTTTTGTCTAGTTTCTGTTGCAATCAGTTTCATTCCATTTGGTTGAGCCACTCAAAAGTTATAAGCTTTTGAAGAGGGTTAGGTAGGGCACCTAGACCTGGGTGGACACATTTGGTTTGGTCAAGAGATTGCTTGGTTGATCCAAAATCACAGTTGTATGCTTGCCAATCTCATCTATATGTGATCTAGGCATTGTTTTGAGATCTTAGCCATTTTGTTTCATGCAATATCATTGTATTTGAGTCAAATTTGGTTTCTTAGTGTATTTCACACGTGCTAAGAGTGTTAGATCCTAACTTTGCCTATACTCCATCATTTGATGTGAAATAGATCTTGTTTTAGAGAGATTTGAGTAGCTAGTGAGAATCAATTCACAAATTGTTGCAAGATCTTTCATAGGAGGAGATAGTACTCAATTATTGGATCCTATTGAAAGTGTGTAACAGCAGTTTTTGTTCATCATTTGAGTTTTCTTCACTTCAAATGTCTTCAATGGGTTCATCCTTGTTGGAACCAAGTGAAAGATTGAACACTTCAAATTATTCAATTTGGAAAATGAGGATGGAGTCCATCTTGATCCTTCAAGACGTGATAAACATAGTTCTTGGCCTTGAAGAAGAACCACAAGTTCTTCAAGAGGTTCAAAAATACAAAAAGAGAGCTAGGATGGCTCTCCACTACATTAAGATGAATGTCTCTAATGAGATATTGAGGGAGATAGGTACTTGTACAACAGCCAAAGAAGCTCGGGATTGTCTCAAGACTATCTATGAGGCTAAGAATACCTCTAGGCTTCTCACTCTTAGGAATCAAATCTTTCAAAGTAGCCAAAAGAGTGATGAGAGTGCATCTAGTTATGTTTTGAGAGTAAAAGATATTCATAGAGAGCTTGCTTGCATTGGTGATTCCATCAATCAAAATGAGCTAGTTCAAGTCATTCTCAATGGCTTGAGAAGTGAATTTGATAACCTTGTCCAATCCTATGCCATTAAGGAGGAGCTACCAAGTTTGGAGGCTCTCCAAAGTGTGCTAATTTCAGAAGAATTAAGACAAGAGTACAAGCTCTTGAGAATGGACAAGCTTTTTCTCACTCATAATGATGGCAAAGCTCTCTTTGCCAAAAATAAGCACAAAGGGAGGAGCAAGAACCAACATCAACAATCCTCAAGCAAGGACAAAGTCAAATCCAAAGACAAAGATGAGGAGGAAGATGATTCCTCTAATGCGTCATCATCCAAGCTCAAGAAGAAGAAGATCAAGTGCTTTTATTGTGGCAAGAAAGGTCATTATGCCACCAATTGCTTCAAAAAGAAGAATCAACTCAAGCAAGCCAATATTACCAATGAGAAGGAAGACACTATTGCAAGTGATGGAGAGGGATCTCTTATGGTCTCTAGTTTCTCATCTACTCCTTTCAAGAAGGACGGCCTATGGTATATTGATAGTGGAGCCTCTTCACATATGTGTAGCTCCAAGGACTCTTTCTCTTCTATTGCACCTTATGATGGAGTCAAGAAATCAATATACACTGCAAATGATTTTGAATGTCCTATTGAAGGCATAGGGAACATTCCCTTGAAGCTTGCATCCTCTAAAGTTCTTTCTCTCTCTAGAGTTCTTTATGTACCTAAGCTTACCAAGAATCTTATTAGTGTTGGCCAATTGCTTGATAATGGCCTTGATGTAAAATTCAATGTTGATACTTGCACTATCAAGAAGAATGATGAGATACTTGCATTAGGATCTAGATTTGGTGGCATCTATAAACTAGATCCAAATGAGTATGTGAATGCTTGTAATGTTGCTCTTGTGAACAAGCTCTCTATGGAGGAATTATGGCATAGGAGGTTGGGACATCCCAACTACAAATCCATGCTCTCTATGATCAAAGAATCCAAAGCTATTGGCTTGCCAAAGTCACTCTCCAAGAAGATCAAGCCTTGTGAGGCTTGTGCTATTGCTAAATCTCACAAAAAGCCATTTACAAGATCTTCTATCAAAAGCAAACATCCTTTGGAGTTAATCCAATCGGATGTGCATTTCTCATCAACTACAAGCAAGGGAGGAGCCACTTGTTTTGTTACTTTCATTGATGATTACACAAGATTCACTTGGATATATCTTCTTGCTTCAAAATCTATGGTGTTTGATCATTTCCTTATTTTCAAAGCTTATGTAGAGAAGCAATTCTCATTCAAGATTAAAGCTCTTAGAAGTGATGGAAGTGGTGAATATATCTCCAATAAATTTCAAGATTTTTGTGAGCTTGAAGGCATTAAAAGAGAGTTTTCTTGTGCCTACTCTCCATCTCAAAATGGAGTGGCCGAGAGAAAGAATAGATCTCTATGTGAATGTGCAAAATCTATGAGAATTGAGGCATCTTTGCCCAAAGATTTTTGGGGAGAAGCCATTAATTGTGCAAATTATCTTTGCAATAGGCTCCCACATATAGCTCTTGGAGGAAAGTCACCATATGAAATCTTATTTTTAAAGAAGCCTAAGGTTGATCACCTTAGAGTTTTTGGATGCTTATGCTTTGTCCATATTCCCTTGGAAACAAGGAAGAAGGAAGATCCTAGTGCATGCAAAGGGATCATGGTTGGATACTCATCCACCAAGAAGGCCTATAGAGTCTTTATACTCTCTACTTCTCAAGTTATTGAAAGTAGAGATGTTGTCTTTCATGAAGATCTACACTCATCATTTGAAGAGGCCGAGATCAAGAAATCTATGGATGCATCATCAATTATTGATTTTGAAGACAATCATCATGTGATGGGGTCGAGATTTGAAGAAGACTCTCCTCGGATTTTTTCACCAAGAAGATCCATGAGAGATAGATCCGAGCCTAAGAGGCTCTCATATGTTGACAAAGGCAAACAAGTGGATCTTGATTCCACTAATTATGTTTTTTATGTCTCTCATGAAGAGCCAAAGAATGTACAAGAGGCACTCAATACCAAGGAGTGGTATGATGCCATGAAGCAAGAGTATGATGCATTGATCACCAACAATACTTGGGAGCTTGTGGATCCTCCATCCAACAAGCATGTGATTGGTTGCAAGTGGGTATTTCGGATCAAGTTCAATCATGATGGCACCATCAACAAGCATAAAGCAAGATTATGTGCCAAAGGATTTGCTCAAATCCATGGTCTTGATTATGAGGAGACCTTTGCACCCGTTGCAAAGATGGTGACAATAAGAATTCTTATTTTTCTTGCTTGTTTTTTCAAGTGGAAGGTGTTCCAATTAGATGTATCCAATGCTTTTCTAAATGGTTATCTTTAGGAGGAGATCTAAATGGAACAAACTCAAGGATTCATCAAGGATGAGTCCAAAGTGTGCTTGCTCTTCAAAAGTCTTTATGGACTCACACAAGCACCAAGATCATGGTATTCAAGACTCAACACTTTTCTTATCTCACTAGGATTTACTCTTAGTGACTATGATCCTTCCATGTATCTAAAGTTTGTTGATAGCAATATTGTCATTCTTCTAATTTATGTTGATGACATTATTCTTTGTGGAAGTTGTATCAAGATTATTGGCTACTCGGATTCGGACTTTGCAAGTGACAAGATGGATCAAAAGTCTATTAGTGCATACACTATCTTTCTTGGAGGCAATCTAATATCTCGGCTTTCCAAAAAGCAAGATACTATATCTCTCTCTTCATGTGAGGCCGAGTACAAAGCACTCACTACAACTACCAAAGAAGTGCTTTGGATCAAGAGGTTATTAATGGAGCTAAAGTGCATCAAGGAGGATGATCTACCAATGATCAAGTGTGATAACATCTCGGCCCAAGCTCTTGTCAATAATCCCATATTTCATGCAAGAAGCAAGCACATAGAAGTGGCACACCATTTTGTGAGAGAAAAGCTTATTGGAGGAGAAATCTATTTGGAGCATGTCAACTCGTCCTCTTGTATTGCCGATCTACTCACCAAGCCTTTGAGCAAAAGTGCTTTCATCAAGCATAGATCTAATCTTGGAGTTATATCAAGATCAATGTTCAAATCTTCATAGATAATTTTTTAGGAGGAGTGTGAAGAATTGAAAAAGATTATCTATGTTAGATATAGGGGTCTTATGTTTTTTACATCAAGCATCTAGGTGTAGGATGTTGATAGGAATAAATTTGGCATAGATGGCAAATTATGCATTTCCACTTGTAATGCCACTATTGAGCCAAAATAGAGTAAGAGGCTAAACACGTGCCAATTAGAGTGTAGACAAGTGTAAAGTTTTTGTTTGATGAATTCCAAGAGGTCCAATAGGATTTAGAGGTGGAACCTTTTGAGGTCCAATAGGAAATTGAGGTGTGCTTGAATATAGTCCAATAGAATTAAGAGATGCATGGATCAATGATCCAATAGGATCAAGAGGTGACAAAATATGGTCCAATCATAGTTAAGCATAGTGGTAGCTCGTGGACCTACTAGTATCATTGTACTCCTCATTTTGAAGCTAATTGATTTGGTGATTTCATGGATTTTTGTGAGTTATTGGATTTCTAGCTTTCTCTCTCTACCCGAGAGCTCATGATGCATTTTCTCTCTCTACCCGAGGAGAGCAGCTTGTTTTTACTTAGATTATTTTTTGAATACTTTCCACATGTGTGAGTGAGAGTTGGAAGTGATTGAATGCATGTAGTAGTGTGTTTTTGCCATAGGATTCAAGATTGATCTTGAATCTCAATCTAGTCTTGATCTTGGTGCATCTACACACCTTAGGAGATCACAAGTACATGTAGTGGACAGTCCACACGTGTGAAATTCAACAAAATATACAGGTCAATAATGCAGGTGAGCACAAAACAATAGCGGATGTAACTGCGTGCTTCACAAAGCTAATCACACAATCTGTAAAGGTGATGAACCTATTACTAACAATACATCTAGAAGAAAAGAATCAATGCACGAGAGCATCTACGATGTCTATCTCTAATTATCAGTGATGTTTTGTTCTCTCTCTATTCTGATGTCGTTCTGATACTCTATATATCGCAGATGGTATTCCATATATATACATAATTTTACAAGTGTGCAGATGAAAAAAGTACAAAAGTGGTTGTGCTGTCTGTTGGAGATCGTGGGTGGCTACTGTCATTGTCAAATTTGATTGCACAATGCATGGGATGAGCGTGAGAAGGCCGCAACATCAGCCTTCGCTAAAATTAACGTTGATGAAAGTGCAAAAACGCGACACCCTGACAAATGCCTTAAAAATTGAGTTACAGGGTACCTTCGCTTTCTATAAGAGCACCTTTGGCATTTGTAGGGCAGTGTCGCCTTTTTCGCCTGTGGAAATTTACTTGTATTTATGCAGACAATCGCATTTTATTCGCCTATCTTATTTTACATGTAAATATGCAGACTGTGCGACAACGCAAGTAAAATACAACAACATGAATGGAGGTAGATTAACATAAGATTTAGGAGAGTAGAGGAGATAAATCCAACAATTATTGCATATGCTAGACTTAGACTCCAACAAGCATCACAAACAAAACAATTACATATCAAATGTGACACCATTATAGGTCAAGCATCAAGAACTAGAGTCAAATCAAAGTTACCTAGCCTCCAAATCCCTACACAAATCCTAATCAAATCAATAAATGGACTCTATACACACTCAAGTAAAGGAATATTGACTGAAATTATTGCTCAATAAGAAATCAATTAAGCACCATTGCATTGCATGAAGAAAATATCTTATGAACAAAACTTTCAAGAATACAAGTATGAGCCATAATAGTATTTGTATGTTTAACACATTGCTAGTTTTTTTAAATGTTTTTTTTGGAATCAACTCGTGGAAGTTAGTATGTATGTCAGAAGGTCATAAATATGGCCTCCTAATGCCCATGTACAAGCAACAACATCAGTCAACCCACTATATGTAACTAAAATGGTCAACTTTCATGCAGTTAACCTCCTAATCATCTCAAGGGGGGCCATAAGTCATGAACATTGATTGATGGTTACATTGGAGAGCCACCAACAAGTATGGACGATTACTGAATGACACTCAAAACAAGAACCTGCTTGAAAATATTGGATAAGAAACATGCTTTGATTTTTCTATTTTGGCCTCACTTCAACCCGTGCACACATATTTGGGACCCTTTGACCTCTTTTAGGGGTGTTGGGGCCCAAAAATAGAATATTTGGTTTGAAACTTGGATGTTTCAAAAGCATTTGGAAAGTCCAAGTTTCAAACAAGTCGTAATCACCCAACAGGGAATTGGCTCAATTGCTTAGCTTGACATTCAAACTTTCTTTGATCTCAGGTTCAAGCCTTCCCTTGGAAACCAAGAAACGAACAAGTCGTAATTAGTAATCATACAAGTTTGAATGTTACTACTATACTAGGAGCATAAGAGGATGAGCTTGATATGAACTATATTAGTGCTAAGTGAATGACATAGCTTTTGAGCTACAGATGGAGATCGTTCTTACTATTGTCACTAGGTAGCACACTTTCCATAGCCATAAACAAGTTCTTTCCACTTCAACCCACATCTTTGTTTGGATGATGTGTTCTTTCTCTAAAGAAAGTCATTTCAATACGACCTAAGTAATAACTGATGATGACCAAGAGGATATAAATTCATTTGTGTTGTTTGGGACTAGTTATAATATTGTTCTTGTTCGTCCTTTGTGCAGCTGAGTAAGTACAAGCAAGATATGTGAAGCAAAGATGAAGAAATAGGATCATGTGCTACTATTGAAGTGAAATGCTGCCTTTCTGTGAGAAAAATAAATATTCGCTTCGAAATTCTCTGAGAAGTTCCTCATAAATATAGTTGATGCTAATTATGACATCATAGACTCATTTCCATGCATACTTACAAGCTCTCCCATATTTAGCTGGAAAAATTGACAGATCAGGAAAAAATACTCCACATCAAGACCATGATATCAGGTGACAGAAGCAGAGTTTGTCCCAGCAAGAATTCTGAAATTGCCCTTGTGCCACCACTAAATGTCAGTGAGCTCAAAATGGTCATCTATCTCATCAGTTGCTAAAGGACGCATCTCAATTTCCTTTTAGTACCAACACTGCACCAGAGGCTGATTTTAAAGCAAACCAATAGCTTAAAAAATTGATCGTAGCTACCTCTGATCTGATGAATGCAGTTAGACGCTAAAATTCCAATGATTGTGTTTGAGAAAAAGAGTTCTACTTCAAGGCAGATGCAAATACAGTGTACATAAAACTTGTACCATACAGCAATCTATCATAGCATTCATAAAAGTGCGGTGAAATGGATTCACAATGAACAGATATTGCAAGAATTGCTTGCCAAACGGCAGCTTCTTATTGAAGGTTGATAAACTGGCAATATGCCACAACATATTCTGAGAAGTTGAGAAGTGCAATAAACGACCAGTCATGAGAATTATAGCGAACCCACCGGGAAGAATTAAAGGACATAAACCTGGAATAACTATATATGCTAGTCTGGACTGAAACATTCAACATACCAAACAATGTATGGTATCCGACAGTGAATGTAAAAGTTGTAGTAGTCTGGAGGCTAACTTTGTAGATGCAGAGGTCGATATCTTTGGGAAACATATGAATAGTGGAGAATAAAATTGCACCATTGAAGGACAATAGAGACTTTTGTTACTATGGTAGCCAGTTCATATCTGAAGTGCTCACCTCAATATTGTTGGCTTGAAAATTCAATGTTCACAGTTTGGTCTGGCCGCAAGAGAGTTTTGGTAATAAATCTGGAAACTTTGGAAACTGACTATTCAAGGGTTTCAGTCATACTCATTTGCAGTTTTCTTTTTACTCAGGATGCCATCTACAGAATGAAGCCTTGTCCAAATCCTTTAGCTTTGCAGATTCTGATAAAGCCTACAAATCACAAGGCAAATAACATTTAAGAAGATTAGTAACATTCTTATCAACAATTGATTTCTGATAGTACATGACCATACTCCAAAGGTTGGAAAAAATGCAGGGATACTTATAAAATCTTCTATCAGTTAGTGTCAAAGCGAATCTCAATATGTTGATATAACATTCTCCTTCCAAGAACTTGCTGAGGATATTTTATATCCATTTTATGAATTCTCTCCATTATCTCACCTTGGTGCTTCATTATGAACTTTCCAGAGAGATCTGAGACAGTGCATGACTCAATGCATTGGCTGGAGAGTGACTGGAAGCTGAGGCCAGGCCTTGCAACATCTTGATAACTTCCACTGTATCATCTAGGTAATATCTGGCCTTGCTAGGTTTCTGTCCAACAGTGCAGGCAAATACTTCTGCCACAGATGATTGTGGTGGTGTTGCCATGGCGTTTTCAATGCCCTCAAACATATCTTCATCAGATCTATCATCTCCAATGCAAACAACAAAATCAGGAGGAGTTCCTCTGCTTGCCATTGAGGCTAAGAGTTGCTCTGCAATCCGGCCCTTGCTAACTCCCTACATGACAATTTGACAGAAGAATTGATGAGCAAAATGGACACCAATAAGAAAACAGATAGTCATGAGACAGGTACAAATAGTAACGAAATCCAGTAAATAACCAATCCTGACCTAGTGTTACCTGTGGTTTTACTTCGACAATGTGTTGACCACTTTTTACAGAAACAGGCTCGTTTGCTAAGACACTCTCCAAGTGATCCAGAAGTTCTTTTGCCTGCCAGGACCCAAAATCAGGATCTGCATCTTGATGGTGCCATACTAAGGCACTCTCCTTAGTCTCAATCGAAGAGCCATCGGTGCTTTCCATATATTGCATCATAACCGGAGAAACAACTTGTTTCCACTCAAAATCCACAACTGGCACACTTGTGATCCATTCAGCATCTCTATGCCACCTGCGTGTTATGAAGCAATCTATCACATCATAATCTTGCCAAATCACATACAGCAATCACAAGAAGCTAGCGGCTAATTTATAGATTAAATAAGACAAAACAAACTGTTCAACAATACAAAAAGACACAGCTGATAATTTGGCTGCTATCAGCCCCAAATTGGGAAATTCCACAAGGATGTCCAGCCACCTTCGTTCTTTCAGCTTTCTTTCAGGGTTCTCAAATTTGAGGAGTTTCTAAGCTTCATTTTCCTTAGGCTAATTGACAGAATGGACTGCTATGCAGTCTGACATAACGCAGTAATATGCAGTGGATAGACTTGACAAACACACAATGGTCTTCTCAGCTTTCGGTGTCATCAGGATCAAAAATGTTCCTGAAGCTTTTAGTCCTCCTCGTTCAAGCATTTTCTTGAAAACTAAATAATCATAAATTATTGAGCTGCCTCTATCTACGAAACAAATTACAGAAGAGTAGTAGATTAAAAACGAAACAGACCTGTAAAAGTAGCCATGCTCAGCTGCTATACCCAACTTTGCACATGGTGCAAACCACTCACTGAGCGTTTGGCGACCTCTTCCACTGACGATGAAAACCACATTGTTTGGATCGCTGCAAAGAGTGTCCATAACTGATAACACTTCAAGACTAGGAGTCTTGTTGATTGAACCCTGGGGCATCATAGTGCCATCATAATCTAAGAGTATCACTCTGCTTGTGGAACGCTTGTATGCAGCCACAATGTGCTCCGTTGACAGCTTCCTGAAATTGGGATCCAAAGCAATTACTCTGAAACCTAAACCAAATCCAATACCATAGCAAAGTCTCCGGGAGTGTTCTCGACACTTCCTTTCAAGATCGCTCATAAAACTCTGAGCCCAGTAAGCCACATCATGTGAACTCACATACTTATAGTGCTTCTCATGTCTTGCTACTTTCTCTGATTCTGGCATTGTGATTGCCGAGTTCATTGCATCTGCCATAGCCTCAACGTTCCAAGGGTTTACTCTAATGGCCCCACTGAGCGACGGCGAACACCCTATGAACTCAGAAACAACAAGCATACTCATTTTGGCAGGTTTTAGGCTCCCCTCGGACCGAGAGATCCCCTGTCGAGACACCACATACTCATAGGGGATCAGATTCATTCCATCCCTAACCGCAGAAACTATACAGCACTCTGCGATACTGTAAAAAGCAATTCTTTCGTAAAGAGGAACAAATCTCTCTAGCAGCACTATTGGTTGATAACCATCCCAGCCAAACTGGTCATTCACCCGTTTAGCAACAGTATAAGCCTCATTTTGGACTTCAATTACATCCTTGCCTCGACCCCTTGCTGGATTTGCAATCTGAACAAGAACAACCTTTCCCCTCCACCTCCTATGTTGCTTCAAGAGCTCCTCCAATGCCAGAAATTTAAGTCCAATGCCCTTGAAGATGTCCATATCATCCACCCCAAGCAGCACAATCTTTCCATCAAACTGAGCTTGCAATTCTGCAACCCTGAGACTAGTTTCCTCAAGGTTCAGACAAGCTTCTAACTGACCCATGTGAATGCCAACAGGCATGATTTTAATCCCAACTGTTCTGCCATAGTATTCCAATCCAATGTAGCCTCTTTTAGACTCATACTTCAACCCTAGCATTCTACTGCAGCAAGACAGGAAATGCCTTGCATAATCAAAGGTGTGAAAGCCCAGAAGATCCACATTCAAAAGAGCTCTCAAAATCTCTTCACGAACAGGAAGGGTGCGATAGATTTCTGATGATGGAAAGGGACTGTGAAGGAAAAATCCCATCCTGATCCTGCAGAACTTCCTTCTTAGAAAAGTGGGAAGCACCATAAGGTGGTAGTCATGAATCCACACATAGTCATCATCAGGGCTGATCACCTCCATCACTTTATCTGCGAAGATCTTATTGGCAGAAACATAAGCCCGCCACAGGGAGCGTTCAAAACGGCCACCGTGGTCCGGTGACAAGGGGAGGGTGTAATGGAAAAGCGGCCACAGGTGCTGCTTGCAAAAGCCGTGATAAAATCTACTCCTGAGATCAGAAGGCAGAAAAGCTGGCACGCAATTGAAGTCTTCCAGAAGCTTTGCTGCTACCTCATCTTGCTCCTCGTTTTCTACTTCTACCTTCAAGCAGCCAATATAAATCACTTCCAGATCATCTGGAAGCCCATCTTTTAGTCTCAGAATAAGAGAGTCTTCGTCCCACCTGAAGGACCATGAGAGGTTGTCTGCCCTTCGCTCTGCATGCAATGGCAGCATATGTGCAACGATGATAGCTCGGTCTTGTGTCACTGATGATGCCACGTCTGAAGTAACACTATTGGTGGTGTCCTCGTCACGGGCATCGAGCCAGAAACCTGGTGAAGTGTTTACCCTCGGCAGGCGGCGAGCTCCCTGAGCAAATGGAGCATGATCCCCAGATAACTCCAGAAGATTGGAGTAGGATTTTGACAGCATATTGTCTAGTTAGCTTTACATGCAACAATTGGAGAACTACGTTACAAGGAGAAAAAATCGCAATTCGCAATGTCTTACCATCCTCTCTAAAATTTGTACCTACATGGCTCTGAGGTTGGAAATATGCTCATATTTTGTGCTTCCTCACTAAAGATGATACGATGATTATTGTACCCATGCAATATCCATGAAGAACTACAGGCAACTAGCAGTTAAGCCTTTACGATCCAATCATATACCCAGAACAGGCGAAGGAAAATATCTATTATGAAGTGAAATAAGATGTAGAAAAGATACAAGGTTATGAGGAAGCAAACAAAACGTGCAATGGGTTGTGCTTGAGAACTTCAAAGGCAAAGGCAGAAAATATGTCTGTCTGCCATCTGTTGCTCCAATTACCTCGAAGGAAATGTTGGGCTATGATAGCTCACACAGTACAATGCTGAGTGACAGGCAATGATGCCAAACCAACCAAAAGAATGCCGAAGAATAGAAAAAAATTGCTGCGGATTGAAGGACTACAACACGCTGGATGCAATACGGACCATCCACAAGAGGCAGCAGCAACTATAGCTCGAGTGTCAGAAACGGCTGGCAAATGCCTGTAACCAGATACATAACGCTCAGCCCAATACTCAAAAATCAAATCTTCGTTCATGCACCTTGACCAGACCCACATGGAAAACGGCACCAAAATATTGCGGCTAAGCAAAGAGTTGGAAGATATGGCTGCCCAGCACAGCAGATCTAGCCCTCACCGTCCACACAAGACCGGACCAAAAGAGTAGAATAAAAAGCCGGAATAATGCTGCTGCTGGCAGGTAGGAGCCGAGTAGAGAGGGATTGCATTTGCATGGCTTGTGGGCAGCAGAAAAATAATGATAATAGTAAGGGCCGTATGCGCCAGAGCGGAAAGATCTTTAGACAGAAAGCAGTCCAATCCAGATAGATCCGGAGAAGTGCGAAACAACAGACGACAAGGACAAGAGCAAAGGAAAAGAAGAGGCCGAGCTCTATCTATCTTCCTTCCTGACTCTTTCTTCCTCACCAAAAGAAAAAGAGAAAGAAGATGATGATGATGCTGCTGATGCTGATGATGATATTGTTTGCACAAAAGAGGCAGAGAAAGACAGAATGCGCCAGAGGAGAAAGAAGGAAGACAAGTACAGGTAGAATACTCTAAGACAAAAAAGACGAAGAAGAAGAAGAAACAAAAGACAAAAGAGAGAGAGAGAGAGAGAGAGAGAGAGAGAGAGAGGGGGGGGGGGAGAAAGAGAAACCCAAGGAAAGAGAGAAAGTACTCAAAACCCTAATATTGATTGCTGGCGTCAATACTAGGGTTTTGACTCTGCCCTACTCTCCTTTGACCAGATCTAGATCATATTTACTTCCTGACACGTGGCCCTAAATGCCCAGCTGTACCCTGGTCTCCGTTGACCTGTTGAGAATCTTCGGAAATGGGCGGGAAAAGCGGGTCTGAATTAGGGTTTGGGCCACTAAAATGCTTTTTTTATAAACCCTAAAAATGTAGTCAGACCACCTGGATGCTACAGGAATTATCTGGAAGCTCTTGACACGGGGCAAAATCTGTCGAGTATCATCAACACTTGGCAAAATCTGAATGCTTTTGAGGATGTCCAGTCTAAGAATATGCAAAGTAGAGAAGCATGTTAAATTAGAAGGAATATAAACATACCAACAATGGAACAAATGGCCGACTAGAATAGTCCATTTCGCGATGCGAGCAAGGGCCCACTCTTATCCAACGAGGTAAATCCTTCCTTCCACCGATTTTAGAACATGACTTGAGGATGACATGAGAATATGTTCGTCATTTGATTAAGTCTTCTACATCGTTGGATAAGGGTGAGCCCTTGCTTGCGCACTCATTCACATCTACAACTACATTCTTCCAATAATAGCATTCAAAATTTTAGTTTCTTTGGGGCGTTCACTAAACTCCGAAATGCCTACTACTGAAAATAGCATTTGTTAGCCATCCAATGGTGATCTTTTTAATTAACAAAATACGATTTTGAGATATAACTAGTGATGGGCTTGATCTGGAAAGTGTTAATACATGAATATGATACTAAGTGACAAAATGAGGGAGGGATAACACCTCCAAAGCCAAGGGAAGCAATCAAATATTGTAAGCATTTTTCAAGATGTGAGGATGCTCCCAAGGTGGCAACAGCTAGCTAGCTAGATCAGATATTCAAAGGGCAAGCTTAGTCAAAGTAGGTCAAGGGCATCCTTTGTATTTTGTGAGGAGTGTATTTCCACTAACGCTTGCAAATTGCAATGGCAAGCTGATGGCCCACGTCTCTCATCCAAGGTTTTTGGAGAGCCCTTGGATGGTGGCGGGCTCTTGAGGCTTTCACCACCATTGGATGAGGTTGGGGATATCCCATCATGGCAATAGAAATATGCTATATCTACTTTGTGAACTTAAATTATATTCAAATTGCACAATACTTTGTCATTCTTGAGAGTTATGTTTTGGAGCACGTGATGTAAATTATGATGGCAAAAATATGATGGAATGAATACCTTGTAGTTGCAGTCTTGACACAACATTTGCTTGTGTCCAACCGTTTGGCTATGTAAACATGGACTTTATAACCAAATTGCTTCCTTCGTAGCTTGTGAGGCTACAATGTACTCAGATTCTGTAGAAGATAGAGCTATCGAAGATTGTTTGCGACTGTTCCAGGAAATTGGACCATTGTTGAGGAAGAATGTAAATCCAGAAGTGGATTTACGAGTGTCTACATCTCCTGCCCAACTTGCATTTGTGAAACCAATGAGTAAATTGAGTTTGTCGTTGTCGACTGCTCCATAACAAATGCAAAAGTCCATAGTAGCTCAAAGATATCTCATGACTCTGGTAAGCGCATTCTAATGTGTCATAGCAGGGTTAGTCATAAACTGACTTAAGGAGCTAACTGCAAAAGTTATGGTTGGCCTGGTACAGATCATTGCGTACATAAGAGATCTTATTATCGAATGATAGTTGTTTGGGGACATTGGTCCTTTGACAACTTGAGACCTGGTTCCATTGGTGAGAGAGCTAACTTGCAATTAACCAGATTATATCTGACTAACATATTGTATATGTACCTTTGTTGAGTGATGTAGATCAACTTTCGATTTCTGTCTCTATGGATTTGAATACCAAGGCAGAAATGAGCTTCACCCAGATCCGTCATGTCAAATTCAGAAGATAGCATTGTCTTGCCTTCTTTGATCAGATCGATAATGTTGCCACGTATAACGTGATAATGATAAAAGACTGTTGCATTGTCTTGAAGTAAACATTCGAATTTGAAGAGCTTGGTATGTAGCCGTGATCAATATGAAACCATGCTCGAGCAAATTGCTTCAAGCCATAAAGTGCCTTATGGAGTCTACACACATGATTGTGCTTACCCTCAATAATATAACCTTTGGGTTGCACCATGTAAATGTCTTCTTCGATAACTCCATTGAGATATGTTGTCTGTACATCCATTTGATGTATTTCCAAATCTGCTGCAGCAGCAAACGATAATAAAAGTCGAATAGAAGAATGCTTAGCTATTGGACTGAAGGTCTCAATGTAATCGACGTTGTATACCTGAGAAAATCCTTTGGCGACAAGTTGGACTTTTTTTCTGTTGATGCTTCCTTCTGCTTTGTACTTGACTTGCATCCGAATTCGCGTTTTTGTCTTTGACCATAAAAGTGCCTTCTTCCATTTCGACTTCAGGAGATATTGTAACTGTATTTGCTTGTTGATCAAGTTGCTTGGCTCCATTCTTAGCTTTGAGAATTCGGCAATCATGGATCTCATGGTTATTGCGTTTGCAATACCCGCAAAACATCTTCTTCTTTGACGAATGTGGATTCGATGATTGTTCTTGACTTTGAGTTTGTTTTTTATTCGATGTAGACTGCTTGGAGCTTTTCGGCTTTTGTCGTTTCGAGCCCTTGTTGACTGAGAGTCTTGACTTCTTCGATTATCTTCTTGCAGCAACATAGTGATAACTCTGGTAAGAGTTAAATCTGAGTGTGTCATGATGATCATCACCCAGTTCTCATATGTAGAGGGCAGGCTTGAAAGCAATGTCATAATTGCGACTTGATCGTCTATGACTGATCCGACAGCGGCCATCTATTGCAAGAGATTCTTAAACTGGTTAATATGATTCTGAAGAGAATCATTATTAGACATCTTGAGTGTGCAGAATTTCCTTCGAAGATGCAACTTGGTAGTTACGTCTCTCACATCATATAGTGAGCTCAAGATGCCCCAAACTTCTTTCGAAGTTTTGGCTTCAACTATGTGGCCAATCTGAGTATCTGATATGTTGAGGATAATAAGCGCAAAAGCTTTACCATCCTTCGACTTCCATTTCGAGTCGTTTATGTCGTCTTCAGGCTTCACTTCAATACCTGTAACAACATCCCACAAGTCATTGGCGATTAGCAAGGTCTTCATCTTAAATTTCCATTAATGCTAATTGGATCCATTCAACTTGTCTGCGATAAGACCGGCCTAATTACTTTGAGAATCCATCTGGAACTTTAGATTGTCAATAATTCAATTGTTGTTAAGAGAAAGATGTAGTGTTGCACTACAATTGAAAATC
The DNA here is from genome assembly GCA_029204225.1 of Diphasiastrum complanatum. Lineage (NCBI taxonomy): Eukaryota > Viridiplantae > Streptophyta > Lycopodiopsida > Lycopodiales > Lycopodiaceae > Diphasiastrum > Diphasiastrum complanatum. Next base: position 72,530,299 of record CM055098.1, read on the forward strand.
AATTATCTGATACCGAAGCAAATTGATTCGAAACAAAGAATAATTTGATATCACAAAAGATAGCAAGTATAAGAGCTTGCACTCTGATATAGTACTAGGCCTTGAAACAGAATCAATGCTCTGATACCATGTTGGAAAGAGGTGTGTAAAAGATAGGTTGAAAAGAATCAAATGAAAAGAATTCGAACAACAAGAAAGAAAACTTATCGTGCGTAGTGGAATATACTACTTCCCGCTTTCTCCATGCATGACTACACCTATCAATTTTGAACAAAACAATAGTGATAGAATCATGTTTGATCTTATAGTAACTAACCTTGAAATCATTAGTACTACAGTGATTACATAGCCAAACATTTGAGCATTGAATTATCAGACAAATAATCTACCGCGAAGGATTACAGAAATGCATACATTCTGAGACAACCCTGAATGCAATAAAAAGATAGTATTCACTCAGTATGAAACAAAACATATGTAAATGAGTACAACAAGTTTTCGAATCAAAGCCGCGTACTCTAAGCTATCTCTGAGCGACTAAATAAAAGTCTGAACTAAGCGCAACTAGTAAGCACAATAGCAATTCCTATCAACTCTAAAGAAGTGAATGAGAATGCTCAAGAGTCTTCAAGCTCGCAAGCTTGAGAGAGAGCTAACTATTCAATAATTGTTGATCTCTTGATCGCAATAACGTTGATGTAATGTATGTTGGAATTCGATGTCAATCTATTTGATGAATACAATGATGAAAGAACAGTTCTGACAGGATACCAATGGATGAAGACAATAATGATGAAAGCACAGTGATAACTGTGCTAATAGGATCACAGATTACTTAGAAAACGGGAATTGCAAGCTGTTCTTTTGTGTTGAATAAGATTATCAATGTAGGAGTCTTAGACTGCCATGAAAGAGAGATTGCAGAACCGATTAGGCGTCTGAGACAGTCATGCAATCTCTAATGCTGATAACCTGATATGAAGAGAATGTTGAAATAACTTAGGCGTCAGAGACAACCATACATTTTTTTATAATGATGTTTGCGTAAGAGGAGTGAGAGTTAGTTTCATTCAACAATAATGCAAAGATGTAGAACAGTAGTGAATCTGTATAATAATGTCGTAAAACAACAATTAGACCACAATACAATTGTGCTGATAAGCGCATGGTCCTACTTACAGACTCAAATCCATTGCTAAATTTCTGAATATCCTCTCTCTCTATAATCACTAGCTCTGAGGAGTCAGCTACTGAAAGACCAATTTTGGTCGTAGATCTATCTCTCTAATCTTTTTTTTTTGTCTCTTCAATCGCTCATTTACGTATATAGCAACTGGAAGATCTTGCATTATTCTAGCTTTAACTGACTAATTAGAACAATTCTTATTGGAGCGTGAAGACGTAGACAATCTTGGAATCCTGTGTATTTCTGTAGAGTGTTGCATTTTTGCATTTTTCACCTGTGTAAAACTGTAGTGTCGCATTTTTTGCATTTTTCGCGAAGCAGCGTCGCATTTCTAGAAGTGTCTGAAATGGCCGGAAAACCAAGTTAGCACAAGTGTCGCAAAGCACTTAGTTGCTCAGGATGTCAAAATTTTGAATGCTAAAGTATTGGTGACCAACCATGTACAAGGATGTCACAGCGTATATCAAGAAGTGTGATCTTTGGCCAAGGATTGGTAAGCCTACTAAGAGCATGCATTGGCCTCTAACCTATTTACCACTTGATTTTTTAAAAAAAATGGGGTACTGATGTTGTAGGATCAATCAAACACGTCCCTCGACATACCAAGAAATGGTACATATTGGTAGCAACCGACTATGTGACAAAAATGGTCAAAGCATAGGCGACACACAAAAATGATGCCAAGATAGTTGCCAAATTTTTATTTCAGAATATAATAACTCGTTATGGATGTCCACTCGAGCTAGTAAGTGGCAGAGGAACTCATTTTCTGAATGAGACAATATAGATTCTAATGGAACATTTTATAATCAAACATAGAAAAACCACGCCTTATAATTCGAAAGGAAACGGTATGATAGAACGAGCAAGCAATATACTCTATATAAATCTAAATAAAATCTCTGCAACACATTTGTCGGGGACTGGGATAAAAAGCTACCTCTGTTTTGTGGGCTTATCACAATACAACGCAGACAAAAATGAAAACAATTCCATTTTATTTAGTATACGTGATGTGCCTGATCTGATCCTACCTATTACATTCGAAGTCACAAGTTACCGGATTGAAGTTGAAGAAAGACTGTTGATGGAAGATAGTTTATAACATCGACTTTGAATTCTCGACAAATTAGAAAAAGATCGGATTGAAGAAACCAAAGTTGCTCAAGCAAAACAAAAGAAAATATTTGATTCAACAATAAAGAAGGTCATATTTAAAGAAGGGGACTATGCTCTATTGTTACAGTATGATACTCAACATATTAAGTTTTCCGGTAAACTACATACGATATGGATGGGACCTTATAAATTCATCTAATTATTCGATAACAGATCAATTCAATTGGCGGATTTGGAAGGAAATCTACAACCTACCAGAGTCAATGGTTCGAGACTCAAGAAATACTATTTGTGAAAGGTTAAATTTCTTATATTATTTATTTATTATTATTATTATTTATTTTATTTTGATTGCATCATTATTGTTTGACTTTAACTTATTTGTTGATATCAAAGAATATTCTTAAGTGCCGTAGAATATTGCTGGATCTTACTTTATTTAAACTTTTTCCACATCTACATTATGAGCACATTTATTGGTTTTAGTGTGCAGTTAAGATTGTGTACGTAGGACAACTGTGCAACCTATGTTTGATACATGTCCACGGTCAACTTGCTTCGTAGCCTATTGAATTAATCATGCATCAATTCTACCATTTTTTCATTTTAATGTTATTTTGATTTCATTTTACTTTTACCACATAGTGATTTTGTGTTCATCTTTTTTATTGATTATGCGAACTCATTGTTGTTGTTTCCTTCTACAAATTGATTGTATGCTTGATTGAATGCTTGTGAGCTTGTTATCAATCGTGATTGATTTTGATTCTCTAACAATGCTTAACATTGTCTTAAATCTGATTGTTTGAAATTTTTGAGCTGCATTGCTTGTTTTTGCATCATTTTGTATTGTGCATTCTGACTGTTGTGCAAGAAACAATGGCATATTCTAGTGATGATAGAGCAACCCAAGTCAATTGGAAAGTGCACAACCCGATTAACATGGAAGCAATGAAAAATATGGCTGAAGCTTGCAGGTTGGGAGGTTTGCTTAAGGTAAATCCTTCCTTCGTTTTGATAGAAATAAGCAATGAATGTGTTGTTGGACCGAGGATGAAATCAAAGCAAGGTAGAAATGCAAAGGCACTGATTACTAAAGGAGTTTATGCGGATGCTATGTGCCTACCAAAGGATGGTTCAATACCATTGTTGGAAGTAAATCTGATTTGTCAATGTTTGACTGGATCTACTCACGATGTGGTGTAGTATAGAGAGGATCGTCCACTTTCTAAGTTTCTATAGCAAGCTTCAACGTACTAGTCAACAAAGATGAGAGCACTAAGGCTTACCCAACTAGTGCCCAAAGCGGAAATAAAGCTAATTAGAAACAACAATAAAAATCCTTGCTAAGGCAAACCCAACTAGCAAGGTTGCTAAACTAAGACCTAAATGAACTCCCAGAAGGTTTGAAGATAAAATTGTGGCTAACTAATAAATAACAATTAAAGCATGCCACAATAATCCAATGAAAGGAGGCAAGAGGAGGCCCGAGCACCTTCCCTCAAGCTATGCACCTTCCAATGGGAACACAAAGAAATAGAATGATAATCTCAAAGAAAGAGCAATTTTAGCATATTCTCAGAGTGTTGTTTACAAGGCAAATACCTCTCCTTTTATGGCAAGGAGGGTCTTCCATAAGTATCCACTAACTTATGGGACTAATCTATTTCTAGTCTTTCTAGGACTTCTAACTTAGGATTTAGAACTTCAAAGTTTCTTAACTTAGGAAAACTTAAGATAAAATATTTCTAATCTTAAGTTTCCTAAGTCAGTTCTAAATCTAAGTTTAAGCTATTTTATTATTTTTTTGCTTCTACTCATGGGCTTACAAACACATGCCATGGCGGAAGTTTATTAACAAACACTCGCACGTGGTCTTACAAAACACATGCCACAAAGTTTTATTTCTCTCTCTCTCTCTCTCTCTCTCTCTCTCTCTCTCTCTCTCTCTCTCTCTCTCTCTCTCTCTCTCTCTCTCTCTCTCTCTCTCTCTCTCTCTCTCTCTCTCTCTCTCTTTATTTTTTTCTATGTTAGCACAGATGCTAACAACCATTGAATCCCAAGAGAGGAGCTAAATGAAACTGCAAATTTTTTTTTCGTTGTAACCAAAGGATATAAAATTATGGATTTTCTATCATTATGGATTCAATATTTCATATTAATTCTATCATTATGGATTCAATATTTCATATCCTATGCCGATTTGCAAATCAAAATATTTTGCAATAAATTCGGATGCCACCATATTCGCTACCAACATTGGTTAGCTAGTTCATGATCTCAAAGGTGAACCAGTTAATTTTGCTTCCATTGCATACAAGGCCTTTCACAGGTCAATAAAGAATGGGAAGTTTGCTATGCTAGGAGCCCAGATAGGCCATGTGTGCCAACATTTCAATTTGTTGAATGATGCCCATGCTGCAAGGAAGGAAATCAATGCCCTTGGTTGTTCAGGAGGAAGACATGGTAGTTGTAATTGATGAAGACACACCAGAGAAGCCTGGAATTGTCTCGATAGCAACAATGCCTGAAGCGACAAAGGATGCAACTGTTGACACTCTAATCGACTACACCGATGGAGCGAATAATTGGCATCTCTCAGACCACCATAGTTGATGAGCCTAAAAAATACAGAGAAGCAGAAAGAGCCGCACGATATAACTGATTCTCAATTCGCTAAAGACAATGCTACATATTCGAATGATGATAAAGGATATGTATCTGATGGTACAAGATTTTTGTGAAATATTTTCTAGGGTTCATTCAAACAACGAGATTTGTATTTACAAGAGGAAATTAAAAAAAATTGAACTTTTGGAGGATCAAAATGTTGACATAAAAAAAATAGCATAGTAAATTACAATTTCAATATGATACTCTGTTGACAATCCATAAGAAGGTTGAGCTCAATTTTTTGAAGATGAAAGTGGATTTGGATAAGTTCGAAGACAAAGTGAAAACTCTCGAAGCTAAGTTCAATAAACTCACTAGCAAGGTGGAGCACTATAAGATAAAAGCTATGAATATTTGAACCTAGATAGACATAAAAAAATAGAAATGAATTGTTTCTGAAACTGTGCATAATTGTTGCGATATTGTTGGAAAACAATAAGGGTCAATATTGTAAAATGCAATAATGTACATGATGCATTGCCGAAGGCATTTTGAAAAGAAATGCTTGACCCACTGTACGAAGAAAAGGACATGTTGTTCGAAATCCATAAATTCAAGTCGTTGGAGGTTGTGCTTGTCATTGAGTGGAAAAAAGAAAAGATGCATGCCCTCCAACCAAAATTGGAAAATCCATGTCTAGAACTTGGCAAACCATGGATCATTGAGCATTGTTGCTCTATAATACAATCGTTCCACTGGAAGTTAGTCATCTATTTTGACAGATGTCATGGCTTTATAGGGATAAAAATGAATAGGTGATAAAAAAACCGTCCCATTTGGTGGGGACTTGCAGCAAAAAAGATGAGGTCATGGGCGAACATTGCTACTACACGAACTATCTGCACTGGTGGGCACTTGGACTATCATTATAGAAATTGGACCAGAGCGTTGTTGGCATCTTCGTCCATGTCCCAACCATAGTGAGAGGGTATCCTTGGCCAATTCAGAGTTTTGAGGGTGATCTACCCCAAGGGAATACCACACTCTGTCCACTTCTTATGTCATGGAATTGAAACATAGTGGGGATTTATTCATAAGGATTGTGAACTGGCCACATAGATGGTCGAAGGTATAGTTTCAAAAATATGTTGCCACCATGCAGGTTGTGCGCCGAGATACAAGATGTTTTCTTGTATTTGATTCCAAGTGTAATTGCCACCTGCCCCGTGAGGATTTATGAGGATATTTACACAAAAATTCATTAATTTCTTCTTCAATATTCTTGGTTTTTCGGAAAGCCCTGAATGTCGAGACGGAGTGAGAGCCTTGAGATGAGGATGTTGGCTGTTCCTCCATGGTGGGTACCGTTCTTTGCTCAGGTAATGTATCATGCCCCATTGATTGTGAATCGAGCCTCTACTCCTAGGCATGGCTTGGCTCTGGCTGTGTAGCTTCATACTAGGGTGGTGGAGAAATTAACACTTAGGGCATTGGTTGTGCGATCGTCTATTGTTGCCATTCTTGTAGTGCTGGTTTGGCTTGTGAAAAGTTTTTACACTTTGTGTGTGTGGTTAGAACTTACGACCTCCCCCATTCTAGTGGGGTGCTCTACCATTGAGCTACCCATCCATTTGAGTTCCTAGAGTGTTGTGCAAGGGCTATTACCTTGACACTTTCTAACACTCCCCCTCAATACATAGCCCTTATTAGCTACCGCCCACCTAGACCACACCCACAATCATGGCTCTGATATCATGTGAAAAGGTTTTACACTTGGTGTGTGTGGTCAGGCTAGGAATTGAACCTAGGACCTCCCCCATTCCGGTGGGGTGCTCTACCATTGAGCTACCCATCCATTTGTGTTTCTAGAGTGTTGTGCAAGGGCTATCGCCTTGACACTTTCTAACAAGGCTTTGGATAGTTCTTGGGTAGCCATCTACCTATACCAGTCAAATTTGTGTTGATAGCCCTCTAGTGTCATCTTATATAATTCCACCCTCAAATATGCGGCTTTATGCAAGTTGAGAGGGTGTGTGGTGTGTGTGAAAGATTTCAGATCATTGATGATCCAATCTACTAAAAGGATCTTGGGTTACAAAAGAAGATATCCTACCAATGTCACCAATGTAGAAAAATCAGCATCTACACACAAAATGAGATGCAAACTCTAATAGAACTTGATCAAACATGAATCAAATGATAATGTACTGTTGCTATCCATTTAAAACTAGCAAGCTACTGTATTTCACACGTGTGGATCCAAAAATAGCAAATATAGATCATTCTACACATAGAATTGCAAGCAATCACAAGTGCAGTGTAGAACCCAAGAGAACCATGTATAAGCATGAAATGAGATAGAGAAGAGAGAGGATGTATCTCTCCACGAGTTTCTTCCTTTTATAACAAGTCCAAAACCTATTTGGCCACTTATTTTTCCCTCCAAAATGCTAACCCTACTATTTCTGGGTCTAGATTCAAAGTGCCCAGTATTCAAATTTGAATCTACTCAAACTCGCATTCTAACTTTTCCACACTTTCAAAAAGTGTTTATTCAAATGAAATTTAGACTAATGAACTTTGAAAAGTCAATCTCTAAGTCTAAAAACAAAGTTGGTCTCAATATGCCAAATATGGAAATATAGCAAATATGATCAAACTAGTTGAATCTTTCACAGCTTGAGTGTGCCATTCATGTTAAAACTGTCAAATTATAGCTTTTGATCTATGATTATTTGTACATAAATTGATCCCACATGTGTGGATGGTAGTCCTAAATGCATTTATTTTCAGTTAGATAGAAAAAGTCTTGACTGACACATGTACGAACTAGTGAAAGGCTAGTCAAGTAGAAAATTGCCATTTGGCACCATTTTACTAGTTGATCAAGCATTCCCATGTGAATAATGGAGGATTACCACATGTGAGATGCTTCTCCCATGTGTGTACATATCTGAATAATATCAGTAGCTTATCATAGGTGTGGTGGCCTAGTCGTTATAGATTTCCACAAAATTAAGTAGTATAAAGGGTTTGATCGTTCCCCAAGAGAAAATAATCTCTTCTTTTGTATGATAAGTGTATGTAAGATGATGAATGGAATGTGATGTGTAATATTCACAATGAATACTACAGCGACATATCTAGTTATCCAAAGATATTTGGGTAAATTGGCATCCAGGAACACCAATGGTGAAACGATTTGGTCAAGGTCTGTGATTATAAAGGTTACTTTATCTTCCAGGCTCTTCAGATATCAGTAAGCAATCAGATCAGATAGCAACTAGCAAATAAATTCATCAAACAGAATTGAATTGGCTAATGATTCCTCCTAATTGGACACAGAGAATTAGTTCTGATCACAATAAGCAAACAGAACATAGCATCAAACAAGTTCATTCTCTGAACACATAGCTCATTCAGAATTGAAAGAAGTTTTGCTTATGGTTATGCTTAACAGCTTCGGCTAATTCCATGCACACATTAGTTAGAATTGTCGCACTCTGGTGACGTCTGAAAATCCACATTAGAGTAATTGAAATTCAGTAAGACATGAGAAATATGTGTGATGCAGACAGAGAAGTATCACAAACAGTTACAGATCATACATAGTGTATTCGCTCAATTGATAAGAAGTAATGTCGTAAGAGATGGCAGAGGGAAAAAATGCTCAAGCTTATAGAAACTGGCTCTCTTCTCTCTCTCTATTGATACTCAAATCTATGCGTCTGTACAATGGCACGAAGTGTCGACCTTATAGGAACGATCACCGGTCTCAATGTCGTTTACCAACCGTTAAGATGTCGGTTGAGATTCGCTAATGCGTCTCTATAGAATGTCGCACAAAACGTTGCGAGTTCTAACCTAAATGTGAATCTACAAAGTGCCAATAGGCCTTTACATGAATTTAGGTACTATAGCACATTTACATGTATAAAAATTGAAAATTTTTGCAACATAAAACAATAACTTTAAATAATGTGGGATCATGAGGCTCCACAATAGGAGTTGATTTTGTAAGTTCCTAAAAGTTAGGGAAATTACCTCAAATCAAAGAAAATCATGGCGAGGCAATGGCATCAATCAATGAATCAAAGAGGTGGGTGCTTACCTAGCATTTATTGGTCGATCTGAAGTGATGTGGCATTTCCTACACGTGCCAGGACTGCTGATTCAGCATATCAGGTCGAAATGTACTTGATCTATATATAGATCATCATTGTGAATATCAAATTTGATGAGAGATCTTGATTTTGAGACAAATCCATGTTGTTTCTAGCATTTGTGTTCTGATTTTATGCATTGAATGCTATCCATAGGTAATGTACTTCACTCTCTATCCACCGTCCATATAGTGATAGGTTTTCACACGTGTGAGGCTGCTCATCCATTAATTTGATCAATTTACATGTTGTTCTTGCTAGTTAAGTGCATAATTTTGATCTAGATCAAGATCTAATCATTAGATTTGTGGATGATCAATCTAACTAGCATCCAACACCTCTTTTGGATCAATTGTAGATCCATTTATGGTCCAAAATTTAGTAATTTTGACATGGTATCAAATCCAAGTAAAGAGGCTAAGTAATTGATCAATGATCACACCCAAAACTAGTCAATTTTGAGTTTTTGATCTAGTTTTGAGAGGGCGAGCTAGAAGTGAGTGCTAGCTTCACACTTTTTGGATCAAATTTGATTTTTGGCTATAGGTTCTATTCACATGTGTGGGGCCATACTATACCTGTCTTTTAAATGCCTAAGTTTGAATTGATCTCATAATTCACACACACATTCTTTTTTGAAAAAAATTGATGCATTGTCTAGATCAAGTTTCATAGTTTCTAGATCAATGATTGGATCTCGAATAGGATCATTGATGTGAATGTTTGAGAGCTTGAATAAAGCTTCAAAAAATTATTTTTCAGATCTTGATAGGGAGTGGTGAGAACTAGGGATTTGATTGCCAAAAAATCATAGATCTAGGGAGTGATTTGCTAGATTTCTGGATTGATTTCATACATGAAATTTTATTGTCCAATTGGGTTTGGCATTGAGATCAATACTTCCTTAAGCTCTTGGAAAGCCTACAAGGCTTCCTCCGTCCAAACCAATAAAATATTGACATGTGTACAAATTATTGAGTTGGATCTCTGTCATGTCATCATAGACTAATTAGATGATTACACGTGTATAGTCACAACTATAGTGCCTAACCAAGCACATGAATAAAGGTGCATCTCTCTCTCTCTCTCTCTCTCTCTCTCTCTCTCTCTCTCTCTCTCTCTCTCTCTCTCTCTCTCTCTCTCTCTCTCTCTCTCTCTCTCTCTCTCTCTCTCTCTCTCTCTCTCTCTCTCTCTCTCTCTCTCTCTCTCTCTCTCTCTCAAGATGGCACTTCATGTCAAAATTTTGGCACGATCGAGCCTTATTTGTAGCCATTTTTGAGGTAAATTGACACTATAGGTTAGATTTCCCTAGGTACACTAAGCTTCTAGAACCTTCACTCTCTGATTTTGGTGGAGAAATGAGCCTTTTCAAGCTCTCTAAATAATGTTAGTTTCTTGAATCTTGGATATCTTCCACCAAATTTAACAAAAATTGATGTTATAATTGCTCCAACTAGGGTTGCGAACTAGCTCCACCATCTCCATCAAGCTTTATGGCATCCAATCTAGTTTATAGATGAGAATTTTGGGCCCTTTTTCTGTCCAAGAGACCTCCCATACATATGCAAGTTCATACTTTAGGCTCTAATTTGATCCATCAATGATCATTTTTTTTCCTTCTAATGTCATAATTGAACTATTCAAGTCTTTTGAACGAGTCAAAAGCAATTTCATCACTCCCTTAGGTGTTTCAAGTTGTAGATGATTCAGAGCTCTCTATGTCTTCTCTCACTCTGTGGGCAATCCTCTAGCAACTAGAAATTGATACCATGACAAAATAAAAACTAACCATAGAGATGCAAGAGCAATCATCAACTTTACACAATTTGAACACAAATCACTCCACGCAAATATAAGCTCCTCAGTGTATACATTCTACAAAAGATGACACTATGTATAGAATTTCTTGGAGCTACTAACCATGCAAGGCTTGGTTAGTGATCAACAGTCATGTGTCCTAGTGACTTGTGGCCATCATGTAGCCAATATATGCACTACATGCTAAATAGCAAAGCTACTCTACAAAATAGCATGCCTAAAGTTCTCAAGAGTTAATAAATTTGAGCTCTCATTTTTAACATTGTTTACTCCACCATAGCTACTCCTTCTTCTTTCCATCATCTTTCATCATGGAATTATTGCAACATCTCAATGTTGTAGTTAGACCTCAAAAAACATATAAAGCAATGTCTCGTTTCAAGTTTGTGATACTTTGCCATTTTAAAACTAAGAAAAACAAGCACATAGTTGCATAAAATCTTGTGGTTTTGCAAACGGAAAGCTACGAATAATATGACATTTTAGATATGTTAGTTTTTCCACCACTCATCCTTTTACACAATTCTAAGACTATGACTTGAACCAACCTTGGTTGGTTGTTTTGAATATGGTATATTGGGTTCATATTGAAGTGAGACCTTATTTACCTATTTTGACTATGCTCCTTGTTTGGTATTTTTAGCTTGCTTCACTTTCTCCATCAAGGACTATTGTTTATATGAGATTCTGATATTTTCATTTAAAAAAATAAAGGTATGAATTTTAGAGTCAAAATGCTTTATTGATTTCTTTTCTTTCTCTATTTAATAGATGTGAAGATATACAAGTCACATCATAAACTCAATATCATGCACACATGATTTTTCATTGCACATATAGATAAGGATTCCAAAATATAGCACAACCATTGCTAGCCGACATCAACTATATCATGTGCTACAACTATTGGGAATTCTACAGGTTGACATTTCACCAGCCATGAAGAAATCTATCCAGCATCAATTACATGAGGTCTTGGTACCCATCCTATCTTGTGACACCTCATCAACTAAATAGCATGTGTTATAGTTTGTTTGTTGCAATGAGTACCAAAGTGGAAGTATGTTATGAAAAGGCATTTCTCTAGGCCATGTGAATCATTTTCTTGGTCAAAGAAAAGTATGTGAACATGCATCAAGACAATTGTAGGTCTCATTCCATGAATTTTCTACAAGGAGGTTCATGTTTTATTGCTTAAAGTCAAATTGAAAGGGACACCTAAAAAATATTATCAACAAGAACATTCACAAAGCTAGTAGTCTTCAATGTACCCAAAGTTCTTAGTAAAAATCATAAAAAAACTGTTCACTTACTCAATGTTGAAACTTACACTTGATCAAGAATGCAATCCAACCTAGGCACTCCAAGGTTGGCTAGTATCCATTGCCCCATAAAAATAGCACATTGTAATATATTGCATAAGGAACTCGAAGGTAATTTAACATATTAGTGCATCACCTATGCATCTCCCTTCATTGTATGCCATCTCCCAATAACAATAAGAAAAGTATAATGTGACAAAAGCTTAAAGCATGGTTGCAAAGGACCCAACAAAACTCAAAATATCTAGGTTTTCTTCTCTTACATGCTTTGTTAGATGTGCCTACACATAATAGCGTGGCCTCAATTTTCCACAATTATGAAACCCAACCAAAATGTTTGGTATCCTAAATGCTCTTATCTTGTTCCTTTGATATTTTATTTCCATATGTATAGGTTGGCATTCTACAAAAATAGTATCAAATCTAAGTTAGGCACTAAATGTGATTAATTTTCTGTTTACATTTTATAGTAGATTCTTGGAGGGCACTATTTGTTCATTTATTTGCATCACGACACGTTTCTTATTTTTCTTATGCTTCAAATCACTCACAAAAGCATATAATGTGTACTCTTTGTACATGATTGTCAAATATTGGACTCAAACTTGGTTAAAAACCAATTATTCAAATTGAGAATGTGTCTAAATTCTTAGAACAAATTTAATTGGGGCTATGCTATATACTAATTTATCTCCTACGAAGAGTACAAAATATGCATTTTTGACCTCTCATGAATTTCAAACATCATTTGAGGACTAAGAAGGTGAATACTAAAGGAAAAAGACTAATTGTAGTATTGTCACACATATGTTACAATCTTAAGATGATGAATACCTAAAAGAAAACATTAAGAGTATTGTCACATGTAACGTTATTGCCTTAGCTGGCATAAACGAGAAAACATGGGATTTGATATTGCTTGGATAATGATTATTTGGACCAAGCCAATTCATACTCATTTTCCCAAGAAAACAAGGGTACTATATGCTTTAATTTATTTAGAATCAACCATTGAGCTTGGCGTGCTTCTCAAGATTTATTTCATAGAGATTATGTATCTTAGAAAGTGAAAGAAATTAAAATTGCTTCTTCATTTTTTATTGGTTATCACGCTAGAAAATTAGAAAGCCTATCTGCCACATCGAGTACACACCACTAGGACTTTTGATTAGGAAAGGGATAAAATTAAAGTCCTATCACAATGTTCATGTCACACAACGTAATCATGATATAGTTGATTCTTTGTCAAGATTTCTAGAGTTGAAAATAACGTCTCTAAATATAACAATATCCCATGGTCAACAAGTAGATTCATCCTACTTTGCTCTCTTTTTCGATGTGCACCGAACTAGCTTGAGTGAGTTTGAGACAAGAATTAAAATGAGAGTTCAATAGGTGACCTTGCCTGATTCTTGGTAAAAAATGGTGGAATATAAGTTTTCCTTCTATGTCTAAATCTAAAGATATGTATTTTGGGATGAATGTCCTTTGATTGTAACCTAGTACTTTTTTATGTTGTCCAAAAGCTGATGGTATACACAAAAATTAACCAAGCTTTTTTTGTTTTTGCCAAAAGCTAAAAGGTACTAGTCATTATGTGCATACACAAAGTACATGAAATCAAGAGTAGCCACAATTGGTAAAGTACAAATGAGGCTTCTTCCCACTACTAAACACATGAAACATGAAATTGAATACACACCCATTAAATTCCATTGGAACCACTCCTTGGGTCCCTAGTTTTTCGACTCCAATACCCCTTTGAAGAGCTTCAATCACTAGGACCAACTCATAGTTGTCCACATTTACTACCCCTAACATCTACATTTCAACATGCAGCAATGGTTGAGGAATGGCAACAAATGCAGTGGCTACCATGCAACTTTCATGTCTTCAGCCCTTTGAAGGACAAAAACACCATTCGTGCTCAAGCTATGAATGTGTATGGAAAGCTAATTCAAGAAATCCAAAAACAAGAAGATGAAGATGAGGTCAACACAAAGGCCCTAACAACAGGGGAGTGTGGGGTTTAGATTATGAGGCTCAAGGAGCATTTCAATGGAACACAAGGATACCAAGGAAGTTGCACCTTGCATGGATTGACCTATTAGGTTATCACATTTTTTAAATAAAAAAAACTACCAAGTATGACATATCGCATATATAAATCCAACTTGAAGTGGCAAAATTTAATACTCTAGCAAAAGGCCCAAGTATGACATCCTGCATGTAAAAGCCCAACTTGGGGTCCCAATTAGTTAACATGGGACAAGTAAAATACTTTTGCAAAGTTTCAAGTTGAACTTAGACTTTCAAATTACTAAAAATCAAGTTAGAACTCATAAGGTTTAAATTTTTTCTTGGCTAAACATTGTAAGCTATACTTCTTAGTCTCATAAGTAAAAGTGGGAAGGGGCCCCATTCATTTAACTACAAGTAGAACCTTTTTTTATAAAAAAAATTGTAATGAAAAGAAACAAACGCTACCATTTTTTATCCTCAATTAATCTATTTTGGTGTAATGTTATTTCAGCAGTCTTGCTTGGGTGCTTCTTACTTTGATTTTGTTTATGTGAGATTACTACATCTCCATAGAGTGTTTGAGATGTTAAATTATATTGTTGATAAACAATAGCATAGTTATTTGGATGTGGAGATTAGTTAGGTAGTGGATGTATGATGATGGGTGTTGTTGGAACTGTGTTCTATGATTTATTTGTTTCAATGAGATCAGAAATCGATTTAATTAGGAATGGAATTAATATCATGTTAAAATTTCACAATTCTAGCTTGAACAATTTTCGTCATATTGCTTGTAAATTGTATTATGGTCATGTTGTGGCTTGTCAGACATGCCAAATAGCATAGGATACTCTTTGTAAGTCTCATTCCTAACCTAGCATAGGAGTGGCACCTTTGAAATAAGGCCAAAGAGTGCTTACATAGGGTAGAGAGAAAATAGGACCAAAAAATAGCATGTTTTTCATTGTTTTGGGATTTGGAGATCTTGACCCCTAATTAGGGTGGATCAAGTGGATATTTAGATTGGATGCTAGGGTTAGGTTATGATGAATGCATAGAAGCCCTAATATGCTCAGATCCAAGCTCTACATGTATAAATATGTGATGGGATTTCCATCCAATTATGAGGAAAATCGAGTTTTTCCTTCTTGACTAGTTTGAGTCTATGATTTGATTGATGAATGCTATTGGCATATGATTTTTTGTGATGATTGAATGAGTTTGGAGTTGCAGGTACAGTACACAGGCGGCAGCATGCCGTACTTTCACACGTGTCACAATAACATATCGCGCTGATTCCGACGTGGGCGTCCAACCGATTTTCGAAAATTTCATAATCCGTCGCAATTCGACGCGTTGGAATCTGACATCTAAGCAAAAGGTCTCAGAATTTCAAGTCCCGAAACTGAGTTCTGCGAAGCTTGTCAGAAAGGCAAACAACATCAGAATTCATTCATGCATGAGGGAAGAAGAGCCATTTGGATGTCCGGTGACCAAAAAATTGTGGCGGCAACCCATTTTCAAAGTATATGTCAAAATCCGACATGCAAATGTGAATATAATGTGTAATATACATAAAATAAACAAAAATACGTGTCTGTTGACATGGACGTCGGAATACAACGGATGTCAGATTCTGACGTTCATGTCAACAAGCCGAAATAAACGACAAGGTATTTGACGTCTGACGTCCGACGAGTTTAGAGGTCTGACCGACACGGACGTCGAAATCCAACATACTTTTTACCCGTCGAATCAAAGTTAGGAACCAGCAGAACAAGCCTTCGAAGGACCTGCGCGAACACAACCTATGAATCTAGCCGATCCAGGTGAAGAAGAAAAGATCGTGCATGTGGGAGAGTAGTTAATGCCCACTCAATTCAAAAGACTATTTCATTGTTGGTGGAATACAAGTATTGTTTCGCTTGGAACTATAGTGATCTGAAGGGTATCCCACCAACCGTAGTCCAGCATACCATACCCTTGGTGGATGGAGTAGTCCCCAAGGTGAGTCGTTACTATCGCTGCAACCCGAACTATACAGAGCTGATCAAGCAAGAGTTGCAAAAATTGCTAGATGATGATTTCATCTGTGAAATTGAGCACACGGAATGGGTGTCACCAATAGTCATAGTACCCAAGAAGAATGGCAAAATGCGAATCTGTGTGAATTTGAAAGCGTTAAATGCAGTCACCAAGAAGAATCATTTTTCCTTGCCATTTACGAAAAGTGTTCTAGATAGAGTAGCAGGAGCAGAAGCCTATAGTTTCTTGGACGGTTTTAGTGGCTACAATGAGGTGAAAATAGCACCGCAAGATCAGCACAAGACACCTTTTGCCACGGAATGGGAAACCTATGCCTATGAGGTGATGTCATTTGGACTTTGCAATGCCCCGAGTACCTTTCAATGATTTATGCAGGTGACATTCAAAGAGTACTTGCAAAAAAATTTGGAGATTTTCTGTGCGTGCATGGACCTAACTCTGAGAACTTATCCAATCTGGAAAAAGTGCTAAAGAATGTCACGAGTGTCAAATATCCCTAAACCCAAAAAAGTGCCAGTTTTGGGTGACACATGGCCTAATTCTTGGCCATATAGTACACAAACATGGGATCGCCATGGACCTATCAAAGATAAGGATTATTGTTGATCTGCCACCACCAAGAACGATCCGCGGAGTCTACATTTTCATGGGTCATGCTAACTACTACAGGATCTTTATTTAAGATTTTACGGAGTTAGCACGATCAATCTACAAACTCACAACGGAACCACATTGGACTGAGGAAGCCCTACGGGCTTTCCAAAAGCTTAAAGATGCATTGGCCTCAGCACCAATATTACGTCCACCCAATTGGTCCATAGAGTTTCATGTGCATACGGTTGCATCGAAGTATGCAGTGGGATTTGTCTTAACCCGTCCAGGAGAACACAAAAAGAATTTCTCAATCTGATTTACAAGCCATCAGCTCAGTGATTCAGAGGTAAATTATTTGACAACGGAGTGAGAGACACAAGCCATGATTTATGTGGTTAAGAAGTCTCGGCATTATTTGATGGCCACACATTTTGCATTTTATATGGGCCATCAACCCTTGCTTTATAAAACTTGCAACACATGGAGAATCACTCGTTGGCTACTTCTGTTGTTGGAGTTTGATTTTCGGATAGTGGTTCACAACGAAAGCAGTATTATATGGCGGATCATGTGTCTCCAATCAAGAGAAAGAAAACTGCACCTTATTTTATATTGACACTATACCGGAATGGGCCACAGATATAGTTGAATATCTAATGTGAGGCCAACTGGATAAGTCTTTACCCAAGGCGGAACAGTGAAAACTAAATTGAAAGCTAGACCTTATCAGCTGATTGCTGACCAGTTATATCGAAGAGGACTAGATGATATTCTTCGAAGGTGTATTCTTCCACATGAGGCCACCGAGATTATTTCAATTTTGCATGAAGTTATGGGTGGTGGTCATTTTGCATCTGACATTACAATTCGCAAGATCTTGCAATCAGAATGTTGGTGGCCAACGATTCATAAGAATACGGATGAATACTTAAAGAAGTGCGATGTGTGCCAAGGTCCAATTCATCCTGCCGCAAGAAGCTCACAATCCCGATATATTATCGTGGCCACAGATTACCTCACCAAGTGGGTCGAAGCCAAGGTAGTATAAACAGCTGACACTCGAGTAACTGCCAAGTTTCTATATGAGAATATTATTGTGCGCTTAGGGTGTCCGGTGGAGATAGTCAGTGATTGAAGCCATTTCGTCAATGAGACCATCAAGGTCCTGTTGGAAGAACTCTTTGTGATCCATAGGTTCAGCACGCCTTATTATCCTCGAGGTTATGGACAGGCGGAATCATCCAATAAGATCTTGTGTAGTGTACTCACGAAAACAGTTGAAGCTAGCAAATCTGATTGGGAGCATAAGTTACAATGTTGTTATGTGGGCATTTAGAATGGCATACAAGGGAAGCACTGATCAAATGCCATTTCAGTTGGTTTATGATAGGATGCTGTAATGTCACTAGAATTTTTGGTACCATCATTAAGGATTGCCACAACACAATGCCTTGATGAATCCAAATCTCTACAATTACGCCATGAAGCACTGCATAAACTTTGTGAGACACGCTTACTAGTTGTGCATGCATTGGCAGTTGAGAAAGAATGACGCAAAGCATGGCATGATCGTTGGTTGCACAAGAAAGATCTTCGATTCGGAGATCTAGTCCTCATGTACAAAACCAAGGCGATCAAGGAAAAGTTGAAGTTCACAAGTGAAGGCCCGTTCCGAGTAAAGGAGATCCTCAGCCATGGAGCCGTGGACCTCGAACAGTTAGATGGGACGCCATTCGACACACCCATCAATGGTAGCCGATTGCACAAGTATTGGCCACCACAGTGAAACAGATTAGGGATAGTGATGACAAGTCACTAATAGTCCATCTTTAAGGTCATCACAGCCAGATCTAGAGAATTCTAATTAGATCAAGCCAAAAATATCAAGATCCAACAAGATCTGAATAGATCCAATAGCATCCAACAAGATCCAAGTGAGATCTAGATCCAGATAGGATGAACTGGGAAGCAAATCATCAGATTATGTCATTCAGCCTCCATTTTTGCAAATCAGAGACATCGATCTCAAGAAAATGTGGCATGTCAAAATATTGGAAAAATCTATCTAATGTTGTAAGTAGGGGTCCTAAAAATGCCAAAGATGAATTGAGCTCTTTTGGCTTAGAAAAGACCCATCTTAGAATAAAATATTCAAGGTAGGTAGAAGTAGAAACTCAAGCTACCATAGAAATTGCCATTTGTACTTTCCATGCCACATTTAATGCATGAAAAGACTTGGTGGCACAATTAGACATATTGAGGTGGCTTGAATAAGTCTAAATAGCTTGAGAGGTGGATTCATAACTCCAATTCAACTCAAAGTAGGAGGAGAGTCCATGGATCTATATATATGTGATGTACTCTCATTGAGAAAATGATGAAATTTGTGTGTAATGCAAATTTGGAGACTAAGCTCTTTGTGCCCTCTCTCTCTACTCGAGTTTGTACTTCTATTTTCTCTCTCTAGCTGAGTTGAGGCATTTATTATGCTTAGTTTCATGTTTTGTTGACAGATCTTGTTTGTAACACAATAATATTTCTTGTATGGTCAGTTTTCCTATTGTCAACCAATGCTAGTCTGATCTTTATGGTATTATTGGGCTTAGGAGATCAAAAGTACATGTGTAGGGCGTCCCACACGTGCGAATTCAACATGGCAAAGCAAAGGCAAAAATCAATTAAGCTGATGGATCAACTACCAAATGTCCTTCATAAGTCCCAGAGAACTTTCCATTATCATATCTGACCTAGATGCAATGGTATACCAGTCTGCAAGAGTCAAGGATCAGAGAATCTCAAGATCTTGTCAAAAAAACACTCAAAAAGAGCACTTTTTCCATGATTTTTTTGAGATTCCTTGGGAGCTAACACTTCAGACTTTGTCAGTCACCAGATCTAACTCATTTGCAATCGTGAAAATCTCCGCAAGAGTTACTGATGGAAAAATCATTAAATTTGAGTGTCTGCAAGGGTTCTAGAAGGCAAAATCTTTGGAACCTTCGCAGAGCATCAATATCAACAAACCAACCTTCGTAGAGGGCAAAAATGAAATTGGAGTAGTGAAATTAGCCTGCCTACATGGTCTGACCTTGAAAATCCAACATCTAGAGCAAGTTGTGTGAGAGATCACCTTCTACGAGAGTTGAACCCTCGTAGATAGTCTCAACCCTCGCAGAACCTTCGCAAGGCAGTCAAATCACCTTCTAAACCGTAGACTTCTCTGAGGTCTTAGAATATTGTGAAGGTTCCTGCAAAATTTTGGTTGAAACTGAGCTGGGGAAAGTGCATTTTACTTAATGTGCACTCTAGATTCCGCTATATATGGGCAGAATCTGAGTCATTTGGCACTTCATTCAGCCAGAATTTTCTTCCAAATTTCAAAGTTATCCAATTGCGACGAAACTTCCAACAAGCCTTCTTCTGCACTCACAGCCATCAGATCCACACTCAGTAGCACCATTGTCACCATTGTCCTCACAATTTCAATCTTTTTTTCAGTTTTTAAGCCTTTTTACTGTTTTAACTATCTTTTCCATTTTTACATGCCTTTTCGCATTTTTTCATTTACTACATTAACATAGCACACCCTCCATCCGCTAACATGACTTCCTCATCTTCTATTGATGAAACCGGCACCAAGCGAGATACCTTTTGCCACCCTGATTTGGCCCCGGTTGTCTGCTTTCTTGATCTAACCTTGGCTTCAGACTGCTGGCCCTCTCTTTCAAGCAATGGGATTTTTTCCACCACTTTTCTCTTTTGACATAAACATGGGGCTAGCTCTCCATGCCTACGTAACCTGGGACGCGCCGAAGTTGTGTTTTCACATCTTGTACCGAGATACTACGTACAAGGTATGAACCAACGCTAACTCCATGGTCACCGTTGGCATAGTGTCCGGTGATCGCTAGCCCATCTTCTATCGCCAAGCCAAAAACCTCATCAAGCCATTCGCAACCAAGACTGCTCCTAAAATCCCAATCCAGACTAACAACGGGTACTTGATAGAGGCTATCAACGATCCTGTAATCCAAGCAGCTGCCTACTTGTTGGACAACCTTCTAGTTGTTTTGACTTTCCGCAAGGACTGCATTCAGTCCAAGCTGCTCAGCCAGATCATGGAATCTTTCATAGAATTTCCGAGCCCCTCGGTGATGCCATATGACTGGCATACCTTCCTGCTCCACTAGCTTTCCATCGCCATGAAACCTAACATGCTCGACCATATCACAGCAAGACCACTACTATGTAATTTTGCCTGTGTGCTTCTCGAAGAGAAGGTTCGTGGGTTGTTTGCCACCGTCCCACATACTAGCATGTACCCACCTTCCGACGCTTTCACTTCCCATCAACTCGTAGTTATTGACACAACGGCCAGCAAACACATGCGTGGCACTGCCTCTTTCTCATCCAGCCCCCCTACCACCAGAAGACGTACCGCACCTCCGCAACTAACCACCACCACTTCTACTGCCACAACTTCTTCTTCTGTTCAATCCACCACTACTACTATCCCATCTGTTCCCTTTTCTCCTGTTCCTAACACCTCTACCTCTGTTCCCATATCTTCCACTGCTTCCATCACTATCGCTTCGTCCATACCTCCTGCTTATGCTTTTATCCCCCTCTTTCAGATCAACCCTCTCGACTCTCAGATCTCTCCTGACACCCTATCATGGATGCAACTCATCAACCTTTTGTCGCCTCTCCAAGTTTCCTCACCCCCCTCATCATCATCCATTCTCAAACCACTCTCCAGTTTCCTTCTGTTTCTTCTATTCCTTATTTTGGACAATCTATTCTTACACATGTCTCCACTTTTGCTACTCCTCTCACACCCCCCACATCTCCTGTGAAGGCTATCGAGGGTGGCAACGGATGACGCATTTGTACAGAAGCAATTTGTATCATCACCCCTTCGGGCTGATCCCACTGCACCAGAGGGTATGGTGCTACCAGAAACACTGGTTGAGGATGACAACACTAGCATGCAGACCATCCAAGCTACAACACAGACACCCCCATCAAGTGCCATGCTACTGGCTGCTCTCACAGACCTCATGACGGCCTACCAAGCCTTGGGAACCTTTATCCAAGACGCGGTAGCGGCCAGGTTATTGCCTTTGTCAGAAACCTGCTCACCAAAAATCATTCCCCAAATGGGTATTAGCTATTCCTTCAATTCTACACTCAACATCATTTGCATTATAGATAGACTTTTTAGTACCCTCATAAGACTTGAAACTAGTAAATGAATGTCACAGCCTAGTTCACCTGTCACGCATCAATTCGTTCCCAAGGGAATAGTGCTTCCCTTGTGAAGTTAGCTTGCAAAACTATCCCCTTCCTACTCTAACCACACCCAGTGTAACCACCCTACTTTAACCACAATCAAGAGTAAGATAAAATACAAGGATGGAGGTGCTTACATCATACACTCTCTGATCTCTTGGAAATCTTCAACAACATGCAATAGAAAGAAGAAGCAAATGGAAAGCAAAAGCAAGACACAAAAAATGAGAGAGAGAGAGAGAGAGAGAGAGAGAGAGAGAGAGA
The DNA here is from genome assembly GCA_029204225.1 of Diphasiastrum complanatum. Lineage (NCBI taxonomy): Eukaryota > Viridiplantae > Streptophyta > Lycopodiopsida > Lycopodiales > Lycopodiaceae > Diphasiastrum > Diphasiastrum complanatum. The sequence goes on from CM055098.1 coordinate 72,552,738, forward strand.
GAGAGAGAGAGAGAGAGAGAGAGAGAGAGAGAGAGAGAGAGAGAGAGAGAGAGAGAGAGAGAGAGAGAGAGAGAGAGAGAGAGAGAGAGAGAGAGAGAGAGAGAGAGAGAGAGAGAGAGAGAGAGAGAGAGAGAGAGAGAGAGAGAGAGGAAGCAAGGATGTTCGTTGTAAATCTCGACAAAATCTCCTCCCTCATATTGAACATGAAAATAAGGTACAAGAGGTGCCTTTTTGTAGATGGAAAAGGCCCTTGCCCCTTTTTCCTATCGGCTAATTACAATGGCGAGGATCCTAATCCAAGCCATTTAAACTAACATCAAACAAATCTAACGGTACTAAGAAAGCACAAAGGTTACTCACATGTTTCATGTGAGTTCTAATTTGGGCCCTTTTTAGCTGTTTTATTTACAACTTAGGGCCTCTAATGTCATTTTAGAGTTTTAAGCCTCTAGTCCCTTATTCCTAATTCGACAAGTTCTACAAAACTAATTTGCATGCTCATTGGGTTGGGCTTATACATGCAGGGAGCTAGTGCCCTCGCATTTATTACTTTACTTGTACATTGTACCATGGTGGGGTCCACTTGGTAAGCTTAGCCAACAATGAATTCTTGGAACTAGGCATATGGGAGCTAGCCCCACTATCAATCCACTGCAATTCATCACTCTTAAAAGGAGAGGAAGAAAAACTAGACATCATAAGTGAATCATCCATGTCACAATTAGAGGCATAGTGGTCTTTCTTGCCACAAAAGAAGCACTTGATCTTCTTCTTCTTCCCACTAGATGTTGAAGCTTGAGATGAATCGGCTTCATCTCCATATTTGGCTTTGTCTTTGTCTTTTCCCTTCTTGAAATGTTATTGTTGTCCTTTGCTCCTCCCCTTTGGCTTGTCCTTGGTGAATAAAGTTTTGTCCTCTCCACCATCCTTCAATGATAGCTTGTAGATCCTCAAGATCTTGTTCTCTTGCCTACATTCTTCAGGAAATAAGGACTCCTTGAAGTGCCTCCGCTTGGAAGCTCCTCCTTGATTGCATAGGATTGTACAATGTTATCAAACTCATCTTTCAATCCATTAAGGATGACTTGGACTAACTCACATTGATTTAGATGATCTCCTATGCATGCAAGATCTCTATGAAGAGCTTTCACTCTCATAAAAAAGTTTGAGGCACTCTCATCACTCTTTTGGTAGCTTTTGAGGATTTTATTGCTAATCATGTCTCCAAAATGAACGATCAAGATCAATGCACATGCGATCCAATGGTCAAGTAAGAAGTCGACATGTGTCTATAGTGAAGGGCCATTCTTGCCCTTTTCTTGTACCTTTGTACTTCTTGAAGCACTAGGTTGTCCACGTACAATATCCATCACATCTTGGAGGATCAAAATCGGATCCATCCTCACCTTCCAAATGGAGCAGTTGGAGGTGTTTAATCTCTCACCTTGCTCCAAGAGAAAACACCCCATGTAAGCCATAATCACTTGAGAAATGACTTGTAATGGATCGAAAAACAAGTACAAGTGTTGTTTCTCTCTCAAAAAAGACTTTGATAATGGTGTCCAACCAAAACCAAATTGAGATCTTGCCACAAATATGTGAGATCAATCTCACTAGCTATGACAATCTCTCTCAATCTAGATCTAGCTTCTCTCCAAATATCAAGCACAACAAAATTTTGAGTCAACTTCTTCCAAGCATGTGTAAACCACTCAAAGACACCACAAAAGACTCAAATACAATTGATTTGCATGAAACTATGTGGCTGTGGCTTCAAAATCACACCTAGATCTCACCTAGACAAGATTAGCAACCAAAAACATGAGTTTTTTTAAATCAAAAAAGCTAGATATGAGTCAAGCTTGATGTGTCCAACCAGGTTGGGTGCCCTATCCACCTCACTTCAAATTTCTATAACTTTCACAAGACACATCCAGTTGATTGAAACAAATTGCAACACAAAGTAGACTTCACTAGCTTTCTATCAAGCTCATACACCAAATTTGGATTTACCTTGGAGATACACCAACCAAAAAAGTTTGATGATCCCACACATGTCTGAGTAGTATAGTCTGTATAATGCTTAGCATGGATCTAATCAATGTGTTTTATATCCATTTTGATCCAGAAAACCCTTTGATAGCTATCGAGATTCAACTACACTCTCCAAAACTAGATTTTAAGCCAAAAATCTCATCACACGATAGATACAATCCAATATTAGATTGCTCTAATACCATGTGTACATTTCACGCGTGTGAGGACATCTCAAACAATGATCTTCTAAGATGTGTGTGATTGCACATACATCTATCTTGCATAAGATACAAGCAATCTAACTCCAAAAATCTAAGGCAAGAGCACTCAACACATGCAGCTATCACTTCCCAATTTACCACTCATAATGAGAGAAAACTTTGGATAAAAAAAAAAAGTATAAAATTGGATTTCTCTCGGGTAGAGATAGAGAGAGAATGTGAAAAATAATCTAAGTGTTGGAGCATGCAACCTCCAAATCTCTCATCAAAAAACTAAGTGTAGACTCAATCTCACTCTCACACATAGTAGCTCGAAATCCATGAAGAATGGAATGAATATCATCTCTTACTTTGATTGAACCCACCTACATGCCACCTCTTACAATGATTGGACCATTTTGGTGCATCTTACATGATGATTGGCCCAAATTGACAAATGAAATCAAGAGGTGCTATGTCACTAGACAGTGTAAGTAGCCTATACCATCACGAGCTAATCCAACTCTAGATTTGGCCTAATCACTTATTTACAATTGTACAATGAGTGGTTTTGATAGAGAACCCCCAAACCTCAAGATAGATAACTTTTACAATTTCACAAGGTTGACTCCTCTTCTTTTTCTTATTAACTATACCTTTAATTAGATTATTAAGAGGCATTGCGACCTTTGCATAATCCTCAACTGACTTACGAAAGAAAATAGTAAAATGAAAAAAGATTTAACTTCTCTAATCGTCTTTGGTATCGGCCACTCAAACACTAAATTGACTTTACTCTCGTCTATCTTCAACTTTTCTGAGGCGATCTTATGACCAAGGTACTCTAACTCATGCTTAAAGAACTCACATTTAGATTCTTCAACAAATAATTTTTTTCTTCTGAGAATCCTCAAGACAATGTTAAGATGATTCAAATGCTCCTTAAGATTTCTACTGTAAATGAGAATATCATCTAAAAATAAAACTATGAATTGACCCAAATAAGAACGAAAATATATCATTCATCATCTATTGAAATGTTGTAAGTGCATTCGCCAACCCAAAGGAAGCACAAGAAATTCATAATGACCGAATCTCATCTGAAAACTAGTCTTTTGCATATCATTAGGATGAATTATAATTTGATGGAAAAAATTGAATTTGTGATAGAAAAAAAAAAAAGTCAAATATTTTGATGAACTAGATCAAATAGCATCAAATTTAAGCAAAAGAAGCAGATGTGCCGACAAGAGGCTAGAAGACAAATGTGTGTTTTGTCTGCAATAAGCCTAGACATGTTATAAAGTTTTGCATGGAGCAAAAGAAACCTGCAGCTCAAGTCATTGAGATGCCATCTAAAGATAATCTAAAATTGGAAATTAATAAAATTAGTTGTGAGTGTGAATGTTCATTCATTACTGCTTCATTCTTTCCTAATGAATTATTTCGTTTGAAAGGCACAATTAAAGGACATGAAGTTAGTATATTGGTGGATAATGGTTTAACTCATAATTTCATTAACTCTTGTCTTGTGCAAAAACTCGGCCTAAAAAATGAAGCCAGTGATCATAGATATAAGGTATATCTAGCTTCAAGGAAGAGTTGGAGACTTGGAATGTCAGAGTTTTAAAGCTCCTAGTTTGGATTCAAGATTACAGAGAGTTGATTGATTTTCATGTTTTAGATTTAGCACATACGGACATAATTCTATGGTATGAATGGTTGTTCAATAAATCTCCTGTGTGAAGCCAGACTTAGAAATGTTGTCATAGGTGTTTTGAGACCTCATGACAAGAAGCATGTCCTTGGGCATCAGTGTCACCCTCTTGGCATGTATCGAGCACATGATCGAATCGTCAAACTTTTTTTTTTTCTGGAAGTCGTCGTATGCAATATGGAGTGCCTCCAATGTAGTGATATTCCACCTCACTCCATAGGGCAAATGAGTAGTCATATCCTGCATGACCTCCCTCACAGCCCGGTAGAAGGTTGCTTTCGGGATCAGAAGTTCGGTGCTCCTTTGCAATGTCCTGATGTCCCTCAACCATGGACGGTGAGGTCTTCTGCATCTTTGTGGACGTACAGGTTTAGAAGTCTGTGGACGGGCTAGTTCAACAAAGCTAGTAAGCCTAGTAGTTTGCTTCGTCCAAGCCATTGAGGCCGGATATCTCTACCATGCGAGAGAGTGTTACTATGGCGCTGAATGACAGACTCGTTCGCGTGAAGGTGATACTGGATTTCTCAACACTTTCATTTGTGATTCCATAAAACTTTACAATAAATCTCAGTAAATGATTCAGATCTACAAACATATCGTTGGATATTCATGGGAAGCTTGCATGTATTGGTGACTCAATAAATCACATGAGCTAGTCCAAGTCATTCTCAATGGCTTGAGAGATGAATATGACAACCTTGTCCAATCCTATGCCATTAAGGAGGAGCTACCAAGTCTGGAGGCCCTTCAAAGTGTGCTTATTTATGAAGAATCAAGACAAGAGTACAAACTCTTGAGGATGGACAAGCTATCACTCAATCATGATGATGGCAAAGTTCTATTTGCCAAGCACAAAGAGAGGAGTAAGAAGCAACACCATCACTTCTCTAATGACAAAGCTAAAGACCAATATGGAGAGGAGGAGGAGGAGGAGGATACCTCTCATGCTTCTACTTCAAATCTCAAGAAGAAGAAGATCAAGTGTTTTTAATGTGGCAAGAAAGGCCATTATGCCACCAATGGCTTCAAGAAGAAGAATCAACTCATTCAAGCCAAAGAAGACTATATTGCAAGTGATAGAGAAGGCTCTCTTATGGCATCAAGCTTCTCCTCTTCCACCTTCAACAAGGATGACTCATGGTATATTGATAGTGGAGCATCTTCACATATGTGTGGCTCCAAGCACTTTTTTTCATCTATTATGCCTTATGATGGAGTCAAGAAGACCATATACATTCCAAGTAAGCATGAGTGCAATATTGAAGGAGTAGGGATTATTCCCTTGAAGCTTGCATCTTCTAAAGATCTCTTTCTCAACAATGTACTTTTTGTCTTTAAGCTTACAAAGAACATCTTAAGTGAACTTCTTGATAGTGGCTTTGATGTCAATTTCAATATTGACAATTGTGTGATCAAGAAGGATGGTGAGATCCTTGCATATGGATCAAGATTTGAAGGCATCTACAAATTGGATCCAAGTGAGAGTGCAAACTCTCTTGATGTTTCTTATATGTCCAATATTTCAAAGGAGGATGATCACACAAGATGAAATATCTTCTCTCTTCAAGTATTATGGTGTATGATTATTCCTTATTATTCAAAGCATATGTTGAGAAAAAATTCTCATTGAAGATCAAAGATTTGAGGAATATTGGAGCTCTTGAAGGAATAGCACCATATGAAGTTTTATTCAAGATGAAGCCTAAGGTTGATCACCTTAGTGAACTTGGTAGTGCTTGCTTTGCACATATTCCCTTGGAAAAAGGAGGAAGGATGATCCAAGCTCATGGATCATGATTGGATACTCATCCATCAAGGAGGCCTTTAGTGTCTTTACACTCTCTATTTCAAAAGTGATTGTGAATAGAGATGTCATGTTGCATGAAGATTCAATCTTGGAAGTGGCCGAGATCAAGGCTTCACAAGAAGCATCACAAGTTATCTTTTTTGAAGGTATTCAAGTTATGATGGGGCCAAGGTGTGAGGAGGAGTTTCTTCTTCATATGAGTTCAAGAAGATCTTCAAGATGCATGGCTGAGTTTTTATGGCTCACCTTACATGGCAAAGAGGGGCATCTTTCATGTTGTATCTACTACAACACATTCATATATGCTTCTCTTCCTTTGCTTGAAATGCTATCTTGCTTCATTGAATTTTTGGGATCTCAAAGTTCAAGAAAAGCTATACTAGTTTTGTATGATGCTTATGGTATGGACATGTTTCTTGTCATTATTGACTTAGATATGTTTCCAATACTTTTTGAAAGCAAGATACTCATTCTTCTATCTTCAACAAGAAGACTCAAGAAGATCAAGCCAATTATACCATAGAAGATTCACATGCAAGTTATGGAGAAGCATTTATCATTTAAATACTCAGATACACATCTAAATGATTGATGCAAAGCTCAAAGCAAAAAAATCTCCAAAACTTACAATTGCATTTGAGTCTGTCATTTGAACTTATGCCTTCCAGTCTAATTTCCTTATGCATGTACACATGTTGAACCAAGACCTTTGAAATGGATCGACCACCAGGTGAAACTTTGAAGTTTATAATTCTACCTTTCCAAAAGCTCCTATAATCCATATTTGATTTTCTCTCTTTACCAAAGACACCTCTTGATGAGGGATGCATGAGAACCCACTGAAATTTTCTTTAGCCATCAAAGTCTTTTTCATTACAAACTCATGATGTCTAGTTTCTCCTCTATACTCTTTAATGATGTATCTCGGTATATTGATAATGGAGCCACAACTCACATGAGTTGTTCCAAGAGTTCTTTTATTTCTATTGAATCTTATCAAGAACTTCAAGAATCAATATACATTATTGTTGATGATGCATGTTTAATTGAAGGAGTTGGAATTTGTTTCTTGAATCTTGCATTTTCTATGAGTTTATCACTTTCCAATGTACTTTATGTTCCTAATCTACAAAGAATGTGATTAGTGTTGGAAAGTTATTTGATGATGGTTTTGAAGTGGAATTCAATGTCAGTAATTGTTTTATAAATAAAGGTGATGAGATCCTAGCAAGTGGATCAAGATATGGAGGCATTTTCAAGTTAGATGTGCATGAGAATGCAAGTACTTGTGATTTTGCATTGATAACTTGTGTTTCCAAGGAGGAATTATGGCATAGGAGGTTGCATGTTTCCAATTTCAGATCTATGTCCTCAATAGTCAAGGAGATCAAGCCAAGAGTGGCTTGTTCTATGGCAAAATCAAATATGGATCCATATTTGATGTCTTCTACCAAGAGAAAACATCCTAAGGAGTTGGAACACTCGGATGTTGACCTTTCTTCATCTATAAGCAAGGAAGTTCCCTCTTGCTTCTCTACTCTTATTGATGGTTTTACAAGTAACCAATGACTATGTCTTGTCTTTTCAAGTCTTATGGTGCATGTGTATTTTCCATCATGCAAAGCTTTTTGGAGTTATGGAGTTAATGAAAGGAGTGCACTATATGGAATCTTGTTCAACTATAAGCTTAAGGTTGTGTACCTTAGTGTTCTTGAAGATTATTGCTTTGCATGTGGATTCTTGGAAGGAAAGAAGGATGGAGATCCAAGCCTATGGATCATGGTTGGATGCTTATCCACCAAGGAAGGCAACAAAGCCTTTACACTCTCTATTTCGAAGATGTTTGAGTATGGAAATGTTATTTTTTATGAAGATCTATCTTCAATCTTGGAAGGGGCCAAGAGCACAGTGTCTCTTATTGCATCACAAGTTATTTCTATTACGAATGGTCAACTTATGATGGGGTCGAGGTTTGAGGAGCAGTATCCTCAACATGCATTTCCAAAGAGGTCTTCGTCATTGAACAAGGTCGAGACCTTGTTGTTCTTATGTTACTAGAAAAGAAAGGATAAGTAAAGGTGGTATTCATTCTATTTTACTCACCTATGGTTCTCTTTCTTTGATTGATGATATATCTTGCTTAGTTGAGATTTTCCTATCTCAAAAATCAAGTAAGACTATTCTAGTTTTGAATGAAGTCTTTAATTTGGAATTGATTCTTGTCATGGATGACTTGTTATGTTTCCAAAACATCTAGAAAACAAGATATTGTATCATCATTTAAATGCTCTGAAATTGAGTAAGATCAAGAATGAGTTTAGTACTCATAGTTTGAAAAAAGGAGTTTTTTCATGTGGGGCATATTGTGAACTTGTACATCCATTTGGGATGATTTCATATGCTAATGTAATAGTATGAAGCTTATTCTTTGTTTGCCAAACCCATTTTTGTTGTGATGTTTTTGGGAGTCTTCTGTTCCGATTTGTAGCAGATCTTTGTGCCACCATCATCAATTTTTCGCAAGATCGACGCTTCCAATTGGAGCTAGATCATATGCATCAACCCCCCTCTTTGTTCCCCCTTCGTTTATCCCTTCATCTTCACAACACCAGTAGGTATGGTACGCGCCAGAGTACCAGCCAACAGAATCAGAGAAGCCTTCTGACGCCCTTGTAGAGCATATTAAGCACTACCAAACCATCGTCATCGCACTTCTTGACGTCCTCCGCCTCGCTTATAACGAGCTCAGAGCCCTATGTAATGACTTCCATGCTCATCGTCTGCTATAATGCAGCCCTGGCTCATTATAATGCCATTGTCCAAGATCCATTTTTTCTCACTTCGACCTCAAAATTGGCGAAGATTGCACCTTCGACCAGGATCTTCTGTATGACTCTCAGGCAGACACCACTACCACCTCTCAGATCGATCCTAACATGCCTGAACTCGAGATTGCATCTCCTCCTTGTGGCCTCTCACCATCTCATGCCATCTCACCACCTCATGCCAGTTCTCCTCCTCGTGCTTCTTCCCCACCTCTCACCTCCTCTTCACCCCCCAAATCTGATCTTCCATCAACTACCGCAGTTCCTCCTTGCCCAGTGGATAACATTCGTGATCATGTGCTGGTGCACAAACATTGGTATAATAAGATTTCTATGATACCTGACACAAAACAGTCGACGCTCTTCGAAGCCAAATATCTAGATGTCATGACAAGAGGCGGCTATACACTACCAGGAAAGCTCGAGGAGCTACTCAAAAAGAAGTCAAAAGATATCCTTTCGCTCCTGCATTCTCAACCAGAGTGGAAGAAGGCAACACTTTTACACAACCCAGAGCTTATCAAAGAAGATCTTATGGCTCCTGCGGTTCTACGGGCAGATCCAGCGTACCACCCAATGCCCAGAAGGTGATCTTGGTCAAACTTGCACACTCCCAGCGTCGAGGCCTACAACTGGCCAATCATAAAGTCCGAAAAGGGTTGGAGCATAGCCATCGATTTCCAAAGAGCGCTCAACCACTTTCTGACCGACGCGGCTAATTCTCCAAATCTCATTGTACTAGAAGCCTATTACCATGTGGAGACTTACTGACCACTACCAAGGTGGATACCAGGTGGGATATGTGTGTTTTGACCCAAATAAAACCTTCAAAACGACGGCCATCGTGGATCAGATTCCCTTGTACTGGACCTACCATTGCTTGTTTGCAATGTCCTTAGTTAATATAGCGAGGCTAGAAAGATGGTACATGACAGGCTTCCTTGGAAATATGCACCCGGCGTTCAGCCCAATCTGCTCGCAATCCACAACGCGTAGCCAATTGTGGTCCTGTTTGGTCCGTATAGTTGCAGAAACCCATCACAAGAACCACGATGCCGAAGATGCCAAGGGCAAACAGCTCAAAAAGGGTCAATACGGCAACTCTCCTCCATTTCCTTTATTAAAAAAAAAAAGTCTAGAAAAAACATCATGGGACTCAAATTTATATTTGTGGTTTTTCACCATTACCTCATTTTCTCCTTCTAATGTTCTTTTTATATTTTTCCCTGTACATCCCTTTCTTCCCCAATATCCTTGTACATATTTCTCAATTTTATTTTTCTTATTCCCCTATACATACACCTTCTCCGTTTTCCCCCTTGCAACTCAACTTTGTTGCCAAAATTTTCCTAACTTTTAGCCACACCTTTTTTTTCTCCTTCCTGTTTGTATGCTTTTTTTCTCCCTCTCTTGCCACGGTTTCACATCCATGCAGTCAACGCCAACGACATACGCAGGTGCCAAGGGACTGTCACCAAAATTGCAGTGGGGGCATGTTAGAAGATTCTTCTAACGGATGATTCTGGTAAGCTTCTAATGGATTACAGGATGTTCATGTGAGATATGAAGGGACTGTATCATTCAATTCGAATATGGAGGAATCGAAACTCAGAAAGAGGACTTTCCCATTGCTCCACTGACAACACATTCAAAAGTTAAAGATTGTCCTTCAACAATAGTTAATGGGCCTTTAACAACAGCTCCACCAGAGATTGCTTGCATAGGAGACAACCTCAACCAAAGAGAGTTAGTGCAAGTGATCCTTAATGGATTGAGAGATGAATTTGACAACCTTGTTCAATCTTATGAAATCAAGGAGGAGCTTCCAAGCTTGGAGGAACTACAAGGAGTTCTCATTTCTGAGGAGTGTAGGCAAGAGAACAAGCTATTGAGAATCAATCAACTTTCTTTGAAGGATGGTGGAGAGGAGAAAAACAATTTCTCAAAGGACAAGTCAAGAGGAAGGGGCAAAGAGCACCATCAACATTTCAAGAAGGAAAAATCTAAGGAGGAGAGTGATGAGGATTCATCACAATAATCAACAAGTTGCAAATCCAACAAGAAGTGCTTTTTTTGTGGTAAGAAGGGGCATTTTGCTTCTAATTGTTTCCAGAAGAAAAAGTTCCTCAAGCAAGCCAATCTTGCTAAAGAGAGTGACGGTGAGATATAAGAGAGTTATGAGGAAGGATCTCTTATGATGTCAATGTATTCTTCTTCTAGTTTTGAAGATGAAAATGCATGGTGGATAGAGAATGGATCTAGTTCTCATATGACTAGTTCAAGAAAAAAATTCACTCATCTTGCACCATACAATGGATCTAGAAAGTTCATCTCCTTTAATATTGATGGTGAATGCAAGATAGAAGGAATTGGTAGTGTACCAATTGATGTTGGATCCACTATGAATCTTAATGATGTACTTTTTGTGCTTAATCTCGCCATGAATCTCATTAGTGTTGATAATATGCTTGATGATGGTTTCCAAGCTGACTTTGAAAAAGATGCTTGCTTGATTAAGAGGAGTGGTGAAGTGGTGACAAGAGGGACTAGATGTGGAAACCTTTTCAAGTTGGAAACTAATCCTTGTGGAAGTATGGTCAAGAGGAGCTTGGATCATCTCAAGGAGGAGAAGGCAATTGGATTGCATCAATCTATGCTCCATGATGGTAAAGCTCATGAAGGTGGTGCTTTGGCAAAAGAACTTGGAGAGTTATTGCCAAGGTGTTCTACTTCTCACCAATTTTTTCATCTTGTTCATCTGGATGATCTTGTTTCATCAAGTAGAAGCAAAGATGGTGCTTGTTTATGTGACTCCTTCATTAAAGACTTCAATTGGATAAATCTCTTATCAATGGTGTTTGATAGGAAGATTGCAATAGTTGATACTTTGGGGATAATTAGATCCATATGCTTTTTCAATATTCCTTTCCATGTAAGGAATAAGAAAAATCTCATCTCTATCAAGTGGTGAGATCCTCATATCTACCAACAATCCAAGTGCATGATGGAGAAAGACCAAGGCTTGAGGAGGAGTCATCCCAACTCATGGTGCCAAGGAGAGTCTATGTGGCTCACAATTCATGGGAAAGAGGGGGTGGTATCTACTCCAACACATCCACTTTTGCTTCTCTTCTATCATTTGATATACCATCTTGCTTCGATGAGATTTCTACATCTTAAACTTCAAGTGAGGCAATGCCAGTCTTGTATGATGCCTCTTGTATGGACATATCTCATGTCATTAATGGCTTAGATCAGTTTCTAAATTATTTATAAATCAAGTGGTTGTGTCATCAAATGTATGCTCTTGGATCTTGTAAGAGCAAGAATGAGATAGTCATTCATAGTGTGAAAAATCATGTTTTTTCATTAAGTGAGGCAATTTGTAAACTTCTCATGAAATTAAGTAGTGCTCTTGCCTTAGAATTGCCAAGCTAGAATCCATCAAACTGGTGCTCAATCTATTTGCAATCACTCATACTTTAGGAATCATTCACATTTTTTGGGTTGTTCCCACATGTGTGAAAACTTCACAATCTGTAGTGTTCAGGATAGAGCTAAGCACTGTGTCGATTTTAAGAGGTCTCCGATATATTTCAAAGTTGATGATTGGATCTCTTAGAATTCCAAAAGATTCTAAGAAAATGCATAAAAGGGAACGTTATAAAATGTCTACCAGATATTGTGGACCATTTCGATTCTTTAGCTTACGACCGATGTGCTCAATAATAATTGCTGCTAAATATAGCCATGGTGATATGTTAAAGTACAAATAGTTTTATAATCTAGTTATTAAGTGGGCATGAACAACCGCCCTAATTAGTTAATGGCAAGAATTGTAGCAATGATTGAGACCCAATTTAGCTCAATAAGGTCCCAAACGAATATTAGAGGCACAAAGGCTCACTATAAATAGATGAGATCATGCTAAATTTGGAAGCTATTCTACATTCACTAATTTTGAGCTTTTTGTTATGAGATTTGTGAGCTTCTTTTCTTGAGAGCTATGTCTTGTATTTTGGTGTGATGATTTTTTCACATGAGATTAGTTTCTTGTTTTACCATGCTAGCGAATGGATTAAATGTTAGGATGCTATGATTGGCACATGAAAGTTCAAAGTATTAGATTTTTTTTTTCCTGTCAAATTTAGAGATTTTCTTGAAATTCTGGTGGAGTTTTATATTCAATAGCTAATTAGTTTTTCTGATCTTTTTAATTTGATTTCAAACTTATTAAACATTGCTTGTTTTGCAATTTATTGATTTATATCAGTACCACCTAATGTTAGCTTCTAGGAAGTACTGATATTTTTTTATTTGTAGTTATGTGAAAGTTATGGCTATTTGAGTTAAATTACTTCAATTTCAACTAGCTACAACTTTGTTGCTTGTTTTCTGTTTTTTTTTTCATTTTTTTTCGTAATTTTGGTCAAAATTTGTCTCATCGAAGATGATGGATTAGTACATCTTAGCTTGAATCCAAGCCAATTTTAATCAAATTTTAACAAAATTATGGTAATTCTTGCCAACTACCTTCATTATTGCTTTTGCTAGAACTTTAGAGGTGAAGTGGGGAAGAAGCTAGCATGAAGAGGAATTTTTCTTTTAATTGGTTATTTTGCACATTCAAAATACTAAAACCAATTTTGTGTCCAATGTGAACGTAATTTGGAATTTTTTATTTTAAAAAAAAAACAATATGGCGATGGACCATTCTGAATTTTCTAATATTTTAAATATTTTAAAATTTTTCATTTTGGATTTCATTTTATTTATTAGAAAAAAAATTCAGCACTCACATTGCACCACGCTCTCAAGGGTTCCTTGCCATAAACAACTCACAAAAGCCTACAATAAATAACTTGCATTTTCCAGTCCAAAACAGCTCACAACCCTTGCCACTTATTTTTGCACACTTTCACTTACAACTTGCACTATATTAAAAAAGCAACATATCCCACACTTGTGTTGCCCACGTGACCACCTTTCTTGGCTTGAGAAAAACAAAAAAATTTGCAAGCATTCTAGTCTTCCTATATGGCCTCATTTGTTTTACCAGCACAAAGACAAATTGCTATTGGGCCAAAAAAAATTCTTCATGCGGATTTTCTCTACGGGAATGCATCAAAAAATTAATTTTTGAATCAACAATTTCACGACATATTTAAGCTATGGATAGATAAATGGCAGCCATAACGAAGAACAAAATGTGGGTCTTAATTGAGCTACCTGAGGATTTTTTCTACGGGAATGCATCAAAAAATTAATTGTTTGAATCAACAATTTCACGACATATTTAAGCTATGGATAGATAAATGGCAGCCATAACGAAGAACAAAATGTGGGTCTTAATTGAGCTACCTGATGGTAAAGTGCCTAATTTGTTACTTGGCCCAGCAGCCAATTGGTAATGTGGACCCTCGTAGAACCTGTGTCATGCTGATGTAGACACTAACCATGTTCGGTAGCTTCTTAGGAAAATCCCTTAACGGCCACCAAAACACTACAAGTTAAATTTCAGTTATTTGGCAACATTTGATTCCTTCAATTCTTTATAGGAGACTCAAATGCAATTGCTTTTAGAGGAGGTCCTATGATCTACTTCATGCCTGGCTCATTGATGTGCATACAATGATCCTAAATGGAGATTGTTATGTGATCTTTCATTTGGTTGTCATAGGCAATGCCTCATGTGATATCTGCCCATAACTAGAACGTTTCTCATTTTTAGCTTTTATATGGTAGTCATGAAAAATACATGAGTCCAAACTCTAAACTCACCTTTAAAAGTCAGTGAGCTTCAGGAAGCTGAAAGTCTCTTGAAAGTTGGAAAACATGAGTGGCTAGTGTAGAACAATTCGTATTTCCTCAACCCCATGTTATCTAGCATATGTCTAACAGTCAAAAGTACCTCAATTAAAGATTTTCAAAGGCAAGATAGCTTAGCTGCAACATAAAAAATAGAGCAGTGCGCTTTATGGCGCTCAGTGCCTTGCAATGTGGCAAGACAACTTGTCTATAGAATTAGACTGCATCATTACTTAACTAAAGTCAGCATCCCATTTAGTCCAAACTCTGGAGCGGGTTGCAAAACTTAAGCTTTAGGAATGTATGGGGGTGTTGTTGCATGCATCCACGTCACCTTTAAGAGCTCTTCAGGATATCTCATACCTGCAACTTCCTCAATAGGTACTGCTCTTGATACTTCCACAAGCTCCTCGTCAGAAAGTTGTATACTCAATGAACCCAAGTTCTCATCCAGATTTTTTATTTTTGTGGTACCTGTTAAGAAATAGTAAGGCATAACTAAGTTTTTCCTCTAGATTCAATCACAGAAATGAACTCTGCTAAAAAACTTTCGTAACTAAGAGAGCCTAAAACAGGCCATTCACAATGTGGCTAATCACCAGTTTACCTGGAATAGGAACAACATCATTTCCTTGATGTAGAACCCATGCCAAAGCTAATTGGCTAGGTGTACAGTGATGCTTGTTTGCAAGAGATGCAACTCGTTCATATAAAACTTTGTTTTTCTCCAGGTTTTCCTCTTTAAACCGAGGATGAGTAGCCTACATTGGGAAGAATTCTTGTTAGGACTGGAAAACAAGAATCAAGCAAGAGCATGTCATTTGTGAGTCCCTAGAAAAATAGAAAGCTCAAAGTCACAATTCCCCCAACAGACCTACAGAACATTAGGACCAGAACCATTGTAGCAGTGTATCAACATTGCGAGAATCATCAGAAATGATTTTGAATGAAAATAGTGAATCATTTTTCAAAAGGTGGAGGATAGAAGATAAGCCAGTCGTTAGCCCTTGCAAGCCAGAGTTTGAAATAGGGAGAAGTGTTAAAAGGATAAATTCACCAGTAATACAACCCTTGAACCTTTCTTATCTACCACAAACCTAAAGCCAGGTGATTCAAACTAAGAAATTTGATGTTTCAGTGACTAAAGTGTCTTTGGTTCCAAAATGAGCTACTGGACAGTTACTTTGGTACTGGTCATTATGCTCACGATCTCATATGGACCCTCCTTCAAGCAAACAAAATTTACAAACAATGTGCACATACTGGAAAATTGATAATAGCAAATACATTAAAAACTTGTTCAGAAACAAGTTTTTTCTATGAAGGGGCCTTCATTATACATATAGTTTCCAATCTAAGGTCTGCATAAATTACAGCAGCACTGGATGCTTAGAAACTGAAGTAGGTAGGCATTCATAAGATCAGCTTCTAATTAAAGTAGCACTGGATGTTTAGAAAGCACACTAGCTCACCGTTCGTCTGTCCTTCTCATCCAATTTCTCCACAACGGCTTTGCCTGCGAAAAATCCTCGACCAAGTGGACTGTATGGCACTATACCAATTCCCAACTCCCTAGAACATCCGTGGCAAGCATCATGAGATCCTCAAGAATAAGGTTGCATAATCATAGATATGGAAAAGAGATAAACTACCTATATGAGCAACTTGACAATGCTCTACAGCATCAGCATGTTGAAAATATAAACTACACTAAGTTGCTGATCAACTCAATCATTGCATGAGTACAGAGGCATATATTCATTTAGCTTGGCCTTTAGTTTATATTAATATGTCCACGTTTTCTAACCTGCAAGCAGGTATGATTGCATCCTCAACGTCACGAGTCCAAAGAGACCATTCAAGCTGGACAGCTGTTATAGGGTGTACGGCATGAGCTCTTCTTATGGTGTCAACACTTGCTTCAGAGAGTCCAATGTATTTGATTTTTCCTTCTTCTACAAGTTTTTTCATCTCTCCTATCTGCGAGCTACACAGCTTAGACTTTACTTTAAATAGCAACAAAAATTGCATAACTACAAATTGAATGGGAAACAATGTCAAATATATTTTGATTTGTTAGCACTAACAATAATTCTGTCTTTCATTTGAGGAGCTCTGAAAAAATTGAAGAAAAAGAGCACAAAGATACAAATACTGTGACAGAGCTTTTATAAAGAAACTTTACTAACCCACTGAGTAACATTATGACCACGAGTCACCAATTTTTATATTACTGACCGTCTCCTCAATAGGGACATCCTTATCAACGCGATGCTGATAATAAAGATCAATGTAATCCACATCCAACCGTTTAAGACTAGCTTCACAAGCCTCTCGTACATACTCAGGGGATCCTTTCACTTCCAAGACACCATTTGCTGAGAATTTATTGCCAAACTTTGTCGCAAGTTGCACCTTTTCTCGGGGTAGCGTCTTGAGCGCCTGCTCATCAGATAGCAACTAGGCGTCAGGAATTGATGAAACCATGTAGAATGCTTGCTTGCTAAGATTTAATCATGTATTTGATGATAGTGTCATATCTATTTTTGGACTCCTGTTTGGTGTTACGCTGGCTGAAACTTGGGAGCACAAAACTTGCAAGTTACCAAAGGTTAAAAGGCAGCAGGCTACCATTGCTTTTCTTGTGGAGCAACGTAAGATAGGGGTAAGAGATGGTAGATGGAGTGCTCTAATATCAACAAATTCACTTCAAGCAGTGAGGTTGGTGCAGAATTACCACAAGAGTACATCTTGATGCAACATATTCTGGACATGAACCCAGAATTTTGCAACTTTCTCCCCAAATTCCTCTTACAAACATTTGAATTGAATCAGGAAGATCATCTTGGAGAATAAGTATTAGCACCACGAAGTTTAAAGAAAGTGGCAAAACTAAAGAAAAGCAGCCATTTTTTTAAAGAATCTGCCACGCTATTTAACGAGAAGGAATGTCTTCTGTCCAGATTGGAAATGATAATAAAACTTAAATGAAACAATTCAAGATCTTTCCTAAATTAATGTATCATTTACCCAATGCTCCAGCTAATATCCAACTTAAAACTATTCTGATGCAGGCTAGAGACTCTCCTCTAAGCCCAGACCTTATGTCAGCTCTAGCATGATCCTTGCACTTAGAACCTGTGTCCCATGCTACCCATCCCTCATAACATGCCTGATCTCCCTCGAATAACCCATCTCTCTCTCTCTCTCTCTCTCTCTCTCTCTCTCTCTCTCTCTCTCTCTCGCTATATATATATATACTAGTGGGTTAGCCCGTAGTTGACGGGCGGTCAACAATTTGGGTGGTGGCTTGTGGTCGAGACATGTGGATGATGCTCAGAACCGGCGATTGATGATCTACTTAGCCATCCTCCCCCTCCCCATGGTCTGTGGCACAACATTCTTTTCATTTTCAATTTTTTTTTTGAGATGACGCATTGCGCGTGCCCCTCTATGGTGCCGAGAAAGTGGAAAATGTAAAGGGGGGTTGTGCCAAGGCCCACCTCCCTCCCCCAAAAAAATGGGGGGAGACGGGGGGGGCAGCTTTTGAGCCACGAATTGTATGTGTACTAAGGCCTGTCCTTACTAGCCTACTAGGCTGCCCCTAACCCAGGCCTGGTTTATGTCCCATTGGGGACATAAAAGGTCTTTTGGTGATTCAGTCCATTCAATTACATATTTCAACTGAAGGTTTCTAGATTAAAAGTAACCAGGAGGAAGTTGTAAAGGCTTGAGAAGATCGACTGTTACAGCAGGCTCAATATGCTCCTCAAAAAGAAAAGAGTTGGTAGGATATATATCGGGACCATTTTCTTTTATAGGCTTCATTTTTGTGCTTACAACAAGGACCTATCATCTTGAAGAACAATCATCACCCTCTCTTGTTGAGGTGGAATTTAAGATTTCCTCTTCAATCTGCTAAAAAAGTCCAGATTTTTACCAGTCAATCATAACGTACATATCATGCTGGAAACTGGAAGTTCTTAGAGTGTGAGAAACCAGGAAGAAAGGTTTGTTAGGGCTTGAGTGGATGAACTTTTTCAGCCAGTTCAACTTGCTCTCCAAAAAGAGGACAAAGTTGGTTCATTACGTCTCTACATAATACATATGTTTCTTTCAAAGATTTCATTTTTGTGCTTGCAAGTGGGACCTCTCCTCTTGAAATACAGTCATCATTCCATCTTGTTGAAACTTGAGATTTCCTCTCCAATGTGGGCATCAGATTCAGATTCACATTGACCAATCAAGAGGTACATATTATAAATCTAAAGAGTTCGCCTTTTTCACATTGTCAAGGAGATGCTACAGTGGGCAGCGAAGAAAGACCGCAGACAAGGTCTGTAACCACATCACAGTTGCCCGTTCCGGAACGGAACACATTCCAGAACGTGTTCTGTTCCGGAACAAGGCCCCCAAAATATTAAAAAAATTCGTAAATATTTTACCAAAGGATTTGTTCTGACCCTGGTTTCAGCAGATTACAGGTTCAGAGCTTCAAACATTCACGATCTTGAAGAGGGGGCACACTTGCTTAAAAAGGCCAAAAGAGGTGCTGGCTAAGAGGATCAGGGCATGCTAGGGCACAGAAATTGGTGGTTTCTCTAACTATCATGTCCTTCATTCAAGGTTCATTCAAATGTCCAAATTCATTTCCTAACATGGTTTGCCACATCATGTTCCCCTAATCAGAAACACTTTCTTCTTTGGAAACGAGCTCAGTGCGCTGACAGAAGAACCTTTAAGAGCTGCAATCTGTTGAGAACTCAAGGACATTGTTATGCCAAGGAAAACGGGTAAGGATTGTTTGGGAATGAATGTCATATACAAACAGGCAGAAAATTTACTTAATTTTCCTGTAGTTAATGATAGAATCAAGAGAGATAAAGCTCTGAAAAACCAAGGCCCAACCAGCTGTGGTGAGCAGTAAGTTCAGTCAACAGCATCATTTCGTGACTTCATGAAGGAGATGATAGTCACAGGAAGCGACTAATCGAAATTTCTGTGAAGTACAAATGCTCATCTGTGCACCACCCGTCCTTTAATTTTTTTTTAAAACGTTCCGGAACGTACAGTACATTCCAACCCAAAATGGTCGGAACGGGTTTCTAAGAACCACATTCATAGGATCCAAGCAAACTGCCCATTTTGCTTGCTGAGACAGTAAGCTTCATTTTGATGCAATGACTCTTTTCAAAGTGATGTCATCTTGAGAAGGCAAAAGGTATGCACAGACAAGGGCTTGCTAAGATGGCAGTGCAGCTTCTCAGACAACCTAAAAGGCTTATTTCAGCTGGCGGGTGGGGAAGATCCTGTAACGCGAGTCATTTAAATAGAATGGAATGCTTCATAGTTAACTGGGAAGAAAAAGGGACCACATAAAAGGGCTTTTAAATACCACTTTATCATGAGTAATTATTTTGCAAAACTTTTGTATAATCATTGGAATTATAAACAGTGGTGTGCATGTATTTTTTTTCCTCTCTCTCTCTCAGATGAATCTTTCTCTGTGTTAGAAGAATGAACCACCTTTCCAACAAGAACCTCGTTTGTGAATGGTCCGTACATATCCGCCGTGTCAAAGAACGTGACACCCTTTTGAAAGGCATATTGAAGTAGAGCAATGCCGTCTTCATCAGATGTCGGCTGGCCATATCCAAACGAAAGGCCCATGCATCCAAGGCCTAGAGCTGGTACCTATATCATACCACTAATCAAATAAAGCTGTCACGACCACACTTAATGATGGTTTACATGTTAAGCAGAAACATGTTGAAAAAGCATTTATAGATCAAAATCTCAATGACGATCTAAGAATTTGCAAAGGGAAGAATCTACACACCAAAGTATAAGACCTATGTAGAGATGGTCGTATGTCATTTCGTCCTTTTCTTTCCATGCGGGAAAATCCAAACAATGTTTTAAGGGACAGTTTTCTGAAGGAAAGGGTACAAGTTGGCGCCCTTTGAACATTTGGTAGGAGCTTTTGCAACCAAACGTGTATTGCGAGGTTAGATATTGTCCCATTAAGAGGATGGATATAGACTTGTCACTGACACCGCATATAATATGCTGCAGAAACAGCCTAGATATTTGAACTGAAAATATTTTGCCATAAACAGGTTTCAACGAAGTTGATGTAACAACATGAACTGCAAATAAAGCAACAAGGTTATATGGGAAGTACCGGACTGTAGGAAATTGTTAGCCAAATCATTCAGGAACTCTAGAGATTGATATGGGAGACAGAAACAGCTATCGTTTGAGGAGATTATTGAACCAAGCGACTCATAAGTTGCATAGATTACTATGAGAGACAGAGACAGCTATAACTCGAGGAAATCATTGAACCAATTCATTTAAAACTGAATAGATTACTTTGGGAGACAGTAATTGAGGTGATTATCGAATCGAATCACTCAGAAATTAAATAGATTTGAATCTGAGGCAGAAGCAGCTTTTATTTGAGGAGATTCTTGAACCAAATCACTCAGAAACTCTATACATTGATATGGGAGACAGAAACAGCTAACATTTAAGGATATTATTGAGCCAAATACTAAACAAATTTATAGATTAGTATGAAAGACAGAAACAGCTAACATTTAAGGAGATCAGCATGGAAGACAGACAGAGCTATAATATGAGGAGATTGGTATGGTAGACAGAAGCAGCTATCATTGAGGAGATTATTGAACCAAGCCACTCATAAATTGCATAGATTACTATGAGAAACAGAGACAGCTATAATTTGAGGAAGTTTTTGAACCAAATCATTCAGAAGCTGTATAGGTTACTTTCGGAGACAGTAACAGCTATCATTTGAGGAGATTATTGAACCAAATCACTCAGAAATTAAATAGATTTGTATCTGAGACAGAAGCAGCTGTGATTTGAGGAGATTATTGACCAAATCACTCAGAGACTGATATGGGAGACAGAAACAGCTAGCATATGAGGAGATTATTGAACCAAAATACTCAAAAATTGCATAGATTACTATGGGAGAAAGAAGCAGCTATCAGTTAAGAAGATTAGTATGGGAGAAAGAAACAGCTATAGTATGAGGAGGCTATTATGGTAGACAGAAACAGCTATCAGTTAAGGAGATTAGTATGGCAGAAAGAAACACCTATAGTATGAGGAGACTATTATGGTAGACAGAAACAGCTATAATATGAGGAGATTATCGAAGCACGTCATTCAGGAACTCTACAGATTAATATGGGAGACAGAAACAGCTATCATTTGCGGAGATTATTTAACCCGATCACTCAGAAACTGTATAGATGATATGGGAGACGGAAAAACCTATCATTTAAGAAGATTATTCAACCAGATTACGCAAAATTGTAGCGATTTATATAAGAGACATAAACAGCTATCATTTGAGGAGATTATCGAACCAAATTACTCAGAAATTATATAAAGCATTTTGGGAAACAGAAACAGCTACCATTTGAGGAGATTATTGAACCGATCACTCAGAAACTGTGTACATTACTTTGGGAGACAGAAACTGCTAGCATTAGACAGATTTTTGAGCCAAAATACTTAAAATTTGTATAGATTAGTATGTGACAAGAAAGAGGTATATGATTTGAGGTGATTATTGAACCTCGAGGCCCTGAGATCCAAGCTTTCTACGAGGAAGCTGAGCCATCGTTTCTGGGATCGCTGATAAAATGCAGCTGCCACCACCTCCGTTTGCTCTATTTCTCTCTCTCTCGCTCTCGCTCTCGCTCCCTCGCAACAAGAGCTTAAGAAGCCATCGCAAAGAAGGAGCTTAAGGACACGAGGTTTCTAATGCTTTAACCATTAGCTTGATTCCACGTGGCAACTGGCTTTTTGGCAGAACCAACGGACCAAATCTGACGGTGCGCGCTACGATCCAGTTCGTGTTGATAAGGAAGCTACTAGAAGCTTTCCTCTGCCTCTCCTTGAAGCTTCCCTGGACTGGAGTCCCAACAAGTCAGGACAACGACGTTAATGACATGCCCTTCAAAGAAAGGTAATGTTAACTTGGCAATTTATGTGTTAAGGCCCCTGGCCAAGTGTTCAACAAGGGTTGTTTCCGACAAGTTTCCGCCGAGTGTTTGATAAGGGTTGTTTCCAACAAGCGACAAGTTTGAGATAAAGCTGGTACCCATGCTCAAGATATGCACATATATTTGATATACTCTTTGAACCACTCCGCTGAAAAGTTTTTGTTAGCTTGTTCCCCACAATATAGGTTCCTATTTTTGGATTGGATTACTATCTACGCGCTATCTCCATGTACAATGAGCATGTGCATGTCTGAATTTCCAAGGCATGGGGACCC
Source organism: Diphasiastrum complanatum (assembly GCA_029204225.1). NCBI lineage: Eukaryota > Viridiplantae > Streptophyta > Lycopodiopsida > Lycopodiales > Lycopodiaceae > Diphasiastrum > Diphasiastrum complanatum. The sequence goes on from CM055098.1 coordinate 72,575,452, forward strand.
ACTCTTAGTCTTAACTCAAGCCCACTAACCAAGAGTGTTGTGTTACTTAACCCTTTTCATTGAAATGGATTATTTTAGTTAGCATTAGTGTACTTTTTGTGACACAATAACTAGGTTAACATGGCATGTTAGCTATATGGACCATTCAAGCTCTTTGCCTAATGTGTCTCCAGCCTCCCCACCCTATGCAGGGTCGGTCTCTCTCTCTCTCTCTCTCTCTCTCTCTCTCTCTCTCTCTCTCTCTCTCTCTCTCTCTCTCTCTCTCTCTCTCTCTCTCTCTCTCTCTCTCTCTCTCTCTCTCTCTCTCACATCACTATTTCTCCTCCCCCGAACCCTAATCTCAAAGAAGCTCTAACTTGTCACGCTTTTCATCTTGAAGGTCACGCTTTGCAAAATTCCCTAGCATTAGTTTTATGGGATAAATTGAAAGACATGTGTCCATGAAACACACCTCATTGGTCAAAACCCTAATCACACGTGGACCAATGAAAAGCTCTGAAATGTGTTTTCTCCATAACAGCCTACATTATCTCTCATGTGCAAAGCAAAGGTGATCAAAAGTACTCCAAGCCCATCTCGTTGTACTCTTCGAGAGACAAAAGCTTGTTCTCATACTTCTCACATAGATCAGGGTGGTTGAAAACCACCTGATTTGTTCCCATTCACTTGTGCCATAACAAAAAGAAATTCAAAATACTCTAGTTTTATAAATCATAGTGATCCTTATTTGATTCCTACTAATTAACGGAAAAATGCAAGTGGATAATGAATTTTCCTCGGCACATGACTATCTCTATCAAGATTTCGAATTTGATGTTCGAATATCAACCACTAACTTTGAAATCGTCAATAAATCGATTGATTACATAGACAAATGCAAATGATGTAGTGCATATACAACTTAATGTGGAAGCTATGTAAAAGCAATAACATTCATCTAATAGTTAACAAGTACGATAGAGGTATTATCGACATGCACAAAATCAAGAAAATAGAAAGATGAACACATTCAATCTAACATAAATATTGAAAACAATAATCTTTTTGGATTATATTTAGTATTCATCATACGAATGTACATGTTGAAGTGTAAAACAATGCTAGTAACAACCGCACACTCACTGAATTCTCTACACACACGTTGTGATTCAGATCGTGCTTGTGTGTGTGTGTGTGTGTGTGTGTGTGTGTGCGCGCGCTTGTGTGTAGCATATTCGATGTCAAGACGAGTAGATAAGAATTCAACAATTTCATCTAATGCATTCAATGTTGAGACAAATAGATCAATATTCAAGTACAAAACTGCATTCTAATGAATGAATGGATCTAGATTAAAGATTGGATTAAAGAAGAAAGTAAATCCAACACTCCCTTTTAATCTAGATCCAAGAATGCCTTGATTGTTAAATTTAACATTTCACTAAATCTTTTGTGTGCTTCTGTATTCAATGCCTTAGTAATATGTCAACAGTCATGTACAATGCTTAATGAGGTGACAGCAAATGTGATGTTTGGTCTGGTGCAGATCATTGCATATGTGAGAGATCCAATAATTGAATGATGGATAATCTCTCATCTATTTTCCTCTCCTCTATTGTTTGAGGACACTGATGAGCTTGCAATTCATCATATTGTATTCAGTAAGCATATTAAAAATATACCTCTGTTGAGTGATGCATAGTTGCAGCCTCTTCTCTATGTCTTTTTGCATTTGGACTCTGAGACGGCCTTGAAATAAACATTCGAATCTACAAATCTTGGTTTGAATCCATGTCGAATAAAAAGAAGAATTTACTCTCTGAACCATGCTCATGCAGATTGCTTCAAGCCATAAAGTGCTTTGTGGAGTTTGCATACATGATCTTCTTTGCCATTAATTACATAACATTTTGGCTACATCATGTATTTTTGCATGAGAAATACCTACTGCACAAGAGTTTTCTGTAGAGCATCTCAAGAATACATTTTCATTCATATATCCACCTTCAGATCACCTTGCACAGAGTTTACAATCTTTGAGCATACTGAAACTTTGAGAAATCTTTGTCACGTTAAAGTTGATTCCTACATCTCATCGTCATATTCATTTTTGAGTCAACTACAGCAAGATCGAAACGAATTTAGTTAAAATTTGTCCAATCTTTAGTCCAGTCGCATGTTCAACGTGTTTCAACTACCTGTTAAACACACCGCTCCAATCTTGAGCATGAATAGTTACCAGTACCAGCATCCTCACCAACAGATTTTGAGGGGGAGGGAGAGAGTGGATCTGCTTGGATCCACTGGAGCAGTTACGTTGTTTGCAACAACATCAGCAAGATTGACAGCCAAGGTTACAAGTCAAATATGAAAAGACAAGGCTAAAGACGGCAGATGGGTAATCCGAAGAGACTCAATCAGAAGAAGTATTCCAGTCACGACGAAGGTCCTTCAGAAAAGAGAAACACAAGCATTGGAAAATCAGTCTCCTTCTTCAACCAACCTCTTGCCATACTTCTGCACCCATTCTCATGTTTATCGTCCACACCATCTACCGTTGTCACCACCACCCTTCCTTCCATCTGTTTGTCTATCATCAGTTTATTGTTCTTCTGAGAAATCTCCAGTTTTGATAGTCTTACGGAAGCGGCTAAAAGATCATTACAAATGTCTTGCGGAGATCAACTGCCACCTACAATAGTTGATCAGCCAAACGAAGATCTAAAAATCAGGCAAAGCAGTTAGAAGACATAATAAATTAGACAAAGAAGCTGAGGAGGAATGGACAAAACCTAAGCATTAGATGAGTCAGATCAATCTTGATCAAAAGAAACTCTCTGGAGCAATGATAGTTAAATCCCCTCCTATGAAGCCCAAAGAGATCCAAAAGTAATGGATCAAAAGAAAGAGCTGCAGAAAGAAAAAAAGATGAAGTCAACCGTGAACCTGCAAAATAAAACGAGCTCCTCACCCAGCAAGTGGTGGTCAAAGCTCGGCATTGCAAGGGTCCAAGGCTGCAATTGTAGAACTATCAGTTCTTCCACCCTACCACCAAACCTTCATCATGTTTCCTTATCATTGCCAACCCGGCCATGCAAACACGCTCCTACCACCAAGTTTTTGTTGATGAGTATGGCCCCTTGAGACTGATAATTGAAGTTTGTGTAACCTGCATATCAAAGGTTTTCCTTGAGACTGGAACTTCGATTGAGAGAAGAACCATGGAAACAGCCAGAAGCAAATGGAGGATACAGACCTCCCAAAAGTTAGTACCTGCCAAGAATCCAGAGATGAAACCATCAATGGCAGATACAAGTAATAAGAATGAGGGCCCTCGGGAAGCACTCAAACATGCAAGTTAGAAAGCTGTTGGGAGCTCTCCAAATTCTGAGAATGTCAACCACCTATAACAATAAGACATTCTGATCAAATTGCGGCAAATTGCAAAAAGCAATTTTTTGATAAAGACTGACAAAAATAAGCACTTGATTTAATGCAAGCGAACGAGGATCTACGCTTTTCCAAGTGACGATTGAAGACGCCAATGCAAAAGTGGAGCGACATCGTCCAATATGCAACACATTAGGGGTGGGATGATGTTGGTTGATTATGACGAATCCCCAAGATACTCGGACAGAGCAACTCAAGAGCACCTCTCACCTTAGACCGAGGAGGTCTCTGAGAAGACGAGACGAACAAAAACTAAGAGCTGAGAAATGCTTGGAGCAGCCTGAGGGCTTCATCAAGCAAGGTATGGAAGACAAGGTGTGTCATCTCAAGAGGAGCTTGTATGGTCTGAAACAAGCTTCTAGAACTTGGAACACAAGGCTCAATACTTTTCTTATCTCTATTGGATTTACTCCTAGTGAGTATGATCCCACTTTGTACATAAGATTTAGTGCAAAAGGCATTGTACTTTTATTACTTTATCTTGATGATATCATACTTAGTGGAGATGATTTAGAAGGTGTTGAGAAAACTAAGCTAGATCTATCCAAAGAGTTCAAGATGGTAGATCTCGGGCTTTTGCACTTCATTTTGGGTATGGAAGTACTTATATCTTCAGATTATGTATTCATTTGTCAATCTAAGTATGCCATTTCATTACTCAATAGATTTAACATGCATGGATGCAAGCATGTAGAGACTTGTATGGAGCATGATGTAAAAGTGACCAATAAAGAGGATGAAAGATCCTTCAAGGACATCACTCTTTATAGGCAACTTATTGGCTCCTTAATGTGGATAACCATAACAAGACCTGATATTTGCTATAGTGTTTGAAAGCTTAGTCAAAATATGCAAGATCCATTAGTTATCCATTGAAAATGTGCCAAAAGAATATTGAGATACATCTCGGGCACACTAGGTTTTGGGATCCTTTATAAAGGTGAATCCATCAACTTGCATGCATTCGGATTTTGTAGGGGACAAGAAGGATAGAAAGTCAGCTATAGCTTCTTTGAGTAGATCACTCCATCAAATCACCTGGTTGTAGCGTTGCTTCAACTGGTTCTTCTTATTCGCAGGTGCCCTTGGTGGATCTATCCTTGAAACTTTCGCCATAGCAGATTTTTGCGGCGGTTGAGCTGGTACTTTCTTAATTCTATGACGATCTGGGTCCATGTGCTGTAGGACCTGCTCATCAGTTAGCTCAGTCTCCTTGTTGTAAGTCAGAGCATGTTGCCAAGGGACTAAATGATCGTCCACTGGGTTCTTAATAGATTTCGCTAACAGCCATGCCACGTTTATCATATTCACTTCAAATGTAATTGGTGTGTCCATGGTGTAACACTTGGGTGAAGATGTGTTGGGTTCAAGATTTGATTCATATTGACATGCTTGGCAGTCAATCGTTGCTAATGCATCCGTCCATCTCATGACATCCGTCTCTGAATCGTAGTGACCACCCTTGGCTTGCCTTGGGCGATCTATCATGTGATCTGTTGTGGATGATCCGTCATCAGCCTTGGGTGCAAGTGATTTCACCGCCCATGTGGTTGGATCGACCTTTACAACCTTTTTGATAAGGACTCCTTTTCTGTTGGACAATCCGGGGGCTAAATGGGCAAAATGTTGTATCGTGTGATGTTGCATTGCACAAATGGCAAAATCTATGGTTCAGTCTCAGATTTTGCTTTAGGACCGGGCACTCGTTCGCTGTATGGTTTTGTGTGCATATTGAACACCATATATTTTCACGTCGGGGATATTGTAGCTGGTTTTGTTCCGATAGATTTGGCATTGCTACTACAGCTCCTTGTAAGGCTTTCAGTTTCTGATCAAATTGCGCCGTAAGCTGCTCCATCTGTTGTTTGTGTAATTTTGTCATCTGTTCCAATAGCAGGAGAGCTGGATGGATCAAAAAAGATGAGCGTGCAATGACGATCATCGTTTTGTCCATAAATGAAGATCTACTCGTGCAGATTAAAGACTGTGAAAGTAGCCATGCAACGTGGGAAAGATTGAAACAGAAGTATGAAGTAAGGACTGCAGTTTCAATCATGCACCTTCACAATCAGCTGCAATACATATGATGGGAAGGGAACCAGTTGGATCAGCACGTTGAGAAGATCAGAACTATCTTCACTCAGCTCGCTGCATCAGGACAGGAGCACCAGGTCCCAGCACCACAGCAACTAATGTACTTCATGAAATCTCTACCGACGTCCGATAAGCCGCTGAGAATGCTCATACTGAGTCTACCAGATATGACATTCGACAAAGCAGTCAGTCTTGTCGCTGATGAGAGACTGATGAGAGATGAAGGAGAGGGAAGCAATGATCAAGAGAAGGCTCTCTTTACGAAAGGAAAGAAGAAGAACAAGAACAAGAACAAACCAAGATTCCAGAAGACGAAGTCCTCGAATCAACAATCTTCTTCCTATGATCACTACCAAAAACCAGGCCATACGGCCAACAAATGCTGGTTCAATCCAGCAATACCTTGCATGCACTACAAGAAGAAGGGGCATTCTGCATACGATTGCAGATTCAACCCAAAAAGAAAAAACAAAGCTGAAAAGGCTAATGTTGCAGAGTCACAAGGATGTTGATAGAGGTGACGAAGCCTTCACGATACTCGATGAAGCTTCAACGAGCTACACTGAACATGACTACGATGTAGTCATTGATTTAGGAGCAACATCTCACATCACCTGCAAGAAGAAGATAATCGACTTCAGAGAGCTCGAAAACAACAGAGTAGTGATTCTAGGTGATGGGAGCAGACAAAATGTCAAGGGCATCGGCACTCTATAGCTACGAACACTATCAGGCCAAGCAGAACTGCCAAGAGCACTCTATGTGCCCTCACTCAAAAAAGATCTGCTATCTGTCTCCAAGATGGCAGATCTAGGCATTCGAGTTTTGTTCGATGGCAACTCATGCCGTATGATCGAGAAAACGACAAACAAGTTGCTGACGGTCAGATGCAGAGAAGGAAACCTCTACCAGGCCAAGATAATCAGCAACTCTGATTGCATATTAAATGCATCGGAAAATGAAGATCAGATCTGGCATAGGAGAATGTATCATCTGAACATGCGGAGCCTGCATGACATGTACATGAAAGACATAATCACGGGTCTCAAGATTTCAAGGTCCAAAATTGAGTTCTACTAAGCTTGTCAGAAAGGCAAACAACATCGGAATTCATTCACACATGAAGAAAGAAGAGCCAAGAAAGTTTTTGAGCTCGTCCACTTTGATGTCTGTGGACCGATGAAGATGGATTCGCTCTCAGGTTCGAGGTATTTTCTAACGTTCATAGATGATTACAACCGGATGACCACGATGTACTCGATGAGGCGAAACGAGTCATGGACATTAGAGCCACTACCAAAAAACAGAAAAATTGTCGACTGCAAGTGGGTATACAAGAAAAAGATGAAATCAAATGGCAGAGTTGGCCGCTACAAGGCAAGGCTTGTCGCAAAGGGCTACACGCAGAGATATGGTGTTGATTATTTTGACACATTTGACTATTATCAAGATGACAAGCATACGACTACTCCTTGCATATGCCACACAACACAGTTTGAAAATTCACCAGATTGATGTGAAAACAGCCTTTCTCCACAGAGATCTAGATGAAGAAATCTTCATGAAGTAGCCTGAAGATTTTGAAGACCCCGACAATCGACAATATGTCTGTTGGTTGCAGAGATGCATCTATGGTCTAAAACTAGCATCACGAGCTTGGTACAAGAAGCTTGATGGTCTTTTGAAGTCTCTAGACTTCAATCCTACACAACCAGACTGCAATGTCTACATAAAAAGAGTAGAAAAAGATTTTATGATACTGACTATCTTCGTGGATGATTCCCTAATGATAGAAAATTCCTTGATGCTGATCAAAGACACAAAGAGTCAGATTTCTGAAAGTTACGAAATCACAAATATTGGAGAAGCAACAAAATGCCTCGGGCTGGAGATCATAAGAGATCGAACAAAGGGAAAAATGCACTTGAGTCAATCAAAATACGCTAGAAAGGTGCTCAAGCAGTATCACATGATGGACTGCAAGGAAAAGGCCACACTAATGATAGCTGGAGCCAAGCTCATGAAGCATGATTGTCCAAAAATGGAGGATAAAGAACAGAAGATGGCAGGTATACCACCCTACCAAAACTTAATTAGTAGTCTGATGTATCTCACATTTTGTACCAGACCCGATCTAGCTTTCTTTGTTTAGCCTTGAACCAATTCTCTTCCAATCCTGGCATAGCACATTGGCAAATGGCAAAACGAATCCTACAGTATCTGAAGGGTACCCAGAATATGGGATTAACCTACAGAGCTGAAAACGAAGAAAAAGGATTCAAGCTACACCACTACAGTGATGCAAGCTGGGCGAGTTGCAAAGATGACAGCAAGTCCATAACTAGAGGATTGACAATAGCGTGCGGAACTGCAATCAGTTGGATATGCAAGAAGCAAACGGTGATGATGGACTCTCAAAGTGTCATCTATCTGTCCCAGGATCCTGTCTTCCATTTAAAGATAAAACACATACCTCTGAAGTACCATCACATTCGAGATTTGATCTCGAAAAGAGAGCTCCAGGTCTAGTATATAAAATCAAAAGACATGATTGCAGATCTGCTCACGAAGCCACTCGACAAGCCACTCTTTGCCAAGCAAAGAAAGACAATTGGATTAAACGTGCAAAGCTGCAAGGTTCAAGAGAGAGTGTCAGAAATGGTGAACTCCTGCAACTTTGCCACAACATGAACACGAAGCGAAGGTCAAACGGAGAACAATTCGCGAAAGTCAATGTCTCTTGACTCGAAGGACGAACGATTCGCAAATCATTTGTGAATCGTAAACCTACCTCTATGATCGCAACAACCGCAAAGAGACGCAAAGCAAAAGCAAACGAAGGAGACGAAACAAACAAAGAAGAATCTTTTGCACTGCCAACTGGCAGCTTAACGGGCTTAGAGTCGTAGACTTCATGCCCAACTGAAACGAGTGGCAACGACAGAGAGTAACTGATTAGTTGATTAGCCTTAACTAGTCTTGTGATTTTGCGTTTAGCTATTTTGTAAACTCCACATAGTGGAGATATAAACTATCCTTTCTGGATCATAAACATATAAGAAAATAGACAGAATTTCTGTAAGAGAGAGAGAGAGAGAGAGAGAGAGAGAGAGAGAGAGAGAGAGAGAGAGAGAGAGAGAGAGAGAGAGAGAGAGAGAGAGAGAGAGAGAGACGTAGAGAGTAGAGCAGAAAAGAAAAATAATAGAAACAAAAGAGCTGTGCATGAAAGTCTACCAACGAGCAGAACATAGCGAAAGAGCAGAGCGTCAGGATGCCAACGAGCGAGACACTGACGATCTCGCTCCCAAATCAAACTGATAATATAGTTGCTCTATTTTTCGTGCATCTCCTTGTCTTGTGCCATCTATCTTGACTTCTAGAATAGAATGTGTTATGTGATGTGCAGTCGTGTGTCTAGGTTCCTGTGAAGCTTCCGCGCAAAGAAGAAAATTAAAAAACACAAAATCGTTCATGACAACAAAATCAAAAAAGAAACAGTTTCGCGACACACCAATGAGATCTCCCTTGCCTTGAAGAAATTGCCCCTCAATTTGCTCCATGTAGTCTTCTCCAACCAACCTTTTGCCATCTCGATCATGAGTGATCAATTCATAATCATAGAATCCTTTGAGTTGATTAAGAGATGTGAGATCCATGCCTTGGATCTTCCCAAAAAACCAATCTTCCATTGCTCTTTCCTTCATAAGACTCCCTCTTAATGATTGCATCGTAAGAAGTAGAAACCTCAAAAACATTAAAAGCCATGAAAAAAAATGATTGGTACCTTCAACGTAAGGATGATTGAAGTACTCTCTTTTTTCAAACATACATCCTACTTTGAACTCTTCACATACTTCTCTTCTTCTTGACTTGTGAGTGTCTCTCTCACCAAGTCTCTTGATAGAACCATTTGATCTACTCTCTTTATGAAGACAAGTGACTCCACTTGCTGCAAAAATGAATTTCTTGGACTCATCACAAAAGAATGTAGAAGAACCATCTTCTTCATGAATGCACCTAGCAACATCTTTTTTCATATGATTAAAGAAATCATTAGCGACAACCTTTTCAAAGGAAGAACCTTCACCTCCATTGATGAAGTTAGCTCTTTCCTTACCTTTTGCATGCTTGCACTTGCCATGAAAAACCATTGAAACACCATCATTATCCTCAAGACTAGCCAAGTTAGCACAAAGATGAACATCGGGCCAAGAAGCATATTAGATTTTGACCTAGATCTAGCATAAGGAATCTTGTTAGACTTTGCATAAGATCCACCAATCTTATTGATGCTAAAAGGTAGCTTTGGAAAGTTGAGACCAATCTCCTCTTCCATTCCATCCTTTTTGTTAGCCATAACAAAAGCATCAAGCTTGAAAAGTCTATCTTGTCTATTGCCCCTAGCAACCAAGATTTCTTCCTTTCTAATGAAACAAGCATCACCACCAAACTTTACCATGTATCCTTTCCCTATCATTTGACCAACACTTAGCAAATTCTTTGAAAGTGAAGGAATGTAAAGAACACCATAAAGTCTTGCTTTCCTATTAGTAGAGAGACAAATAGGAAAAACTGAACCAATACCTTCAATCACACACTCACCACCATTGGCCATGTAAATTGTTTTCTTGGATTCATCATAAGTGACCAAAGAAGTAAAGAACTCCTTGTGACTAGTCATGTGTGAACTAGCTCCACTATCAATCCACCATGAATCTTTGTCACCTTCACTTGATATTCGACTTGAAGAACACATCAAAAGAGAATCACCACCACCTAGATCCTCATCATTAGTAGTAAAGTTGATGTGCTTCTTCAAACATTCATTTGCAAAATGCCCTTTGATTCCACAATAAAAGCATTTCAACTTAGACTTATCTTTCTTCTCGACAAAAGAGGAAGTCTCACCTTGATCTTGCCTTTGCCTTTGCCCTTGAACTTGCCTTTGATGAACATAGCCTCCACTTCATAATGAGATGTCGATGTAGATCCACCCCCTCTTGATTGAAGCCTATACTCCTCATTCACCAAGATCTCTTGCAAATCCACAATACCTGGCAAAGTCTTTTGAGTAGCAAAACTTTGAGCTATATTAGCATTAAGTATAGCTTGAACAAGTTCTACCTCCTTAATGCTTTCATCATTATACGCTAACTCATCATTGAATGCTTTAACCCTCAAAATAAAAGCATGAGTACTCTCTTCCTTCTTTTGCAAACTTTGAAAGATTTTCCTCCTAAGAGTAAGCACTCTTGATGTAGACTTGGATTCATAAAGCTTCTTCAAAGCTTCCCAAGCCTCCAAAGATGATGTGCACTTACCAATCTCCTTGAGAAGTTCATTGGTAACATTCATCTTGATCATGTGTAGAGCTTTCTTTGCTCTCTTGTCATACCTCACTTGATCTTGAGGTGCTTGAGGCCTCTCCTTCATACCTACAACAATCTCCATCAACTCATTCATCTCCAATAAGGACTCCATCCTCATCTTTCAAGTAGAATAGTTGAGTGATGTAAGCCTATCATTGCCTTCCAACATGAATCCACCACTTCGTGAAATAGTCCTGATCTTCTTCTTTCAACCTGTTCCAATGCACAAAGCACTCTCTTGAATGTCAACAAATGAACACAAGAAGAAATCACAAAGATATGGAACCTCTCAAATCTCTTGTAGCACTTCTAACTAGAAAATCAACACATAGAATAGTGAAATCTTGATCAACCTATGATCTATCCTCAATCTAATGATTCTTTCCACTTCCAAAGATTGAAATACACTCTAACGAAGTTCAGTAACCTCGCAAACCAGATATCCAATCAAAATTAGGATTTTGACAAAATCACAAAAAATTGAATATCTCAAATTATACATGCAATTTCTAAAAACTTGATGTATCTTCTTGTAGACTCCAATGAGACCTTCCTAATGCACCAAAAATCATCTAAACCTAGTAAATCAAGTGTGAAATCATAATTGATCAATTATATAAATCTATATTGAGTTTTGACCTACAAAAGATCAATTCTACATATGCAAAAATGCTGATTTTTGAGTAGAGATCATGCTCTAGCATTGGTAACTCCTCCAAATCCTTGCTAAATATGCCTGATCCTTTCATAACCTGAAACACAATAGCTCTAATACCATGTGAAGGATTTCATATCATTCAAGATCCAATCCATGTCCCTGATCTTTGGTTACAAAAGGAGTAAACCAACAATCTTGCCAATGTAGAAAAATCAGCATCTACATACAAAATGAGATGCAAACTCTAAGAGATACTGATAAAACATGAACCAAAACATAAAATATAGTTTATTTTCGTACAATTACAGTACCCTACTGTATCTCACATGTATGGAACCAAAAATAGCAAAATATGAGCATTCTACACACAAGATTGCAAGACAACATCATGAGAGTGCACCAATGAGTAGTAGAACCCAAAGAGAACCATGTATAATGACGAAATGAGAGAGAGAAGAGAGAAGATGTGTTCTTTGATGATTATGTATGACTTGGAAATCTAGTAAATTATGACTAATGAGTCATGATTCTGATTCTGATGCTAACTATTTCTGATTGACAAATCACAAGGGGGTATATAACCATGATCAGACGGTTATGTGGGAAGTCTCTTCGGAGACATCCGATAATAATTCTTAGAAATGATGAATAATTCTTGATTCTTGAGTGATTCAAGAAATCAGTGATTTGAAGAATCTAATTCGCTCTCACAAGCATTTTTATTGGGAAAGATTTTTCTCGAAGAGAGTTTGCTTACATTATTAGATTATAGTCTATACATGCTTGGGTACAATTTTCAACCTAGATCTTTGGTTGTTATGGGGACAATAATCATTAAGATTCATAAGTGTGCATATTTCTTGCATGTAATGTCAAATATAGTACATATAACTTAATTGAGTATTTGGTACTCCAGACATAGTTAAAACTTGTACTAGTCTTGATGGATCTCCTAGAGATTTTAGTAGGTTGATTGGTTATTTCTTAAGATTCCTAGATATTCTAAGAGCATTATGAATCGTCTACAAAATATCATTAATAGTTTCAGACTATAATTAAATTAAGTTTTTAAGCTTTTGGACTTACCTCTAACGTAAGAGGACAATCCACCTAGTGTTTCATGTGAATAAGTGAGAACTAACTTTACATTCCGCTTGGAGAGAATCAAACCCATTCGGAGGAATTATCTAAGACCCAAGAAAAGTACCTTTAGACCCAAGAAAAGTACTCATAATCAAAGATAAACATCTAGAAAATCATTCTATCTTTGAGTGCTTAATCTGATGGATAGGTCAAACTTAGGATAATGATTCTTGAAATATAGTTGAAAGTGTAAAGAACTTTCCTAAATTTCACGTTTGCAACTAATTCAAGAGCCTTGGAGTCTCTTTGCTTCCATTTTGTAGTTGCAATTGGATCAATGTTTTGTTTGACTTTTTGAGCATCAATCACATCCCATAAATCTTTTTTCTATTTCCACATGTGAAAATATGTTCCGTTGAATCTTTCCATGAGTCAACTTCTAAAAATAATGTTTTCATGTTTAAAAAATAGAGAGTTCAATTCAATAGATTAAAATTACTATTGTTGGCAAACTTGTGAATAATTTAGCAATGATACTAAATTGCAAATTGAGTGCATCAATGAATTCCACGCTTCACTATACAAGTTATCAACAACTAGAATGATCAATCAGACAATCGAAGGCAAGTTACTCCACACAAAAATAAATATTTGGGCGACTATACTTTTTTTTAATCATAAAACCATGAAGATGTCTATAAACTTGTAAAAGAAATAATAAGATTGCTTTAATGATCTATCTAAACCATCTAGACGCCAATGATCACAAAAGATATAAAATTGAATATAGATATCATGAAAAGAAAAATCATTCACAGTTACATATTTTCATCAATTTTACCTCCTCATTTATAGTACATTGATTTATCATAATTGCTTAATCAAGTTTGATTGACATGTTCAATCTCCAAGATTAATTGTCGTCAAAACCTCCTTCAAGTGATTCTATCTAGAGTGCGAAAAGGAGTTGTCAATGTTATGAAGGACAAACCTAAAAATAACTAAATCCAAATTGGTGTTGAAGTTCCATGTCCTCTCTCTTCAAGCAAAGCTTCAAAGAGGTCATAACCAAAAACAAAAACAACAACAAAAAAGTGAGACGAGCTAAATGTCCTAGGTGCAAATCCAAATGCTACTTAAATCATGAAAATAACCAAAAGAATGAGGGATACCATTCACTCAAACAAAAATGCCCGATCTAAAACTCAAAAGAAAAGATCACATAAACATCACTCTTGTAGTTGACCCAGACCAATGCCCAATTGTGGACAATTTTTATATAAGAAAAATTGATATTTATTTTGGTCATCGAAGTTCACATAAAGCAGATGCTTCTCCTTGAGTCTTCTTATTGTTTGGATGCATTTCAAAAGGGATCATTTATTTGAATGGTTTGCTAAAGTTGATGCATTGAAAATAAACATTGTTCATGGTTGATTGTTCCTACAGACTCTTGATCTCTGCTGGTAATAATACAAATATTCTATTTTTGCCCAAATTTGTGAGTTTCTCATAGTTCTATCGTCCGCGTACTCTTGAAACACTGCTCATAAAAAAAAATTGTAATGCACATTGTTATGCACCAAATCCCACGGCGTTTGAAAGAAGCGAGGATTGCAAGAAAATCAGAACATCACCAAAGTGGAAGTTGTGAGTTTTGCTTCAAGCATGTGGGAAGTTAAGAGCCTAATACACTGTAATAAAGAACCCAAAACAAATCCACGAAATTGATTATCCAATGTTGGAACTAAGGCAGATTAACAACTCCCCTTGAAAGAAGAAAACCCAAAATCATAGCAGGACAAATTAGTACACTTTTCCAGGCTTGATATTATGTAGAGCCCACTTGCGACGACTCTATACACCCCAAGCATCACCTCCAATGTACCTTTCTGTTATCGTAGACCATATATGCATCACCTTACAGAACGCAGTGTTCCTATCACGTTCTGAAACGTTTCAAAAATTACGGTCGTTCCAGAGCAGAACAAAAAAGTTTGGGATTGTTTTAGAGCGTCTACAATAACAATAATTTATGGGCTCTTCAACGCAATAGCATGTATAAATGTAAATCAATGCATGTTCCATATAAACTCAAATCATTGTGGCGGCAGGGTCGGGTTGAGATTGAAATTTCCAGTGATGAAGGACTATAATTTTTTGTTTTGAAGGGCTGATATCTGCTTCCGAAGTCAATTAGTTTTTCTAAGGAAATGGGTTATGTTTCATATTAAGAGGAGTTGGTTTTTGAACAACTAGGTGCAAGGGTAGTCAGTACGTTTGCTGGAGCCTGGCATCTTCCAAGATCTAAAAATATGTTCTGAATCAATATATGCTCTCTGAGGTATTGGCCCCTGAGTGTGTGTCGACAGATGTGAATGAGTTTGTGTAATAGGAATATTCAGATTGAGCACATAATGCCATTATCAGCTGTAATTGGAGAATATCAAGACATGCCATAGAAATTTACTTCTACTTGCATTATTCCAACTATGGACTTTGAGTGCAGTTACTGAGAATTATTACATTGTTTAAGCCAGTAAAAGTTGAGCTACTTGGCTTCCAATTCCAGACTCTGACAAATATAGCTTCGACTGACTTTAAAAAACTTGAATTGCAAGCTAACTACTGTGTCCAACCGTAGAGGCAGTCTAAACAGGTTTAGGGCCCATATCACATAAATGCGTCATGAAGGGAAAAATAATACTATTGCTCCTAGTTGGGCCGGGTGTAAATAAAAAAAATTCGAGTCTTTTTCTTTTTTCTATTTCTTTTTCCTTCTGGCATTCCAGAACGATCTGGCAGCAGAATGATGTTCCAATGCAACTTAGTCTTAGACCTTATGTTGCACCAACTAAGAAGACGTACAATGGACAAATAGAAATGTAAGAAGAAGCTCTATTAATATTGTGCCTTAAACTAGCTGAGGAAAACTATAAGAAAAACTGATCAAACTGAAATTTGAGTCGCTACTTGGTTTTAACTGTTCCCATGACAACAGTTCTAGAACATCTCAGCAGTAGCTTCATGGTAATCGGCTTAAACATCATTTTTATGCATGTAATTCTGCCTCCAAAAAAACCATAAAAGAATGCAAATGTCTAGTGTACACATGGCTACTCAAGGTCTGAACAGCAGGATCCATTTGGCATATTGACAGTCCTTAAGCATATTTTCCAGAATCAGATTAGCGAACAAAAGAAACTAGCTGTAACCAGCACAGAATATATTCTATTACCTTGGGCCGGGGAAGGAATTTCTTTTCTAGATTGAGCAGCACATATTTCCCTTCGACTCATTAACCGGCCATAATTTTGGGTAAAACTCTCAAAACTTCCAAGCAACTGAAATTGGCCCATTAGGCTGAGCTCAACTATCCATTTTCTCAGCAAATATTTTCATGTATAATCAACTTCAGTTAACCATCTCCTAGAGGGTACGTACTACTTATATTTCAAAACTTCTGCATAAATCTGAGATTGGATTGTGAGATGAGAATTTAATTGGAGATACGATCACTAGACATGTGAAAATATTTTGGAGCTAGTAAAACATAGTCTGATCTGGTGGGGGCCCATAGACAGAGGCCCATGATAAAGGGATCTTCCACTGGGTGAGTTCTTGACCTGCACATGAACATAGCCTTTCAGCAATTAGGGAAAAATATTGCATTGAAAATGAGTCCTTTACCTACTGCATCTCACAAACTATCTAAACATTTAGAACATGTCCAAGAAGACCTTCAGTGCATATCAAAGGAACCCATTTTCTTGTTTTTGACACTCTTCTAGGATGCTCATCAGTGAATAAAACTCTAAACTGAAAACTTGATGAGCACATGTGTAGAAACATTGCCACTGGCGAACAAAATCCTGAGAAGCTCTCTTAATACACTTTCTTAGTCACAATCAGTTATGTGCGAGGGGGATCACATTCAGCACCAGGCACTCAGAAATCAAGCAGTATCAACATAGATTTGTTGCAACAGTTGGATTTTAGCCAAAAATTTCTTAGTGACCATTGCAAATCCTTACATAGTATAAAAAGGCTTCACGATTGTTTCTTCTCCTTATGGAGCATACGGTAAGGTGAGCTGGATTTGGCCATTCTGGCACGGAATGCAGGTAGGATCCCATGCCTGTTGCTGATCGCCATCCGACACCATGTCAGTTCAACCCTCTCAAAAAGTACATATAGGGCTGTCATTTAGACGTTAGTGATTCTTTGATTATTTAGCTCACTGGTATTGCTTGGGCTCTTCCCTTCGCTATTGCTTGTAGGGCTTTAGTCATTGATTATATCAGATGCTCTTGCTCATTCTTCGTGGGAGATTGGTTGATTGTATCTATTATAATCATGTATACTTCATTGATACAGTCAATAAGTTGGTATCAGAGAGCTAGTTTTTCTCCACACTTGGTGGACCTCCCTTTTTTTTGACGAATGTTTAGCAGACAGTCAGGGGAAGTTCTTCTGCTAAACCTGCTTGCAGAAAAAAAGGATTTGAACTTTGTTTTTTGGGTAAATCATTTCCGGTGGCTATTTTGGCGGCCACTATCTTCCATGGCAGCTATTTTCGTACATCTTTTGAGCAATACCTAATGCACTTTCATCATCATTTGTCTGTTGGCTTTTGGTAGTCTTTTGGCAGCTCCATCGCCATGTTTTTGAGGTTATTTTCAAACTTCGCTTGCTAGTTTTTTAGGGCAATACCTTCCATTTTTATTAGTGCCTTGTTTGGAGGTGATTTTGACACATTTCATTAGCAGTTGTTTACTGGTATTTGCCTACGTTCTACCCATTGCATCAACCTCTTTGCTACCACAATTTGAGCTACCTTGCTCATTCTTAGAGACAACATACCACCTATTTCCAGTGCCCAACTTGGAGGTGATATTGACATATCTTTGCACCTCTTCACTTGCTGGTTTTTAGACTCTTTTTGCAGTACCATCGTCTTCTTTGGAGGTTGTTTGCACATTTTTTGAGGCAACAACTAGTTGGTACCTATCTTTTGCTGTATTTTCCTTATTTGGCAGCCACACCACCCTCACCACCCTTACTGCTTGTGCCCTCCCCCTCACTGTCCTCAGACTTGCCATCGTTGCCTACAAATGATGTGGCACCCTCTTCCTCTTCTTCTTCTTCTTCTTCTTCCCCACTCTCACTCTCTTCCTTTTCTTCTTCTTCTGCCTCTTCCTCATCTCCATCAATCTCCCACCCTATTGCTCTGGCCACCCCTACAGGCCTTCTTCCTATCCCTATTCCCCAAGAACCCACAGCTCCCCCATCTGCGGCACCCATCCCATACACTCCCTCCAAATCAACGGAACTATTTTCTTCCTGGGAAGCTGACCAAATGAAAGCCGATTTCCAGCTTCTGAAACATGAACTATCACAACTGAAAGGAATAGTGGTCTCCTTACTCAAGGAAAAAAATGTGTTGCAGTCCAAAGTCGCTTCGTTAGAGCAGGTGATCAACACTAAGCAGGTTGCAGCCTCAGAATCGACCACCACCAAGATAAAGGAGCTTGAGAGTAAAATAGAGCAGCATCAAGATTCATGGGCAGCAGTCATGCAGAAAGGCACCAAACCTAGCGCCCCCATCTCCTCCGTCATCTCAGCCACCATTTCGGAAGAGAGGTCAAGGGAGCAAAAGGCCCACAACATCAGGGTTCGTGGGATACCAGACACACGGGATGCCATTGCCGAAGCCACGAGATTTCTCGAGACCACTCTAGGACATATGACAGATGGGCTAGATACAGCTTGGAGGACCACCAGAGATGCCGCTACACTCATTATCCGTTTCACTTCTCTAGAGAGTCGCCGAGATGCTTTGCGGTGCAGAGCTAAGCTTTGTGGCACCACTATCTATATGGATGACGACCTCACATATATCCAAGTAGAGGAGAGGCGTAAGGCCTTTCAGGCAGCCCGTGAGTCTGGCAGACGAGTCATTTACCAAGATGGGCGAGTGCGCTTTCTTGATAGTGCACCTAGCAGATCCCAGCACTAGGGATTTGGGGTGCCCGGGGGTTATGGTGAGCACTTATTGCAGTTTGGAGAGGCACATGAGCTAGCCATTTATAATGGCTTACCCTGCTGGCCACATTCAGACAGTTATACATGCCACCCTCACAGTGGAGGACATAGTGTCGTTGACTATTTCATGGGGTCACCATCCTTTGTACCCATAGTTTCTGACTTCCACATTTTCCCCACCACCCTTTCTGATCACTCATTTCTCTCCTTCGATATCGGCCACCTCCCACCCACTCATCCATCTACACTACCCACGCTTACCCGAGCACCCACGTACACATTTGATCCCACTTACATGCCGCTATACCGGCAGTCCTTAGCTTCACTTTTACACTCCTTTCCTCATGACAGTCCAGTTGACACCCAGGCTGATTTCCTCACCACCTCTCTCCACACGGCCGCATCATTAACCCTCCCCACAAAACCCCACCCCAGAAAGACCCGACACACACCTCGACCACTACACCCTCCTTGGTACGATACTGAGTGCCGCTCTCTCCATCAGTCAGTAACCCACTCACGCATCCATGCCCCACATCTGCTTCGATCTTCCCGACGCTCCTACCATCGTGCTCTCCGCCGTAAGAAACGTTCCCATGATGATTCTAAAGGGAAACGTCTCATTGACCTTCTTTTCAGCTCTTCTTCAAGCGCTTTCTGGTGCGAGTTCATTCCTCGCTCTCCACCACCTCTCTTGGAGGACCTCCGCATATGGACTGATTATGCTACTAGCCTATACACGGTTCCTACCAACTCACCTATCACCATATCTCCACGGCCACTTGAGTTCTCCTTTTTCACATCTGACATGGTACTCGCAGCCATTAAGAAGATGAAGTCCCACAAGGCCAGAGATATCGAAGACCTTGAATCTGAACTCCTTTCTCATGCTTCCAACTTACTCGCCCCCACTATAGCCACCCTTCTTAACTTTGCAGTTGTCTCTGGTTTTCCATCCTCCTGGTGCACTAACATTATCCACCCCATCTATAAGAATGGTGACCCCATGATTCCGAGTAACTACCGCACCATCATGATTGGGCATGTCCTAGCGAAATTATATGGTACTATACTGCAGTCTGTTGTGAGCTCAGAGGCAGAGACTAGGAGACTACATGCCATGGGTCAGCCTGGTTTCCGAGCACATTATTCTACGGCAAATCACATCTTCACATTGCGAGCCTTGATTGAGGAGGCTAAGCACAGGAGAGAGAGGGTTTATTGTTGTTTTGTGGACTTCAAGAAAGCCTTTGATTCTGTTCCTCGCTCATTGCTCATCCAGAGACTCCGAGACCTCGGCTTCTCCACCGACATTGTTCTTGTTGTGATGGCACTTTATGAGCGTGTCCTTGGTTGTTCCCGGCATAGCAGTGGCATATCTGAGCACATCTGGAGCACTATTGGGGTGAAGCAGGGTTGTTCTCTCTCACCAATCCTCTTTGGCTTGTATATTGATGAGTTGGAGAGAGTCATTACATAGGGTGGTGGTACTGGATGCAGGCTTGGTGACATCTTGATTGCTATCCTCCTTTATGCTGATGATGTGGTATTGGTCTCACCGACCAGAGAAGGTCTACAACGACAGTTGGATTGCTTGCATGAGTTTTGCACCAGATGGGGCCTACGGGTGAACATTGGGAAGACCAAGGTTATGGTCTTCAACACTTCGAGGGCATTCATGCAGCGACAAGAGCTTACTTTGGGTGGGCAGATTCTAGAGGTGGTCCCTTCCTACACATACTTGGGGGTCCTTTTCTCAGGTCCTACTTTTAGCATGAGACAGGCCGCTACCACTCGACTAGGGAAAAGACATGCCTCCCTTGTTCAGCTAGAGCGATTTTGCTTCCGAAAGTCCATCCAGGATGCTCGCAGTAAGTGTCACCTCTTCGATACCATTGTTACCCCCACGGCTTTATATGCGGCAGAGACATGGTGTGTAGGTCTCCCTTCTCCACACTGGGCCAGTCTCTCACCATTACAGACCACCATGCTAGCTCGATTGATTCGAGCAAAACCTTTTGTTCCACATGAGATTCTCCTGGCCGAGTTTGCAGTTCCAGCTATACAGATCGAGGCAGTTCTTCAGCTTATCACCTATATACAGAGGATACCGGCGTTACCAGAGATAGACAGGCGATACATACAGGTTGCACTATCCTCCTCACAGGGTCTTCACGATCAGGGCTACAGGCTATCATGGTTCTCTCAGGCCTCTCACCTCCTACTTGTATCATTTGGCATCTCCATCACAGAGCTCCCCTCCGGCACACATCAGTATATCAGACGCTTCCTTTATCGCACATATCTAGAGCGAACTTGGCATAACAAGTTGGGGGTTAAGCCAGCTTTCTACCGGACTCATTTCTTGGAGCTAGATGCATCAGGGACCCCGGTCATGCCGCACTACTTGGACTCGGGACTGTCACATTGCCTCAGATTCACATTGAGGCAGCTCAGGGTGTCCTCTCATCAGCTAGCTATTGAGACTGGGAGGTTCCACGGTATTCCCAGAGAGGAGCGGATTTGCCAGTTCTGCTCCCTAGGTGAGGTGGAGTCTGAGGAGCACTTCATATTTAGGTGCCCTATATATTATGAGATCAGAGGGCGATATCATTGCATGTTCCGAGAGATGCCTACCACTCTACGCTCTCTCATAGCTTATGAGGACCCACGGTGTGTCGCTCTGATGGTACACGAGATGTCCAGACTACGGAGAGATTTATACGAGACACCCTAGCATTTTACCTCACAACCATTGATTACTTCGTTCTTTACTAGACGGAGATCGCGAGAATTAGTACCTGAGGATGAGGATTATGATGATGACGACGACGAGGATGATGGCCGCTCTCATGCTCATAGAGATCAGAGACAGTGTACCTCCCACCATCATGTTACCACCAGGATTACTAGACATTCTACGCACAGGCGTACTACTACTATTACACATGCACGTGCTCATGCTCACAGGCGCCGCCAGCAGGCTCCAGTGCTTTCCCATTTTGTGGCTTGCATTACATCTTTTTACAGCATCAGCACAGCAGCAGCAGCACAGCCTTGACATCTTACCCTAGATACATATGATTATTATGCGCACTCTCGGATACATGTCTATTTTAGTTTGCACTGGATGTTTTCTTTATTACAATTTAGAGACGTTTTTATACGCTCCCATGGTTACCACATACATGACATGTACTTCATTTGTCTTATATGCCTTTTGGCATGGAAAAGACATTAATAAAGCTTTCTTTCTCTCTCTCTCTCTCTCTCTCTCTCTCTCTCTCTCTCTCTCTCTCTCTCTCTCTCTCTCTCTCTCTCTCTCATTTTGCACAGAGCAAGCCACTTCTAACCAACCATAAAAATTGTGTAATTCAAACCATTTCTAACCAGCCATTCGAATTTCACATACCTAGCCATTTCTAACCAACCATGATAAATTGGCCATGACACGAATAGACTGTAAAAAAATATACACATTTGTTCTAATACCAGTGTACATGATGCTAAAATGTGTACAAGCTCTCAAGACAGGGAACCACAAGACCTACACACTACTGTCTTATATGATGAGATCGGTTTCCCCCCGGATGAACTTCAACAGCTTACTAATTACTTATGCAAAACTGTGTCATTCACTACAGGGAACCACGAGACCTACACACTACTATGTCTTATATGATGTGATCGATTTCCCCCCGGATGAACTTCAACAGCTTACATTACTTATGCGAAACTGTGTCATTCACTACAGGGAACCACGAGACCTACACACTACTATGGCTCGGTTGACGAGATCGGTTTCTCCCCGGATGAACTTCAACGGCTTACTAAATACTTATGGCACAGTACCGACACGGGGGCTCCGAAACATCTCCCAGTTTTCAGGTCCTGACCGGACAAAGTGTCCCTGAAGCCCTATTTAACGTCGAACTTTGGACGGACGATTTGGGCCGGCCGGTTGTTTGTTCCTCGTCCTATCTGTTCCCACAGGTTCCTATTGAGGTTGTCCACTGGCCGAAACAGACGGCACCTAAAACAGATCCCGTTTGGAGAAACTGGGCCGTCGGACGGAAAGCTGCAAAACTAGTCCATTCACGTGACCTAATTGCGTTTCTCTCCCGTCAAAGGGCCATTTTGACCGAACAATACCTGAATCGAGCCAGGCTCGATCCGTTGGGTTCGTATCAGGATCACGAACCTATGGACTGTATTCCTGGACCATTAATGCATTCTACACAAGTTTAAGTGAATGCTACACAAGTGCTGCACATACCTGTGGTGCAATGCCTACGACACAATGAGGACATGGGGTTCATGATGTTTATGGCTGTGGTTATGATGATTATGGTTGTGGCTTGTTTTGATGGTTATGGCTGTGGGGTTGTGGGTTTATGATGATTTGATAGGGTTTAGGGTGTTATGTTAACTGTATGTTACGGTGTCGGGTTTAGCGTGTTATGTTGAATGGTTGAACATGATGCATATGTTACGAGAGAGATGCAGATGTGCTGGTTTCTCTCTCTCTCTCTCTCTCTCTCTCTCTCTCTCTCTCTCTCTCTCTCTCTCTCTCTCTCTCATCTTGCACGGAGCAAACCATTTCTAACTAACCATTCAAATTTCACAAAGCTAACCATTTGTAAGCAACCATGATAAACTAGCCATGACACGAATAAACTGTAAAAAAATATATACATCTCATCTGATGCCAGTATACATGATAGTCTGTGTGTATCAATATCTACAAGTCTGTGCTAAAAAACCATCCCTCTGCGTGCCAGATGCATCCTCGGGGGTGTCAAAAACAAAGTCTGGCTGGGAGTCTGGAGGCATCTGGGACTCCTCCAAGTCTGGGCCAACGCCTGCCAAGAGATGACTAATAATCGGTGCGTCCCCTCTTGGCTGGCCTGCCTCTGGGTCTACCGGAAGGAACGTGGTACACTCCTGCCTGGGGGTCTCCCTCTACCACGAGGGGGTCTCTGAGAAGAACCGACTGCCTGTGATGCTCTGAACCGTCTCTGCGCAATCTGTCTCTGGGCGGCAGCCTCTGTCTCCTTCGCAAACTCTGACCAGCCATCATCTGAAAGGGGGCGTGATGCGGGAGTACTGGGTGGGGCAAGTGGACCATCCCCTACAAGGTCGACCATCTCGTCTGAATCATATGTGGGCTCATCATCAGAGGAGGGCAATGGAACGTCAGCAGGAAGGGGGGTGGTCTCATCGGTATCAGCATCATCCTCGGGATCACCACGCTGAACAACATCGTCTGGATCAACCTCTGGCTCTGCCTCATGATCGGCCGCTGCAACCAGACACTCATCGGGATTGACCTGCAGAAGTCAATCATTCGTGAAAATAGCCGAAGCAACCGTGAGGGCATTAAATTGAATGTCTTAAACTAATACGAAAGCAAAACAATAAGCAACGAAATATACCTGCAGCAGTAGGGCGCGTGCGCCTCCTGCCCTCATGCTGTTCGTGATGCGTCGAACCACCCTGGTGTTGGTGTTGCAGTACACCAAGTCATTGCATCGCTCAGTCGTCAGACGGTTCCGCCTGTTCGTGTGAACGTTCCGCTCGCACACGCAAGCAGAACAGTCCTGCATTAATTGGCAACCACTCGAGTGAGTACCGACCTTGTAGAGAAAATGCGAAAACTGGTTGGATGAATGAGATTAGACAACATACATGTGAAAGGACTCGGAGCGCAAGCGTCCCCAGGTCTGGCTGTCCAGCGCCGTAGCTCTCCCACCATGATACAGGCAAGAGCATGTTCTCTCCACGTGCAAGGTCCTCGCCGAACAGCCCCAGACAGTGCCTGCAGTTGAGCAGCGATGTGCGTGAGTGCCCGCGCAGGGAAATTGAACGAATGACAGCGTATGACAGAGCAAGAGTTTACCTGTAACTGAGCCTCTGCTCCTCCAGCCTGCTGCGGATACCAGTGTCGCTGCTGAGGAGGCGGATGTATGAGAACCAGTCTGCACGCAGCTCTGCATCGTCATACTGCCTCTCGCTCTGAAACAGCGGATGCAGTATGTGGGCCACACTGTGAATTGGCCGGTAAAGCTTATCGCATCGTCGCCGCCACAACCGCCTGATAGGCTCCAACCTGTGGACCATACCATGTGGAGGCAACAATTACATACCATCGAGTTGCGGCAACAAGACGAAACAGAGTGCAAATGGAAGGAGAGATGGTGAGACGGAAAAAGTTACACCTGGCAGGGTCTAGCTCAGAACGCTGGAGAGACTCGCCTATGCGGTCCATGAACTCGTATAGGAGGCCCATCGTGCACCCCTCGCGATCAACGAGCCTCAAAACAGAGTAGATGGGGCGCATGACGTCCATCAGCCTGCACATCAACCCAGAAAGGCTCCATGAAGAGGATCTCGTGGAAGGCCAAGCCCTCTGGGGTCGTGGACAGGTCCATGGCGGTGAACTCTGCAGAAGTAGCCATGCACCGCAAATCACCCTTGAGCTTGTGTAGCCGCTCAAGCATGATGAACTGGTAGGCGAAGCAGGTGCGAGCGGGCTTCTTCAAGTCGAGCCTGCATTGACAAACGGAATGAGAGGCACACATGAAACGAGCAAAAAAAAAGAAGCATCTTGAACGAGCCAAAAAATAAGTGGCATATTACCTGCTGAATGTGCAGAAAAGGGTAGTCATGCGGCGCTTGCGTGTGACGAAGTCCACAACTGCAAGTGCCCTCGTGAGAATGTCACTGACCCAAGGCAGGCGCCCGATGGAATGCAGGAGGTGAGTGTGCGGCACATGGAGTCCACACAATGGAGGGGTACTCTGCCATAAGAAGCTCCCCCATACCGCGGCAGTTGGACGCATTGTCCGTCACAACCTTTTGCGGTACGTTCACACGATCAGTTCACAGCTTGGAAACACATTGCAATCAATCGAAAACTACGCAAAACTTTTGTATCAACATTAAGCAGTAAATGACCAAGCAACTAATGAAAGAAAATTGTACCTGGACAACGAGCCGTGGCCCGACCTCCTCTATCGCTGCACGGATGATGCTGTAAACTCTCCCTGCCTCGGAGGTGTCGATGCTGCGCAGGAACATGGAACCGTAACAACTAGAAGCAATCACGTTGATGAGTGGACGTCTACGACGATCAGTCCACCCATCAGCCATGATAAAGGGGAGGTTCAGGTCATAGAACATCTGTGCTATGAACCCGCCGTATCTATCCCAAGCCTCCTGCAGTGCTGCCAGTCTCTCTCTGACTGATGAAACCCGCTCCTGGAGCAAAGGGCCGCGTAGTGCGTCGGCTGTGGGTGGTGTGTAGCCGGGCCCGCAGATTGCAACTTTCGAGATAGCCTCTCGAAAGATGCGGGATGATGCCATGATAAAGGGGAGGTTCAGGTCATAGAACATCTGTGCTATGAACCTGGTGGCCTCTCTGTGCTGCCCCTCTCTGAAAGATCCCGGCATGGACATCTGTTTGGTGCCTCGGGATGTGGATGGCTGGGAGGATGTGGATGGACGATGCGGACCTGGAGGTGGTGGCATAGGTGTAGGTGTGGAAGCGGAGGATGTGGACGGGCCGTGCAGATCTGACGGTGATGGCACAGGCGTAGGTGCAGCAGTGGAGGCTGTGGATCCATGGGGAGTACTGGCGGAGGGGGTACGGGTGGCTGCGGCGGAGGCGGTGGCGGGTGCGGATGCGACGGTGGGGGTGGGGGCGGTGGCGTTGGGTGTACCAGTGGCAGGGTCGGTGGCAGTGGGTGCACCAATGGAAACAGAGTCCGCGGCATCTGTGGACGGCTCGCCGGGCTCAGCACCTAGCTCAGAATATGCCTTGAGAATGCGAGCCCTCTCCGCAGAGGGGATGACCATACAAACACCGATCCCATAGCGTCCCCTCATGGGTCGGACTCGCAATCCCCCCAAATGTGCTCGAACCCAAGAGGCATTCCCTGTGAACTGCTTTCGACAGAAAGGGCAACACCACTGTTTGTTGGGCATCAACTCCACCTCATCCCAAATGGGACGAGCGGCCATCTCTCTCTCTCTCTCTCTCTCTCACACACACACACACACACACACACACACACACACACACACACACACACACACACAGAGAAGCACGCAAATCTAATATCTCTCTCTCTCTCTTCTCCTAGACCCCAAACCCAAGCACCCTAAACCCTAAACCCTAAACTCATACACACACACCATGTCTCGTACACGCGCGCACACACAAATCCTCTCTCTCTCTGTCTCTCACACTCTCTGTCTCTTCCTCTCTCTCTCACACACAAATCACCACACACACACATCTGTGCATACACAAATCAACTAACCCACACACACACACACACACACACATAAATTATCACATACAGACAATCATCACACACACACACACAGAACTCATCACACACACACACACACACACCATAACCCTCTCTCTCTCTCTCTCTCACTCTATCCCTCTCCCTCAGTCACTCTCTCTCTCTCTCTCTCCCTCTCCCGCCCTCTATCTCTCCTCTCGGGCTTCTGCGGAACAGTCCGCTGCCCACAAGCCCTTTTTTTTTTTTTTTTTTTAAATGTGCCACGGCCCGGATGCGTTCTGGGCCCCGGACGCGTTCGACCCCACGTCCGGGGGTCGGACGCGTCCGAGTCCGGGCGTCGGACGCGGACGCGAAAAGGCCGCGTCTGGCCCGGACCCTCATGTCTGTGATATATATATATATATATATATATATATATATATATATAGAGAGAGAGAGAGAGAGAGAGAGAGAGAGAGAGAGAGAGAGAGAGAGAGAGAGAGAGAGCATGCATAGAACAGATTTTCTCAGATATCCTTTACTGTTATTAGCTATTGGATGGTCATCTGATCAATCACTAACAGCACTTATGGCATAACAACTATCTGTTCTATCTGAAAGGGTTTGAAATCTGCACTGATACAAAGCAATCTACTAAAACGGAAGCTGCAGCAAAAATAAGCTGGAAAATAATGAAAATAGATCAGGACCCAAAACTGTGAAAAAAAGCTTCTTTCGTGTCTTATGTTATCAAAGACGTAACATGCATACAGCACAACCACAAGGTAAAACCTATTTTCTATGATATCCCTTCTCTTGGCAGAGAAGATCAATATTGTAAAGACCCTGATTAAATCACTAGGTATTGCAAACAGCAGAAATGATATGCACCTTTCTCATCGTTTCCCAAAACTGGCAGGAGTCTATCCAACGCATCCACCATCATAAATGCATCAGGTATATTATCTCCTTCAGCACAGTACCTTATCAAGCACAGCACTTTCAATCCCTCATCCTGCAATAGGCTCTGTTACATGTGGTTGCAAACTGAAAAAATATAGCAAAGTCAGCTAAACCTTTGTTTACTGTGCTTGAAACTACATCTGCAAAAACGAAATATCGCTTTAAGAAGAAAATGAGCATAACACAAGTGATAGGCAGTTGAGAGAGAAGTAGTACCATCAATTTGGTACTTGATATTAGATAATGGTACTAACTAGATGTGAACAGTTCACAAAAAACAGCAAAGCCCACTTTGAAAAAGTAATGAATCAAAACTACACCAGGCCAACAAATTTCAAGAGAACAAGACGGTTTGACTCAGAATGCTAATCATAGAACATCATTCCATTCCTTTTGGTACATAGCGTGTCGCATTCCATACGTATGGATCATAGTTGCAGCAAATCGCTGACAGAGGGAAAAAAAAAATCTCCTTTAAAGAGCCCGCAGCAGCCCATTATCGCACACCTAGGGAGAGGGGAAAAAATGCATAGGGAGAGCAAATGAAGGTGGATCATCGCTGTGTATCAAGCGAAATTGAAGAACGGGGATTTTCGGTAAGTGTAGGCTTCATTTTTTCAATGTGTTTAGACTAAGCTATAGGCAACGAAATCGCTTGGTTTTTGGTTGTAAACCACCGTTCCCCATGCCCACAGTGATTCTTATCATGTCAGTTTCAGTCGTTACGGCACGTCTAGCAAGATTGGAACGACGACCCTAATTCCATGTGTTTTCTGGCCGGTTTCATGAACTAGCCTAGAGGCACCTGATTAAGGTGATGTTTGGCCTACACTGCGTTTCTACATGTCTATAGAGACCCCCATGAAGCTCGTTTCGTCTGTATTCGTCTGCACCAAAAGCTTCCAAACCCTAAATCGAAAATCCCATGTGTTTTTTGCCCTCATTATGATCTGATTTTGAGGCTTCTCTGATGCGTTTAGGAGCTACCCTATTTTTTCATGCTTGCCAGAATGGTTGTAATGTTCGCTGTAATGAGTGGTAGGCTGTCGGATTCTTTCAACTCGATTTCAGCTGTTAAACACAAATTTTTAGGGTCTTTCTTGTCACAATTATTTTGGCCAATTCAGTGCAGTATAATGCATATGCAGATGTTTAGGGTTTTGGGCATTGCACTAAACATCCGCTCATCTGTTTCTTTTGCAGGACTGATCTCTTGCTCATACCATGTCGGTCGCTGGTAGGGGCATTTGGGTTGAGGTTGAGCTCATAGAGGGGGATGTGCCTATATTAAGAGGCTCGGGTACTCGCAGATGGAGATGACTATATTGTGGTAGGATCTTCACTAGATCGCTTACTAGGCAGGAGCTGAGCTCTATTTGCACAGCTTGGGAAAGGTATGTCCTGCATCCTTAAACTTTTTTCATACGTTTCGTTTTGCAAGTATTGTTTCTTTTCTTTTTGCATATGGCTGATGGATGTATTGTGGCAACTATGGATGCTCGATAATGAGTGATGAATGGACCGACATTTGTCAGTGATTCGTCATCAATATCTTGGTCTCTTGCCCGCTCGGCACAGTTTTCATGCGTGGCGTGGATGCCACTCAAGGCGGGGGACCCATCACAACCGACTTCATATGGGAGGCTATGGGGGTGGAGCACGTGGTTCAAGTTGTCACAGACAACGCCATGAATTGCAAGCATATGGGAGAGATTATGACGAGTGAGCACCCCAGCATTGTGTGGACACCATGTGCTGCACATTCCTAGACCTCATCCACAACCTCTGCGATCTTGCATGGATACGCCAAATATGATTTTTTTTCGCTTGCTTTGCCATGTGTTCAAATCACATGCCAGGCCATAGGCATATGAGGCGACCCAGACGTTCCATGACGGAGGGTTTGAGTAGACTTTATGTCAAGCAGAGCGAAGCATCGTAGGAGGCCGTTGGCCAGGCATCGTAGCAGTGGGTAGGGCCATCCCAAGGTTTAGAACCGCAAGGTCCCGATATGCAGACCTAGAGGGAGACCAGCCTTGGGTAGAGGTAGGGGCAGCCAGAGGGGGACTGGGGGGGAGGAAGCACTAGCAGCAGAGGCAGAGGCTCACCACGGTGCATGGTTCTCTCGAATTCATCTACGAACTCCCTTGGTCTAGGCAGCACAGACTCGAATGATTCTGATTATGAGGACGCTGACGAGTCTTAGTTGTATTTTACTTTTCATCATGTTCATCAAACATTATTGTACTCCATTTACGGTGCCATATGGCCCGATTTTATATATGGTGTTTCTTTTGAGCATGTGCCACAAGGATTGGAGAGAAAGAAAGAAAGAAAGAAAGCTTTATTGATGTCTTTTCCATGCCAAAAGGCATAGAAGACTAATGAAATACATGTCAAGTGTGTGGTAACCATGGGAGCGCATAAAATGTCTCCGAAGCTGTAATAAAGACACATCTATTACAAACTAAGATAAATGCGAAAATGAGAGTGTGTGTGCATAATGAATGTGAGAGAGAGAGAGAGAGAGAGAAGAATAAGAAGCTCTATTAATGTCTTTTCCATGCCAAAAGGCATATAAGACTAATTAAGTACATGTCAAGTATGTGATAACAATGGGAGTGCATAAAACGTCTCTGAAGCTATAATAAAGAAAAATCTAGTACAAACTAAGATAAATGCGAAAATGAGAGTGTGTGTGCATAATAAATGTGTCCATGTCATGATGTCATGTCTGTGCTAATGCTATAGAAAGATGTAATGTGAGCTGCAACATGGGGAGCAACATGGGGAAGCGCTGGAGTTTGCTGACATCATCTATGAGTATGTGTGGGAGTCTTTGACTAGGAGGTCTGGTGATCCTGGCAGTAAAGTGATGGTGAGTAGTATACTATCTTTGATCCCTGTGAGCGTTAGTAAAGAAAGAGTTAATCAATGGCTGAGAGGTAAAATGCTGAAATGTCCCGCATAGATCTCGCCGTAGGCTATGAGAGATCGTAAACTGGTGGGCATGTCTCGAAACAAATAGTGATATCTCCCTCTGATCTCATAGTATACAAGGCATCTAAAGATAAAATGCTCCTTAGACTCCACTTCACCTAGAGAGCATAACTGGCAAATCCGCTCCTCTCTAGGAAAAGTGTGGAACCTCCCCATCTCAATAGCTAGTTGGTGCGAAGACACCCTGAGCTGCCCCAATGTGAATCTGAGGCAATGTGATAGTCCTGAATCCAAGTAATGTGGGAGGACTAGAATCCCTGCTGCATTTAGCTCAAGAAAATGGGTCCTGTAGAAAGCAGGCTTATCCCCTAACTGGCGACTCCAACTCCGCTCCAGGTATGCTCGATACTGAAATCGTCTGATATACTGATGAGTGTCTGAGGGAAGCTCTATAATGGAGATACCAAATGACTCAAGTAGGAGGTGAGATGCCTGAGAGAACCATGATAATCTATAGCCCTGATCGTGAAGATAATGTGAGGAGGATAGTGCAAGCTTTGTGTATCGTCTG
The DNA here is from genome assembly GCA_029204225.1 of Diphasiastrum complanatum. Lineage (NCBI taxonomy): Eukaryota > Viridiplantae > Streptophyta > Lycopodiopsida > Lycopodiales > Lycopodiaceae > Diphasiastrum > Diphasiastrum complanatum. The sequence continues at coordinate 72,606,898 of CM055098.1, forward strand.
TCTATCTCTGGTAATGCCTGTACCCTCTGAATATGAATGATGAACTGGAGAACTACCTCAATCTGTATGGGTGGAACTGCAAACTCAGCCAGAAGAATCACATGTGGAACAAAAGGCTTTGCTCGAATCACATCATTACAATCTCACTTACTGCAAACCTCCAGGTGCTGGTTAACTACAAGAGACCAAACGATTCACGTTCCACCCCGCTATAGGACCTAATCCGGGTCCACCCTCCGTGCCCTGGCCTGTGACCGTATCAAGCGGGATCCGACCTCCATTCCATCCTAGACAGTGTGCCATACCATTGCCTAGGCTCTCAGCCATCTCCTGCCTCAAGCTAGCATACATCCTGGCCGTGCACACACTCTCCATCTACCTCCTCCTAGGTAGATAGAATGGATGGCAAATGAGTCCTCCTCACCTTGTATACCTCCGAGGAGAGAGACTCCAAGCCATGTGCACACCTAGATCATGATAACCATGTAGGTTCACGAGTCACCGGTCAAGTCTACAGGCCCAGTCATCGTCCAGTCTCAAGTTTGGGGTCGGGACCCAAGGGAGTTGGGTCCCTAACATCCCTCTTCCTTAAAAAATTCCTTATCTAAGGAAGAAAATCAAGGGACCTCAATCTAAGGTCATGTTCCTTTTCCCAAGTGTCATCATCCTCGGAACTTCCTTTCCAACGAACCAAGTACTCAGTTACTTGCCGGTTTCTGAGCCCACGTTGACGTACATCAACAATGGCATGTGGTTCCGTGGTGCAAAGGATGTCAGGTCCACACGCCGAACTAAGTCCTCTTGAAGTATCAAGTCATCCTTTCCACCAAGTCATTCCTTTAAACGACTAATGTGAAAAACTAGATGAACCTTAACACCTTGAGGAAGTTCCAGCCGATAAGCATTCCGATGGAGTTCCCTTACTATACGGAATGGTCTTGCATAACGAGGTGATACCTTAGGACATTTTCCAGTCTTTAATACCTTAGAGTCTTTTGGGATTCTAAGATATACCCAAGCCCACTCCTCATAGACCCTAGGTTGTCGCTTTTGATTGGCGTAAAACTGGGCTCTATCCTGAGCCGTTTTTACGTTATCGCGAGCCACAAGCAACATTTCTTGCATATCATGCAGGAAATCTACTGCTGCTTTAACTTTTAGGCCTTTGAAACCCACTGAAATGGGAGCCCTAGGCTGGAAACCATACATCAAAGAAAATGGACTAAAACCCGTCGCTGAGTGCTTTGCGCTGTTATACGCAAACTCAATCATTGGAAGGTACCTTTCGCAATCCGACTGTCTCCTAGAAACATATACGAAGCATATCTTCCATAGACTGATTCGTCCTCTCTGTCTGACCATCCGATTCAGGATGATCTGATGACCCCATACTAAATGTGGTCTCTAATTTCTCAAAGACCGCCTACCAGAATTTGCCAGTGAACTTAGGATCTCGATCACTAACAATGTCATTCGGCAAACCAAACAACCTGAACAACTTTTCCACGAAAAGCTGAGCAAGTTTAGAAGCTTTGACAGTTTGCTTGGTTGGTATGAACTGCGCCATTTTGGTTAACCCGTCAACTATTACCCAAATAGCATCATTTTGCTTCCCCGTGCGAGGTAGCCCAACCACAAAGTCCATGGAAATACTTTCCCACTTTCTTTCGGGAATTTCCAAGGGCGTATTAGTAAATCAGCTGCCTGAAGTCTTTCAGCTTTATTAACCTGGCATTGTCCACACTTGCAAACATCTGCCTCCACTTGACTTTTTAAGTTTGGCCAATAAAAGTTCTCTTTTACTAAGTCAAGCGTCCTTTGTGAGCCAGGGTGCCCTACACATGGGCTGTCATGACATTCATGCAGGATTTGGGCCCTAATGTCATCATTTTCTGGCACACAAACCTATCCGTTCCGGAAAAGTACCCCATTTCTAATAGAATAGTCTCTTAATATCTTGTCCTCGATCTTACACAAATCTCTTAAGGACATATATAACTCAGATTGGATCTCAGAAAAGCTTAACTGATTAACCTCTCCAATCCGGCTTAAGGCATCCGCGACACTGTTAGAAGTACCCTTCCGGTACTCAATGTTATAATGAAATTCTTGGAGCATCTCTGACCATCTGGCCTTACGACCCCTAAGGTCAACCGCATCATTAATATACTTTAACGCTTGATGGTCAATAACTATGGTAAACTGGGAGCCCTATAAATATTGTCTCCAAACTTTCAGGGCATGAATAACAGCAAAAAGCTCCTTGTCATAGTTGGAATACCGCCTTTGAGCAGGATCTAACTTCTTGCTTTCAAAAGCAACCGGTCTACCATCCTGGTATAAGACTACACCTATAGCATAGTCACTGGCATCCGTCTCAAGCACATACGGCTTGTTAGGGTCCACTATGTGTAAAATAAGTGTTGTAGTTACACAGTATTTGAGGTTCTCAAAACTCTGATTCCACTCTTCAGTCCAAGTAACCGAGGACTGAACTTACTGTGCCGGCTAACAATCTTAGCCCCTTTGAGGACATTTGTCAAGGCCAATGCAATTAATGCATAGCACAAGATAAATATGTGAAAAAATCCGTAAAGCCCAAAAAGGACTTAACCTCACGGATGGTTTTAGGAATAGGCCATTCACATACCTAACGGACTTTATTTGGGTCAGTTTCTAACCCACGGTCCAAAATAACGTGACCAAAGGTAAAGTAGCCTTTTCTGAAAGAAAACACATTTGGACTCCTTGGCAAAAGCTTCTCCTGTCTAAGTAACTTTAAGACAGTCCTGAGATGCTCCTCGTGCTCCTCCAAGGTCTTACTATAGATGAGGATATCATCTAAGTATACTATCACGAATTTTCCTAGATATGGACGAAGAAGATCGTTCATCATCTGCTGGAAAGTCGCTGAAGCATTTGTCAAGCCAAATGGTAGAACCAGAAACTCATAATGGCTGTACCTAGTTCTAAACCCGGTTTTTTCAACATCCTCAGTCTTTATGCGACTCTGATGATACCCTGATCTCAAATCGATTTTGGTGAAGTACTTTGCACCATGCAATTGATCAACCAGCTCATCTGATAATGGTTTTTAATCGTTAACTTACATAACTTTTTAAAGTCCACACAAAGATGAGTACCTCCGTCTTTTTTATCAGCAAGGAGCACAGGTGCCCCCCAAGGAGATTTACTAGGCCTTACATGGCCCATCTTAAGATAATTTTGCAGTTGCCTATAAACCTCATCCTCTTCAGTAGTACTCATCCTATATGGATACAATGATATAGGAGAACCACCAGGAATCAGTTTAATACCATGGTCCACACCCCTAGAGGGGGGAAGCCCCTCAGGAAGCTGCTCAAGAAACACATCGTTAAATTCTTGCCTAAGTTTTCTAAAAATTTCACCTTCCGGTGAATTTTCCTGCTTTAGGTTATTAGACATTAATTCCTTTTGGAGGTTGTAAAATTGAAAACTACATTCTTCATGGTAAGTAAAATCTTTTATCCAACATAAGTACGAATTACAATCCACAACATCCATACATTTAATTGTTTCTAAAGCAGAAAGCATATACGGAGTAGAAATATCAACATTTCCATTTAATTCTAAGTGAGCCGTTATGCAAGAATGACAAAATATGAGTTACATAGTTTTTCTTCATAGACTCGTTCCTCTCATAGAACCACTCCTTTCCAAGTATTACATCTACCCTATCTAGATTCATAATGTGAAAGTCTAATTTATCCTTATAGGCTTGAATCTTAATCAGTAGACGTGGGACTATCCGGTCCCAAACTTGGCTTTCTGCTCCTGTTGCTAGCTTCACTGTGTAACGATGGTCACTTTGCTTTGTTTCCACCTTTAGCTTTTGCAACAAATCAGCGCTAATAAAATTATGTGTGGAACCATCGTCAAATAATGTTACGGCTTGGGCACCCACAACCCCCTTCATCCGAATGAGGTCATGAGGACCAATCTAGGGGCTGGTTCCCCATATGGATCGTTGCATATTGACGATAGAATTCAAAATCATCAAGAATTGGAAGGAAGGCCGCCTTAAAGGCCTTGGTAAAATCTTCCCATTTCTTAGGAGCTTCAAGCTTACCCCTCAAATCTTGCCACCACGTGAATGCTTTACCTCGCAGGTACATGATGGCTAGATTGATCTTGTTGTCGTCGGAAGAATCGTGCATCATAATCTTGTTGTCGTCGGAAGATGTCCCCAAGCCTGCAACCAGCACCACCACACTGTGTAATGACTCTCTCCAACTCATCAATATACAAGCCAAAGAGGACTGGTGAGAGGGAGCAACCCTGCTTCACCGCAATAGTGCTCCAAATGTGATCGGATATGCCACTGCTATGTCGGAAACATCCCAGGACACGCTCATAAAGTGCCATCGCAACAAGAACGATGTCAGTGGAGAAGTCGAGGTCGTAGAGTCTCTCGATGTGCAATGAGCGAGGAACCGAATCAAAGGCTTTCCTGAAGTCCACAAAACAATAGTAAACCCTCTCTCTCTTGTGCTTAGCCTTTTGCTCCCGAGATTTCTCTTCCTGGATCTAGCTCAATCTTTTGTTCCAATGCTTTTATCATAGTGGTGGTAGACTCGGAGGCTGAAATCTGTTTGTTGCTGACTGCTTGTTCCACATGTGTAATCTTGGACGGCATCATATTCCTTTCCTTAATCAGCATTGCAACCGTTTCTTTCAACTGCTAGAGTTCCATTTTCATGTTCTGGAAATCAGCTTTGAACTGGTCTTCTTGCCAAGATGAGAACAGTTCGGTGGATCTTGATGGAGTATAGGGGGTAGGGGGGCCGGTTCTTGAGTAGACGAAGAAGAGGAAAAAGTAGTTGGTTTAGAAATCCGAAGGAGGCCAGCAGTAAGAGCAGATGGCTGGGATGGACCACCGGAAGGCAAATGCGAAGCAGCAGAGGCAAAGGAGGCGGCAAGGCAGGCAGGCGCTGCCACGCAGGCATTCTGCGTGGCAGGAGGGGAGCAGAGGGGGTTTACGGGGCGGCATGGGGGAGAGAGAAAGAAAGAAAGAAAGTTATTAATGTCTTTTCCATGCCAAAAGGCATATAAGACTAATGAAGTACATGTCAAGTGTGTGGTAACCATGGGAGTGTCTAAACATCTCCAAAACTGTAATAAAGAAAACATCTAGTACAAACTAAAGTAGACACGTATGTGAGAGTGTGTCTGTGCATAGTAATCATATGTATCTATGTAAAGATGTCAAGACTGTGTTGTGTTGCTGCTGTAAAAGGATGTAATGTGAGCCACTTCTTGCTTGGAAACACAAAGATTGTCAAGTAGAAGCTAGATTTGGCAGCTAGTCTTGATATAGATCAAGATCCCAAGCTACCAATCACTCTTTATGATCATTTGTAGATCAATTTCAGTCCATAAACTCTGAAATTTGACATTTAATATGGTATCAGAATTGCTGATTATCTTGGCTTGGTAGAGATTTCCTTCTCCACATCCAACTGTCAGCAATTTGTTTGTTGTTTTCTGGATCATTCGGCATGTATTGCCATCGAATAAAACTCGAATTCCAAGATATGCCATCTTGGAGATTGATAGCAAGTCTTTTCTCAATGAAGGCACGTAGAGTGCTCCTGGCAGCTCTGCTCGACCTGACAGTGTTCGCAGCTATAGAGTCCCGATGCCCTTGACATCGTGTCGGCTCCCATCACCTAGAATCAGTACTCTGTTGTTTTCGAGCTCTCTGAAGTCGATCAAGATTCTCTTGTTGCAGGTGATGTGTGAGGTTGCTCCTGAATCAATGACTACATCATAGTCTTGTTAAGTGTAACTTGTTGAAGCTTCATCAAGTATTGTGAAAGCTTCATCACCTTTATCTGCATCCTTGGATGACTCTGCAACATTTGCTTTGTCAGCTTTGTTCTTTCTTTTTGGGTTGAATCTGCAATCGTATGCAGAGTCCCCTTTCTTCTTGCAATGCATGCAAGGTATCGTTGGATTGAACCAACATTTATTGGCTGTGTAACCTGGCTTGTGACAGTGATCACAAGAAGAAGAGTGTTGGTTGTCATTGCCTCTGCTCGAAGACTTTGTCATGTCGAATTTGGGCTTGTTCTTGTTCTTCTTCTTTCCCTTTGTGAAAAGAGCTTTCTGTTGATCATTGTTTCCTTCTCCGTTGTCCCTCATCAATCTCTCATCAATGACAAGACTGATTGCTTTGTCGAATGTCATATTTGGTAGACTCAGTATGAGCATTCTCAACGGCTGATAGGACGCAGGTAGAGACTTCATGAAGTACATCAGTTTTCGGGACCTCGTGTTCCTGACCTGATGTAGCGAGTTGAGTGAAGATCGTTTTGATCTTCTCAACATGCTGATCCAACTGGTTGCCATCCCATTGTATGGATTGCAGCTGATTGTGAAGATGCATCACTGAAGCGACAATCATCACTTTGTACTTCTGCTTTAGTCTTTCCCATGGAACATGGCTGCTTTCACAGTCTTCAATCTGCATGAGTAATTCTTCATTGATGGATGAAACGATGATCGCCATTGCACGCTCATCCTTTCTGATCCACTCAGCTCTCCTCGGATCTCCCTTTGGAGGCTGCACCTTTGTGAGTTCAGTCACCGACCAGATGCCTTCACCCTTCAGAAGTGTTTTGATTTTGAATTTCCATACCCTATAGTTTCCGCCATCAAGACTGATTGCTATTCTCGTCTAGATCGTTGTAGCCATATTGTGTTGCCTAGAGAATCACTATTCAGATATCAGTAGTGATAACCTCAGAGCTCTGATACCATGTCGCGAATCTTTCACGAACTAATCGTTTTCGTGAATTGATTCCTTTCGCGAATCTGTCATGAATTTGTTGTTTTCACGAACTAATTGATTTTGCAAATCTATCACAAACTCTGATTGTTTTCATGAACTGATTGTTTTCACGAATCTGTTGCAAATAGATTCTCTTCGAGTTCGCTTATTTTTCTTTTGCGAAAGCTTTCAAGATCCTAGGCATGTGACGACATATCACAGAACATAAATTATTCTAGCAATCAAGACAACAAAAAACAAGAAGATGGAGAAGAAAGCATTTGCATCATCAGTTTTGAGTTTGGAGCAAGATGATCAGTGTCTCGTTCGTTGGCAGCCTGACACTCAGCTCAATTGTTGTGTTCTGCTCGTTGGCAGACTTTCATGCACAACTATTTTCATCTTTTTTCTGATTCTATTCTGTTCTTCTTCTACACTAATTTGTGTTGATTCAAATTGTGTATATATCTTCACTATGTGGAGTTTACAAGACAGCTAAACAGAGAATTACAAGACAAGTAAACTTTAATCAACTAGTTAGTTATTCTCTGTTATGGTTAACTGTTTCAGTTGAGCGTGGAGTTCAATACGCCACGCTCGTTGAGCTTCCAGGTGGCAGCTCGAATTGTTTTTGTTCGTGCCGTGTCGTTTCGTTTCATGCTTTACGGTTTCTGAGGTATGTTTGCCATTCGCTTCGCTTCGTGACAAAGTTGCAAGAGTTCACAATTTTTGATACTTCGACTATTCAAAGTCGAGCGTGTCACTGTCGATAGCCAATGGAGTCGGGATAGTTGTTTGATGGTCCTTGACGATAGTCGGTTGAGTCAATAAGTCAGACTCCCCGATAAGTCGGCCAAGTCGGGTTTTTCCGATAAGTCGGCCAACTTCGACAAGTCGGGTGACTTCAACAAGTCAGATTGCCATTCTCTTGTCCATCTTCAATAATAGAGTATTTTTGCAAATTGTGCGACAATGAGTGTAAAACTGTAGCAATATGAATGGAACTAGATTAGGATGGGATTTAGGAGAGTAGAGGAATAAATCCAACACCCCCTTCCCCAAATCTGAATCCGTAAATGCCTTGAGCTTTAGACTAAGCAATGCACAAAATTTGTTGTGTGCTCTTGGTGAATACATTTGCAATCATGTTTTACGTCCCCAATAGTACATTAAGCTTATCTCTCTTTCGAAAATCTTATTCCTTACATAGTGATATCGAATCTCAAGAAGAAGACATTTACATGATACAACTTGAGGGATACGTTCTCGAAGATATGAAGAATCATGTCTGTAAACTCCACAAGGAACTTTATGGCTTAAAACAATCAACAAGAGTTTGGTTTAAGAGGACCAACACATTCCTCATTCAACATGGCTCTGCCGATTCTCACGTTTATTTCAAGTCAGTGCAACACTGTTTTCATTATTATAACTTTGTATATCGACAATACAGTGTTTTTCAACAACAGTACCGATCAGCTGAAGGATGCTCACAGATGTTGTCCTCCAGATTCGACATGACTGCGATCTGGGTGAGGCTCACTATTGTCTTGGAATACAAATCCATCGATCTACATTACTCAGTAGAGGTATCTTCATATGTCCTTATCAGATATAATTTGATTAATTGCAAAGAAGCTCACTCACCAATGGCTCTAGGCCTACGACTATCAAAGGACCAATGTCCTCAGATAAAGCAGGAAAAGGAGCAAATGAGAGAGTATGTGTATCAATCAATACTAGGCTCTCTCATGTATGCAATGGTCTGTACAAGACCTAACATCGCTTTTGTAGTTAGCTCATTAAGCCAATTCATGGCTAATCTTGGCATCATACATTGGAAGGCGCTTATCAGAGTCATGAGATACACTTGAGCTACAACGGACTTCTGTATCTGCTAGAAAGAAGTTGACAATGACGATCTTCATCAGTTAAGTGGATATTCATATGTAAATTGGGGAGGAGATGTAGATACTCATAAATTCACATCTGGATTTACATTTTTCTTCAATGGTGGTCCCATCTCCTGAAACAGTAGTAAGAAAACCTCTATTCCTCTTTCCTCTATAGAAGCAGAGTACATTGCTGCTTCTCAAGCTATTAAAGAAGCAACTTGGTTGAGAAATTTACTATCAGATATTAGTCTAAATCAGTACACTCCTACAATAATGTTTTGTGATAATCAAAGTGCCATTGCCTTATCGACCAACCCTAGATTTAACTCTAGGAGTAAGCACACTGTACATCGAGTTGATGTACTTCGAGGTCGGCCGCAACATCAAATGATAAGAGGACTCAGATCGATGAATGCTTGACTACTCTGGACTGAAAGTCTCATTGTAGTCGATGTTTGGGATTTGAGAAAATTCTCTGGCTACTAGTCGGGCCTTCCTTCGGTCAATACTCCCATCAGCTTTATACTTGATCTTGAACACCCATTTGCAATCGATAAGATTGCTATCGGCAGGTAGTTTGACCAATGACCATATCTGGTTCTTGATCAGAGAGGTGGGACCGCTACCAATTTTGGTGGGGGATACTATTGGAGGGTTTGCGGATATCGAGGCAACCGTAACCATAGTTAATAAGTGAGAGAAATTTGGCACCCTATGTGTGTAAGTCCACCAACCCGGTAATTACATAGATAATTGATTAGCTAAAAGTTAATAAAAGGACTTTAGGCCTTTTTGCGGGACTTTTAATGTCGCAGGGCCTAATAGTCAAGTTAGTGAATGAAAAGGGTCCCACCAAAATTCAAATTGGTTCCCTCCAATTTTTGAATGGGTTCCCTCCACTTTTTGAATTTCAAATACTTAGGGTAGAAATTGGCCTTTAGGATTTGAGGCCAAAGCCCTAAAATCCACTATATATAGTGGTAGTTTCAAATATTGTAAACACTTCTCTCTTCATTTCAATACAAGTAGGTTGGCCCTCTTATGGAATGGATATGGATTGTCCTTGCTCTTCATCTTTCCTCCTCTAACTCTCATGTTTTCTTTGGATTTGCTAATTGTTGGATTTGATGCTTATTGGGATTAATCATTCTTATGCTTTGTGTGTGTGTGTGTGTGTGTGTGTGTGTGAGAGAGAGAGAGAGAGAGAGAGAGAGAGAGAGAGAGAGAAGAGTAAGTCTCTATCATTGTTGTGGATGTAGTGTTAATGGATCTTAATGTAGATATGGATCATAAGCACATGCTTGATTATGAACTATATTATTGCTCCCATGGGAACGAATCTCCGCGTGACAACTAGTTAATCCTCTTCATCTCCTTGATGCTTGTGTTCTTGGATCTAGGGTTGAGGGTGGATAGGAAATACCCACTACATGGCCCCGCATTAAATATTCAACGATGTTTGCAGCCCAATCTGGTACCGTGTCAACATAGAATAAGGCAACATTTGGTAGCTTGTCATCAGGTTGGAGTGTAGTTTCTTTCCCATTGATTTGCGATACGTGATCTGCCATGTAGTGTTGCTTTCTCTTACGTACCGCGATCCCAAAATCAAACTCTACCAACAGAAGTAACCATCGAGTGATTTGTTGGATTTCTATCTTCTCCATCCCTCATTTCATCACTAATCTAGATCCATTCATTTGTTGTATGTAAATACTTGTACAGTCGCACACTCTGCAGAAATACAAAGGAATTGATGACAGTGTTCTGTCGACTCATCCGACTTCGTCGACTAAATCATTCATCACTCATCCGACTTCGTCGACTAAATCACTCATCGACTCATCCGACTTCGTCAACAAAATCACTCATCCAATTAGAATCGACGAATCGAGTATTAGTAACAAGAAGAGAAATAATCAAAAAACATTCAACAATACTAATGCCAGTAAGAAAATAGAAAATATGTATAATCGTTGTTGAATTTTGCAAATAGCAAAATATTAAAACTGCTTCAGCCCAAAAAAATTTGGATAACTGAGCATTTGGGAGCATTATTTGTGCTACATCAATGTTCGGTTCTGCCTTTCGGCTACTCCATTTTGCTGTGTGGTGTATGTGAAAAATCAGATCCAAAACATATTTGATGTTGACTAAATTTGGATGCACATCTAGATTTAGCTACAAGATAGAAATCATCAATTTTGGAATGCTAGAATTGCATAAATCACTGAGATTTTATCATAAGCATAAAAATACAATAAGGTACTATCTTTGTTCATACAACAATAGTAGCCTATTGTCCTTCACACGTGTGGATGCGATCAATCACAAAATTGACATTCTACACACTAGAAATCAAGATAACTTGAAAAATATGAAAGAGATGGAAATAGAAACAAAAGACTACCTAATGGATTTTAATGATCTCTTCCAAGGGAATTTCTAACATCTATTTTACTAATGTGTGATTTTGTGGATTAGATGGATGAAAGCAAGAGCTAATGATCTTTCAAGAGTGTGATATCATGATTAAACAACAACATTCAAGCATTCATTCATCTGGAGCCTGTCGGCGTCGTCTATGAGCATGAGCATGTGTAGTAGTACGTCTCTGTGTAGGATGTCTGGTGATCCTGGTAGTAACGTGATGGTAGGAAGTACATTGTCTCTGATCTCTATGAGCATGCGAGCGGCTATCATCCTCGTCGTCGTCGTAATCCTCATCCTCAGACACTAAGTCACGCGATCTCCGCCGATGGCTGTGAGGTAAAACGCTGGGGTGCCCCGTATAAATCTCTCCGTAGGATGAACATCTCGCGTACCATCAGAGCGACACATCATGGGTCCTCATAGGCGATGATAGAGCGTAGAGTGATAGGCATGTCTCGAAACAGGCAATGATATCGCCCTCTGATCTCATAGTATACATGCCATCTAAAGATAAAGTGCTCCTCAGATTCCACCTCACCTAGAGAGCATAACTGGCAAATCCGCTCCTCTCTAGGAATACCATGGAACCTCTTAGTCTCAATAGCTAGCTGATGAGAAGACACCCTGAGCTATCCTAGTGTGAATCTGAGGCAATGTGATAGTCCCGAATCCAAGTAGCGTGGCATGACTGGGGTCCCTGATGCATCTAGCTCCAAGAAATGGGTCCGGTAGAAAGCTGGCTTAACCCCTAACTGGTTATGCCAAGTCCGCTCTAGATATCCGCGATAGAGGAATCGTCTAATATACTGATGGGTGCCTGAGGGAAGCTTTGGTAATGCCTCTGCCGCATATAGAGCCGTGGGGGTGACAATGGTATCAAAGAGGTGACACTTACTGCGAGCATCCTGGATGGACTTCCAGAAACAAAATCGCTCTAGCTGAACAAGGGAGGCATGTCCCTTCCCCAGTCGAGTGGCAGCGGCCTGTCTCATGCTAAAAGTAAGACCTGAGAAAAGGATCCCCAGGTATGTGTAGGAAGGGACCACCTCTAGGACCTATCCAAAGTAAGCTCATGTCCTTGCATGATGGTCGAGAAGTGTTGAAGACCATAACCTTGGTCTTCCCAATGTTCACCCCTAGGCCCCATCTGGTGCAAAACTCATGTAAGCAATCCAACTGTCGCTGTAGCCCCGCTCTGGTCGGTGAGACCAATACCACATCATCGACATAAAGGAGGATAGCAATCAAGATGTCCCCAAGCTTGCAACTAGCACCACCACACTGTGTAATGACTCTCTCCAACTCATCAATATACAAGCCAAAGAGGACTGGTGAGAGGGAGCAACCCTGCTTCACCCCAATAGTGCTCCAAATGTGATCCGATATGCCACTGCTATGCCGGAAACATCCCAGGTGTTACACTTTTACTTACTGCAAACCTCCAGGTGCCGGTTAACCACAAGAGACCGAATGATTCACGTTCCACCCCGCCATAGGACCTAATCCCGGTCCACCCTCCGTGCCCTGGCCTGTGACCGTATCAAGCTGGATCCAACCTCCATCCCAGACGGCGTCCCATACCACCGCCTAGGCTCTCAGCCATCTCTTGCCTCACGCTAGCAATACATCCTGGCCGTGCACACGCTCTCCATCCACCTCCTCCTAGGTAGACAGAATGGATGGCAAATGAGTCCTCCTCCCCTTGTATACCTCCAAGGAGAGAGACTCCAAGCCATGTGCACTCCTAGATCATGACACGTGGCAACCATGCAGGTTCACGAGTCACTGGTCAAGTCTACAGGCCCAGTCATCGTCCAGTCTCAAGTCTGGGTTTGGGACCCGAGAGAGTTGGGTCCCTAGCATTCCCTCTTCCTTAAAATATTCCTTATCTAAGGAAGGAATCCCGGGAATCTTAGTTTAAGGTCAAATTCCTTTTCCCAAGTGTCATCGTCCTCGGAATTTCCTTTCCAACGAACCAAGTACTCAGTTACCTGCCGGTTTCTGAGTCCACGTTGACGTACATCAACAATGGCCTGTGGTTCAGTAGGTACAAAGGATGATAGGTCCTCCAGCCGAACTAAGTCCTCCTGAGGCATTAAGTCATCCTTTCCACCAAGTCGTTCCTTTAAACGACTAATGTGAAAAACTGGATGTACCTTAACACCTTGAGGAAGTTCTAGCTGGTACGCATTCCGATGGAGTTTCTTTACAATACGGAATGGCCCTGCATAACGAGGTGATAACTTAGGACATTTTCCAGTCCTTAGTACCTTAGAATCTTTTGGAATTCTAAGATATACCCAAGCTCCCTCCTCAAAAACCCTAGGTTGTCGCTTTTGATTAGCGTAAAATTGGGCTCTATCCTGAGCCGTTTTTACGCAAACTCAATCATTGGAAGGTACTTTTCCCAATCTGACTGTCTTCTGGAAACATATGCTCAAAGCATATCTTCCATAGACTGATTTGTCCTCTCTGTCTGAACATCCGATTCAGGATGATCTGACGACCCAAACTTAGAGTGGTCTCTAATTTCTCAAAGACCACTTGCCAGAATTTGCCAGTGAACTTTGGATCTCGATCACTAACAATATCATTCGGCAAACCAAACAACCTGACCAACTTTTCCACGAAAAGCTGCGCAAGTTCGGAAGCTTTGACAGTTTGCTTGGTTGGTACGAACTGCGCCATTTTAGTTAACCTGTCAATTATTACCCAAATGGCATCATTTTGCTACCCCGTCCGAGGTAGCCCAACCACAAAGTCCATGGAAATGCTTTCCCACTTTCTTTCGGGAATTTCCAAGGGCATTAACAAACCAGCTGCCTTAAGTCTTTCAGCTTTATTAACTTGGCATTGCGCACACTTGCGAACATATGCCTCCACTTGACTTTTTAAATTTGGCCAGTAAAAGTTCCTTTTTACTAAGTCAAGTGTCCTTTGAGTGCCAGGGTGCCCTGCACACGGGCTGTCATGACATTCATGCAGGATTTGGGCCCTTATATCATTATTTTCTGGCACACAAACTTTTCCATTCCGGAAAAGTAACCCATTCCTAATGGAATAGTCTCTTTGTATCTTGTCCTGAAGAGAAATCTTGGAATCCTGCATTCCAAGCTCATCACTAGATCTAGTAGAACCTACCAGGACGTCTAGCCAAATACGACCGAAGTACCTATCGGTCTTACACAAATCTCTTAAGGATATATATAACTCAGATTGGATCTCAGAAAAGCTTAACACCTCTCCAATCTGGCTTAAGGCATCCGCGACACTATTAGAGGTACCCTTCCGATACTCAATGTCATAATGAAATTCTTGGAGCATCTCTGACCATCTGGCCTTACGACCCCTAAGGTCGACTGCATCGTTAATATACTTTAACGCTTGATGATCAGTAACTATAGTAAATTGGGAGCCATACAAGTAATGTCACCAAACTTTTAGGGCATTAATGACAGCAAAAAGTTCCTTGTCATAGGTGGAATACCGCCTTTGAGCAGGATCCAACTTCTTGCTTTCAAAAGCTACCGGTCTACCATCCTGATATAGGACTGCGCCTACAGCATAGTCACTGGCATTCGTTTCAAGTACATACGGCTTGTTAGGATCCACTATGTGTAGAATAGGCACTATAGTTACACAGTATTTGAGGTTCTCAAAACTCTGATTCAACTCTTCAGTCCAAGTAACTGGAGGACTGAACTTACTGTGCCGGCTAACTCTTTTAGCCCCTCTGAGGACATTCGTCAAGGCCAATGCAATTAATGCATAGTTCAAGATGAATCTATGGTAAAACCCCGTAAAGCCCAAAAAGGACTTAACCTCCCGGATGGTTTTAGGGATAGGCCATTCACGTACTTGTCGTACTTTATTTGGGTCAATTTCCAACCCATGGTTCGAGATAATGAGACCAAGGTATAATAACCTTTTTTGGAAAAATACACATTTGGACTCCTTGGCAAAAAGCTTCTCCTTTCTAAGTAACTTTAAGACAGTCCTGAGATGCTCCTCATGCTCCTCCAAGGTCTTACTATAGATGAGAATATCATCTAAGTAGACTATAACGAACTTTCCCAGATATGGACGAAGAAGATCGTTCATCATTTGTTGGAAAGTCGCTGGAGCATTTGTCAAGCCAAATGGTAAAACCAGAAACTCATAATGGCTGTACCTAGTCCTGAACCCGGTTTTTTCAATATCCTCAGTCTTTATGCGAATCTGATAATACCCTGATCTCAAATCGATTTTGGTGAAGTACTTTGCACCATGCAATCGATCAACCAGTTCATCCATTCGCGGCAAAGGATAACGGTTTTTAATCGTTAACTTATTCAACTTTTTAAAGTCCACACAAAGACGAGTACCACCGTCTTTTTTATCAACAAGGAGCACAGGTGCCCCCCAGGGAGATTTACTAGGCCTAACATGGCCCATCTTAAGGTAATTTTGCAGTTGCCTATAAACTTCATCCTCCTCAGTAGTACTCATCCTATATGGATACAGTGATATAGGAGAACTACCAGGAATTAGTTTAATACCATGGTCAACACCCCTAGAGGGGGGAAAGACCCTCAGGAAGCTGCTCAGGAAAAACATCGTTAAATTCATGTCTAAGTTTCCTAAAAATTTCACCTTCCGGCGAGTTTTCTTGTTTTAGGTTATTAGACATTGATTCCATTTGGAGATTGTAAAATTGTAAACTACGTTCTTCATGGTAAGTAAAATCTTTTAACCAACATAAATAAGAAGTGCAATCCACAATATCCATACATTTAACAGTTTCCATAGCAGAAAGCATATACGGAGTAGAAATATCCACATTTCCATTCAATTCTATGAGTGAGCCGTTATGTAAGAACGACAAACTGTGTGTTACATAGTTTTTCTTCATAGACTCGTTCCTCTCATAGAACCACTCTTTACCAAGTATAACATCTACCCTATCTAGATTCATAATATGAAAGTCTAATTTATCCTTATAGGCTTGAATCTGTATTGGTAGATGAGGGACTATCCGGTCCCAAACTTGGCTTTCTGCTCCAGTTGCCAGCTTCACTGTGTATCGGTGGTCACTTTGCCTTGTTTCCACCTTTAGCTTCTGCAACAAATTAGCGTTAATAAAATTATGTGTGGAACCATCGTCAAATAAAACAGTTACGGCTTGACCACCCACAACCCCCTTCATCCGAATGAGGTCATGAGGGCCAAAAACAGCCGTATTAAAACAACAATGCTCACACACCGAATTACCAGCAAAGGAAAGATCAATACTAGATATGCTAGAGTTACCTGGCGTCTTAAAAGATGCCCCTTTAGCTTTCCGTTTCTTTGGACAATCCTTCGCGACATGACCTGGATCCATGCAATTAAAGCACAGATTGTCGCTTCTGGCTTTCATGAAGGTTTCCTGGTCCAAGGTAAATCTTTTCTTCGATTTCCCTGAACCTGAAGCCCCTTCCTTTGCCTTATCTTTTGATTTCTTTGGAAAGAAAGGCCTCTTACCCTTTACGTCGGGCAAAACACCAGTCTCAACCTTAGCCATCGTACGAGTATCATCGTAGATTTTGGCGAAGCGAACAGCATCCTCGAGGGTAAGAGGCTGGTTCCTCCTGACCTCTAGCTGATAATCTCTTGGCAACCCCAATATAAAATGCAACTTTACTAGCAAAGGATCATTCTAGTTGCAAAACGAGAATAGACCTCTTGAAATTCTTGCAAATACTGATTGAGGGACCGGTTCCCCATATGAATCGTTGCATACTGACGGTAAAACTCAAAATCATCAAGAATAGGAAGGAAGGCCGCCTTAAAGGCCTTAGAAAAATCCTCCCAATTCCTAGGAACTTCAGGCTTACCCCTTATATCTTGCCACCAGGTAAATGCTTTACCTCGCAGATACATGACGGCGAGATTGATCTTGTTGTCCTCGGATGAATCGTGCATGGAAAAGTGTGAATTCCATCGATCCAGCCATTGCAAGACCGCCTCCGGGGTTCTATCCCTCTTTTCCCCAGCAAAAACTTCAGGAGTAAACAAGGGTTGATGCACCAATTGCCTTAGCTGCGTCAATTCCTTGAGGTCCTGCTGATCCCGACTGTGCTTTGCTTGCATATCCACAATTTGTTGCTGTAGACTGCCAGCATCAAAGCATCAGGGTCTAAAACAGAGGCAGATACTGTAGCCTCATGAGCAGGGGACATAGGCTGTGTAGTAGGAGTAGGCTCCATTTTTACAGAGAGAAGAGAGGTGAATTAAGAAGAGAAGATAGAAGAGAATCAAAAGCCACTCAAGGAAGGTAGATACAAGACTACTCTTGCTGTCTCTTCACAAACCAAATGGTATTGTCCATGGCTGCCAAGAGGATTAAGAGAGAGCAAGGAGAAGGATGCACCACCACCTCCACCTTATTTCTCACAAAACAGATGCATGGAAGAGGCATACCTCCCTCTTCATGCTATCCTAACAACTGCCAAGTGGCCTTGCCTTGCCACCTAGCCTCCACCTCAGCCTTTTGGCCTTCACCTAGCAATCTGCCAGGTGGCCTACAGCCCCCCCCTCCCCCTTAAATTTAGATAATTTCTTAAAACTGTCCATCGCTGATTGACAGGGACAGGTAGAAGAGAATCAAGTTAAAATTTCAGGGAGGGCCCCGATTTCCTCATCAGGCGCTGCCAGCTGCCACCTCACCTAGCCCAAGAGATGCCACGTGGCAGATTTCTCAACACCTTTTGAGAATTTTTTCAGGACAGGCAGCGATAACCTATATAAGTTTTATACTAAGCTGAGGAGGGCCCATCGCGATCAGATCATCGCCTGAATCTGAGCGGAATAGGTGTAGGAAGGACTGCCACCTGTCCTTTCCTAGACAGTGCCACGTGGAAGGTCTTCCTTGGGCCCCCCTACTGTTTTTTCTAACCCTTTTTTTTTTTCAAAATTTTGAAAAAACAGCGGGAAGAAGAACCATAGTAGATGCATAAAAAATGCATTTTAACCCGATTTGAATTCTGTCAGAAGCGTCGTAAATTACAAGAAAACTACTACGGATCAACGCACCTACTTTCAGTATATAGTGGCTCTGATACCATATGTTACACTCTTACTTACTGCAAACCTCCAGGTGCCGATTAACCACAAGAGACCGAACGATTCACGTTCCACCCCGCCATAGGACCTAATCCCGGTCCACCCTTCGTGCCCTAGCCTGTGACCGTATCAAGCTGGATCCGACCTCCATCCCAGACGGCGTCCCATACCACCACCTAGGCTCTCAGCCATCTCCTGCCTCACGCTAGCAATACATCCTAGCCGTGCACACGCTCTCCATCCACCTCCTCCTAGGTAGACAGAATGGATGGCAAATGAGTCCTCCTCCCCTTGTATACCTCCAAGGAGAGAGACTCCAAGCCATGTGCACTCCTGGATCATGACACGTGGCAACCATGCAGGTTCACGAGTCACTGGTCAAGTCTACAGGCCCAGTCATCGTCCAGTCTCAAGTCTGGGTTTGGGACCCGAGAGAGTTGGGTCCCTAACACCAGGACACACTCATAAAGTGCCATCACAGCAAGAACGATGTCGGTGGAGAAGCCTAGGTCTCGAAGTCTCTGGATGAGCAATGAGCAAGGGACATAATCAAAGGCTTTCTTGAAGTCGACAAGACAACAGTAAACCCTCTCTCTCCTGTGCTTAGCCTCCTCAACCAAGGCCCGCAATGTGAACATGTGATCTGCAGTAGAATAATGGGCTCGAAAACTTGCCTGATCCATAGCATGTAGTCTCCTAGTCTCCGCCTCTGAGCTCACAACAGACTGGAGTATCGTAATAGAAGGGAAGCTCCTTAGATCCTGCTTACAAATCACAAACACAATGGATAACACACTATGGAGAAACCACCCAACCAAGTAGAAGCATCCAATCAAACTCTAGAAGCCTCACCCCCGGGCCAAGGAACAAGACGCATGAATATAGAGTGAGAGCCTGGCAATGAATTCACAACCGTAATGAGGAGTAGGGCGAGTTTGGACCCAATATATAGAGCCAAAAGCATCCTGGGCACATAGCCATGCATAGCCCTAAGTTCCCTATACATACATTCATCTAGAATAGAGTCCCAAGCATGGACCAACTATTTATAGAATTGCTATTGATAACTCTACACATGCATACACAGTCTCATACCTTGTCTAAACTCCATTTAGTGTGTTCTGGGCCTCACAAGGATATTAGTTACTTTCGGGTCACGTGCAGTATGACGTGGCATAACTAACAGTGTTTCACTAGAGTGCCGTGTATCCAAGACTAGGAGGTATACTGTATCCTACGTACTGGTCATGGACATAACAAGTACCATATAGCTTCGCCAAGACATGCAATCATGAT
The DNA here is from genome assembly GCA_029204225.1 of Diphasiastrum complanatum. NCBI lineage: Eukaryota > Viridiplantae > Streptophyta > Lycopodiopsida > Lycopodiales > Lycopodiaceae > Diphasiastrum > Diphasiastrum complanatum. The sequence goes on from CM055098.1 coordinate 72,626,419, forward strand.
GGTGCGGTAGTTACTCGGAATCATGGGGTCACCATTCTTATGGATGGGGTGGATGATGTTAGTGCACCAGGATGACGGGAAACCAGAAACAACTGCGGAATTAAGAAGGGTGGCTATGGTAGGAATGAGTAAGTCAGAGGCATGGGAAAGGAGTTCAGACTCAAGGTCTTCAATATCTCTAGCCTTGTGAGACTTCATCTTCTTAATGGCTACAAGTACCATGTCAGATGTGAAGAAGGAGAACTCAGACGACACTCGGTATCGTACCATGGAGGGTGCAATGGTCGGGGTGTGCATCGAGTCTTTTTTGGAGGGTTAGTGATGCAGCCGTGTGGAGAGAGGTGGTGAGAAAAGCAGCCTGGGTGTCGACTAGACTGTCATGAGGAAAGGAGTGTGAAAGTGAAGCCAGGGACTGCCAGTACAGTGGCATGTAAATGGGATCAAATGTGTATGTGGGTGCTCGGGTAAGCATGGGTAGTGTAGATGGAGAGTGGGTGAAAGGTGGCCGATATCGAAGGAGAGAAATGAGTGATCAGAAAGGGTGGTGGGGGAAACGCGGAAGTCAGAGACTATGGGTACAAAGGATGGTGACCCCATGAGATAGTCAACGACACTATGTCCTCCACTATGAGGGTGGCATGTATAACTGTCTAAGTGTGGCCAGCAGGGTAAGCCATTATAAATGCCTAGCTCATGTGCCTCTCCAAACTGCAATAAGTGCTCACCATATGAAGTAGTAGGTCCCAAACTGTCTGCGGAGGTCCTAGTAACCCCAAGCATATCACTATCAAGGGCACGAACACGTAGCTGATCAGTGGTGTCGAAGAACTCTGTCTGTCTCGAAGATGTTTGGGCATTAAAATCCCCTGTGAGGAGAATATGCCCCCACTCTGAGAATCTGATAATATCTGGTGAGAGGTCCTAATATGGAGATCCAATACCCTCAGCAAACGACGAAGACTCTGGCGGAAAGTAACATGCTGCAATAAAAAGATCTCTATCCAAACCAATATCCTGGCCCACAATGCGAGTCCATATATAGCGGGCATGCTCGTCATGTCGGACGAAGTCAATACTGGAATGGAGAGTCTCTCTATACAAGCAGGGACCCCACCTGAACCTCGGCCACTGGCGAATCTAGTCTCTCGTCGGAATATTGAGTCCCAACCATATCCAGGAAATGAAGGAAGTCCTCGATCCGGGCTCTCGTGTGTCTCCATGAAGAATAATATATCTCTGCATGTAATAAAATCAACAAGGTCCCCTGCCGTAGAAGAGGAGTGTATACCAGCACAATTCCACGCTCCAATCCAAAGATGGTGTGGATGGGGCCCCGAGGTACTTCCAACCCCGGGCACCCCAAATCCCTAGCAATGGGAGCTGCTAGGAGCGCTATCAAGAAAGCGCACTCGTCCATCTCGATAAATGACTCGTTTGCCAGACTCACGGGCTGCCTGAAAGGCCTTACGCCTCTCCTCTACCTGGATATATGTGAGGTCGTCATCCATATAGATAGTGCCCCGAAGTTGCAGCCTGCTTGATCCCGATGGATTGTTCGAGTGATGCGACTTTGGACTACAACATGTTCTTCTCATTGATCAAAGAGGTAACCGTTCCTTCAGCTATGAGATTTCTTGCCGCAAAATCTTGAAATCTGCCTTGATTTGATCGATCTGCCAAGAGGAAAAAAGTTCGGTTGATTTGGAGGACGTATATGGGATACTTGTTGTAGATAGTGGCGCCGGGAGGGGATAGGAGCTAACAATGATCAGAGTGGGGAGGATGGGAACAGAATCGGGAATAGGGTGAGCAGAATCGGTGGGATTGGCGGGCACGAGCGGGCAGGATTTGAGAGAAAAAATGCCTGATTACATTTTATCCAAATCAATCTCCTTAAAGTGGACTACCCAGTGAAACTACTTGCCAGCAGCCATATCAAGCTGTGCTTAGTTGGTTCACCATTCCATCAAAAGCATTTTGATTTCCATTCTCCTAACGGTTCTGCTTTCAAATTCCCTTGAGTAAGGTCTCTAGTGAAAGTGTCTCTGAGAACAGTATTTGTCTGGCTCTTGAAGGAAGCTCAACTTGAAAGAAATCAGAAAAGAAACAACTTCCAGCAACTAAGGTTTCACCCCAAACTAGGGTATGTAGCCACTTCAAGGCAACCCTTCAGCTCCTGCTTTTGACTTTGCCACTTCGTATGGCCTTGCTAGCACAAGCATCAAATGCCCATACAAAAAGTGCGCCCTACTTTTGTGTAAGCTCCTCCAAAAAGTCTTCCCAAAACTTACCCGGAAATAGAAAATTTTTGGATCATCCCACTCTCCTTGCCAATAGCTCTCCAATAGTGCAAGACTCAACCTGATCTGACTCCTATAGATCAAAAGCACCATCCTACAAAATTGAGGTGTTGGTGGAAGATGAGAATCTTCTGAAGAATCTAAGCATTGAAGTTTCTCTCACTCATAGACTCACAGGCTAGACAACCTGCTTCGATACCATGATGAATTGCAAAACCTAGATATGGAGTATCTTAACTACAATGGGCTTGCCATCATACTTGTTGTAGCTCAATACTACTTCATTTTCTTGGAAATACCGTGTTGCTGGAACTCCATAGTTGGCTTCTTTGTCACGTGCCAATGCATGCCTAGCACTACATCAACCTAGTTATCTCAAAATCCAGATTCTTTGTATATGTTTGCATGGTTATAGGTAGTTGGACTATCTTCCTATCCTAAATCTCTATGCCCATTTTGTTTGGTGTTTCAATGATATATCTATACTTAGATGGCAAGGTAGGAAGGTTCAACCTCTTAACCACCTGTCAATTTATAATGTTGTGAGACAGGTCAGTGTCAATAAGCAACTCAACTTTCCAACCTGCCAACCGTGCACATATCCTAATCAACTCGGTATCATGAAACCAATTCTAGTCTGAGCCTTTTACTAACAAATAGCAGGTTGGTGCCTCTTGGAACAATATTATGCACCGACATTACCATCAGTCAGCAAGTCTCTAACTCATCGTTGTTGCCTAGCATGTCAATCTCCTCCCAAGGAAGAATGCTGTGACATTTCTCCCCATGGGGTTGCATCTGATGCATCTTCTTATTTTTGTGCCATTCCTTGTAGAGATGACCCAAACAAAAGTAGCATATTCCTTCATTTTTGGCTTTTTCCTTGTACTTCGGGGTCAGATCAGCTCTCTCATAAGCACGACAAGCTCTCGATGTGACTTTGCATTGTACAACTTAATGCAGTTGACCATCACCAGGTTCTAGATAACACCCTTAACTTGTTGGGCTCTCTAAACTTTGAAGTACCTCTTGGGTTTGCATCGACATTACCATCATTCCGGCGAGTCTCTAACTTGTCATCATTGCCTTGCATGTCAATCTCCTCCCTAGGAGGAACGCTTTAAACTTCGTCCTCTCGATGGGGCTACACCTGATGATGCAACTTCTTAATTTTGCGTCGCGTACATTCCTTGTAGAGATGCTTATCCAAACAAAAGGAGGATAACCCTTCATTTTTGGCTTTTTCCTTCTACTTTAGGGTGAGATCAGCTCTCCCATAGACATGACAAGCTCTCTAAGTGGCTTGGCGCTGTACACTTAAATGCAATTGTAACATCGCTGGTTTCTAGATAACAATCTTAACTTCCTAGCCTTTCTAAACCTTAGGGTTCCTCTTGGAACCATATTTTGCACCGACATCACCACCATTCGTCTTTACTACCTAGCATGTCAATCTCATCCCCAAGAGGAACAATGTGAAATTTGTCCTCTCAATAGGGCTACATCTTATGTAACTTCTCATTTTTGCGTCGTGGACATTACTTGTAGAGATGCTAACCCAAACAAAGTCGCATAACCCTTCATTTTTGGTTTTTTCCTTTTAGTTCGGCGTGAGATCAACTCTCTCATAGGCACAACAAGCTCTTGAAGTGGCTTTGCATTGCACGCCAGATAACAACGTGAATTGCTAGGGCTTTAGAGCTAGGCTGTCTAAAGCCCTAGAAATAGGTACAATGGGCCGCAGATCCTCTCACAAACCAAAGATAAATTTGTGTACCTACAACCATTCCAGGATCTTGTCAAGGTATTTTAGTCAATATCTCATGATTCTGATCTACATAAGCTTGCCTTTTCAAATGCCAAACGCCAGTTTTCCTCACATGCTCATGGAGCATTCATTGGAATACTGTAATTTCCACCACCACATCATTGAAATGCTATAGGGCGTTCCTAATGCACCACACCTCATCACTAGGATGCTCTACAGAGATCAGGATAGCTATTGCACTTATTAAACCACTTATCCAGCAAAATCGCCAGTCCTCTGTTGTGGGTAGTGCCCAAATACTAGGGTAGCTTGACGTCTTTATCTTCAGCATGATGACAGAAATGTATGTTAGCATTTCTTATAATAAGAAAAGCCCTTAAGAAATGTAAAAAACATTTCAAACATTCGAGATTTTGTTTCAAACATTTGAAATGTATGAACTGCCTATGTTTCGTTGCTACTATGACCCCATCTACCTACTTACTAGCCTTGATAATGGCCTAAGCAACTTCAATCTTGACAAGGCCAACAATTATTATCCTAGACCCACACATCTGGCCACATGCCAAACGGGATCACCAGGTCGAAACGAGTGACACACCTAACATGTTTTCGACTAGATCCCTAGCCCAATTACTGGTCAACATAGTATGTGACAGTTCGTCGATCCTCTCATAACCAGCCCTTCTAGGGTCATGTTTGATCCATGATGGGACGGAATGATACACATGTTTAAAACAACCAGGTTTTGAACTCTGAACATATAGCTCTTTCACAAACACATTAACTACAGAGGAAATATATTCGAAACAATCCTACTTTGACCTATTATGATTATTTGATGTGCTTAACATGACTACAATGATGGTCCTCAAACTGATGGATATGAATTATACCAATGCTATGCTATTTGACAATACAAATAGCATAGCATTGTGATTCAAAATGAGGATCAACATTACAAATAGGCCTAATATTCTTCGACGGAAAGGAAATCTCCACTCAGCCACAAATGGACGTACAAGGAAAGGCAAAGGATCCCGCAATAGAACATTATCTCAGGCAATGGTCCCCCATGCATTTGTAACAATATCCAATTTCAGTAATTTCACATCATGCAGTCAAGCAGTGTCAAAACAAGATGTATACATCGTAGGTAACATGAATGCATACACTACTAACTATGCTCAGGCTCAGATGAACACTCAAAAAAATATCTACATAGAGAAATACCATTCACTTCAAATGTAAGGAGCAGTCCTTCATGATTAGCAGTAAAGCTCAAAGACCATAAATACAAAGTACTCTTTTTGAGGTAGGTGATTGACCAATATTTAACAAGCAAACATCAAGATTCAATCTGCCTGAGCCACAATCGTCTGGTTCACCAAAAGGAATTAACCTAAGTTGAA